>JANAVB010024199.1:4222440-4547056 GCA_029216955.1 Iris pallida | reverse complement strand
TTTGGCCCGCCAGGTCATTGGGGTTTAGGATTAAGGTTACTCATGGGCCAAGCACTCCTCAAGTTGCTAAGAAGGCCCATTGACAAAAGACTTTAAAGGCTTAATGAAAAATAGCTAAAAATGAATTAAATTATTCTTAAAAATAGAATAATTCTAAATTAAATGTAAAAAGCCAATATTAAATCTAATTACATTATTAGGCTTCTATTCAAGGTTGACTAAGGTTATACACCTTCTACTACCAACACCAATCAAGCCACACACCAACCAATTTAATTAGAAAGAAAAAAAAAATAAGAAAAATCAAATTAGCACATAATGACTAGAATACCCTTAATTAGAAACATGAGTGTGACAGAGAATAATTGTACCCCCTTATATCTTAACACTAGCACAGATTCAATTATTGTTTTATGTCAAGTAGTAGTTTATTTATTTATTCTCCCATGCCATGATACGTCTTTTATCTAATTCTTTCTACATGCGATCCTTATTGTCATATTTTCTTATCCTTAGATAGTGGTCCGTCGTGGTGCACTCATGATTATGCTTTCTTTACTTAATCTAGATAGTGGCCCGTCGTGGTGCACTCAGTTACACGTCTCTCTCTGCTTATACTAGATAGCGATCCGTTGTGGTACACTCTGGTACATGTCTTTCTTTGTTTACATGATGGTGACCCGTCGTGGTACACACTTGAACATGTCTTTACATGATAACATGATAGTGTTCCGTCATGACACACTCTTAACAAGCAACCTTAACATGATAACTCTTGATAGTTGTCCGTTGTGAGCACTCTTGACATGACAAGTAAACCTAATATAACATGTATAATCAAGAGTTGTTGCGACGGCTATTCTCCTTGATAATACAACTCTTTTGGATACCGTGGTTGAATGTATTGTTTATGAGTGAACAAGCTACATGTTCATCTGTATCATGTCTAGGCTATGAATTCCTGGTTACCACGGTCAGGGATTCATACTGAATCTGACTAGGTTAAGACTAGATTGATCAAGTAGTTCATATAGAGAGATTTTCAGTTACAGGCGATTATGTTATCTGGGCACCTCAAGTGGACTTGTAGCCTGCTGATGAGTAGGGCGCATTTCCAGCACACTGTCATATGTTGCACCAATCAAGCTACCTGACTCTTTTATGGTACATTTGTCTTCTGGACGATGTACCCACTATTATATTGTACATGTGATACATTTGTTCCTGGGCGATTTATCTACTATAAATCTTTGTAACTTGCGTCTGGATAACCTGGATAGCTGCAGGGCTTGTGACTGTAGAAATATCTCGTTGCATCTTGTTAGTAACTAGTCTTATGATAACCCTAATTAGTTAACGTATCAAGCCACACTCATTGATGGCCGTGTTTGATGGATGGAGTCTGTCCAGTCTAGTTTTGTCTAGGCAGTGTCCGTATATTTATTTCAGTACAATATTGTTTATGCTTTACTTTTGTCAATGAATGATCAGAGGCTAAGGTCTGTACCGGAGAAGGGTTACAATCCCGGTCCTTGTTGGTTTACGGGTTGTAACTTGACTTCTGAAATAGTTCCTAAGTCATCCTATCATTATCGTTCTATATAGTTCTCACATGCTCTCATGCTCTAGTTATCCCACATGCTCACATGTTCAGTTATCTCACAAGCTAAACATGATCCCTATGCCGAGTCACCAGGCGCTCATGACCCGGCTATTTCACAAGCTCACATGTTCAGTTTATTTTTACACTCAAGCTTTCGTTTACTTAATATGGCTACATTCTATATTACGTCACATGTTAATTACCTTATGCTCTAAGATGCTTTACTTATTGTCTTTCTAGGTTCGGGATAAGTGCATTGGTTGCACACGCGTCTCGATCTGCTTTTACTTAATTATATCTCTCATATTTGCCTATGTTAGTTATTGCTGGTTTTAGTTCATAGTTTGGCTTCCTTTGTGGTACTTGCTATTTTGGGGTCTGACCGTACTGATTTTGTTTGGCCAGATCCGATAGAGGAGCCAGAGGATCTTTCGTACCATCTACTCGATGGTGACTATTCGGAGCACCAGAGTACCTGAGTGGGTTTCTTGTTTCATTCTCCCACTTGATATGTACAATATTTATTTGCAACATTTAGCCTCCGAGCATGTGTTTAGCTCATATTTTTAGATCTTGACATTTAGCCTACGGGCCAAAACATGGATGTGCATATTCTAGACTATAGTTAGAGCCTATCATGTGTGACTATTACTCTTGCTAGTTCTCTATTTTGAATTACTAGCTTCATGATCATCCATGTATATATGGTTTGGGATGCTTTTGTATGTTTGATGATCATACTTCTTGGTCTTTGTGTAATTGTCTGTGATTGAGATACCTAGGATTGTCTGACCTATGATCGACTGTTGGCTTATAGAAGTAACCCCCATGTCTTGACAGCTTATACGTGATTTCAGTATACTGGCGTACTTTGGTATTACGTAGCTGGCCTTGTCCATCCCCTCTTGTTAGTATTCTGGTTCTGGGGCATGACACATTTAGTTCATATATTTCTTATATTGATGCTATTTTTGTTTAAATACATTTATGTGGGCATATGAGTTAAACTCAAGTTCTGTATTTATTTGAAAAGTATTTATTCATACTTGTTACTTTTAAACTTGTGATTACCTCATACTTTAGTAATTGATTCTTTTGACCAAATTTGTGTATCTCTTCTTGAATAATTAGCTTCTTCCGTAAAGCTTTATTTTAATGATATTTTCATGGCTTTTTGGTTGACATTATGGATACATGGTTTTTAATTTATTTTTGATCTTTCCATGTATGCGTATTTGTGATATATATAGTTTCATATATATATATATATATATATATATATATATATATATATATATATATATATATATATATATATATATATATATATATATATAAGATTCCTAGCTTTTGATATTTATTTGTTTTATATCTTTAAGTTGGGATGGTAAGAGAAAATATTTGTTTATGTCTTGCGCATGACTATTTATGGATATTCTTTTAAAGAATCACACGGTTTTGTACTTTATCTTGCATTTTAGAACTACCTCTTCTATTAGTGCATATTTTCTAATATATATATATATATATATATATATATATATATATATATATATATATATATATATATATATATATATTTCTATAGTGCACTATTAAATCTTTTTTGAAAAATGTACTTCTTGATATCTTTAGCATCTAGCTTTCTTGATCTTAATGATCATTCTTTGCTCATACCTTGGGTTTATGCTTCTTTTTGAATTATTGGTGCCCAATGATATTTTTGTAGCACATGAGAATACATGTAATTGATACATCATATTTCTTATGACTTTAGCTACAATGGTTTGAGCTTTTGTGTCGAGATTTTCCATTTCTAGATAATACACTCATTTCATAATGGCTATAATATTTTGCATTTTGTAGATAGATCTATTATTTCAATATCTTGGGCTAATCTCAATATTTGGCAAAAAGATTTGTTTTATTGTATTATTCATGAATATCTCTTTGGCCTATATTTGATAAGAGTCTATTTTATTTATTTGTTATCTTTATGCTCTTAGCCTTTCTTAGTAAAGAGTCTATAAATTATTTTGTTCATTCAAAATATATTTCCCATATTTTGTACGCTATGCTTAAGCAAGTATTTTTTTTTGTGTGTAAGTGACTTATGATTTAATTAGCACTTTTATCCTGTTAATGGCTTACCTCATTAATCTTAATTTGTTATGTAGCTTGCTATTTATGACATATTGTTAAGATATATAATTTTGGTTCACTTTCACTCATCTAGCTTTTTTTTTTCTTATATTTCAATCTATTTATGATAAGCTAGTTTACAAAAAAAAAGATTTATTATTTGCCTTGTTATAATTTGTTCTCTTCTTTTAGATACATTTATTTGTTCTCTAAAACTAGTTTGACAAATTTATGTAAATTGATCGTGTTTTTCAAAAGAGGTTTGTGATTCCTTGCTTTAATATATTTCCATACAAGTCATTAGTAAGCGTCTCTTAAATTTCTCTCATTTTGGGTCATGACCTTGTCATATTATCATTTCCATCTCATTTGTGTCTATTAAGAATTCTTTTAAAATAAGATCCACTCTTTCCCATAATTTTTTTGATTTATGAGTTCTTATTATAAATATAGATTTTGGTTTCTCTCTTGATGAGATTTATTGTTGGATCATATTTATTCATTTGTTTACTTTATGAATGATCCTAATTGTTGAGTTGTCCTATATTATCTAATTATGTGGTTATCAAGTTAATTCATTACTCTACTTTGACTATTCATGGGTTATCACATATGCCCTTTGCTATGTGAACTTCATTGGTTTCTCATTTAGTATTAGCAAGGTTGGGACATTACCTGTTGATGGGTACATATGTGGTAAAACATACATAGTCCATACAAAGCAATAAATTGATTGATCATTTCTTAATTAGATAATCATGGACATGTTATTTGAGTTTTATTTTTTTATTTTTTTAGCTATATTTTGACTTTCATCATGACTGAATTAATTGACTTTATTCCTTTTCATGATGATATTTTTTCTCTCAAAAGCTAACATACATTGATCTATCAAATTTATATATGAGATCCTTCTATATAGATTAATTTATGCCATATTTTGATTATACATACTTAATTGAAATATTCTTCTGATTTTTCATCTTTAACGGCTATTAATTGGATATCTCTTCTTGACTAAAGATGATATTATTCATCTTTTGACGATATTGTAGCCTTATTTGTATTGAGCAAAGGGAAGAAATCTATAGTTGATTTATCCCAAATTCTTTTGTTATATATTTTATGCTATAAGTTCTTTAGAACTAGGCGCATATTTTGAGGGGGAGCAAATTACTTAATTCAATTCATTTATACCCAGTAATATGTCGTATACCTAGTTCATCATGGACCCATATTTTCTTCAATTTTATAACCTATTGATTGAGGTCATGATATTTTTATTTGTGAAGGATTTATGAGAGTGTATGCAAGTGTCTTTATTATTAATCTCTTTCTTTTATATGGGTTAAACAGGTCATCTTATTTATATTAACCTTCATATCTTATCTTGATGACTATTGTACTTTCATTAATTTGGCTTTCCTATTATGCTTAATTGACTTGGGTTTCCTTGTCGGGGACTTACCCAAAACTCATTATTTATATCAACATTGGTAATACTTTGAGGGGGATGAGGGGGAGCATTCAAGTCGACTGAATTTTTCCTTCTCAAGTATTTTTCTCCTTTACCTTCATGTTTATCTAAAGGATATTCACATAGCATGATAAGGTAATTGAGTTCAAATGCATTAACTTGGGTAAGCAAATAGATTTTACAAATAAAGAGATTATTTTATATCAATTGCTCTATTTCATTGATCATTCATTATTTGTTCCACTATTTTTTTGTGAACAATTTTGACCTTCAATGGCTTTTTGATCAATGTTTCAAGTTTATATTTCAATTGGTATTAAGTTTATATCTTCCAACTATCTCAATTGGTATTTTTTTAATATCAATTACTTTGCAATTATCTATGGGCTTTTGATTGAAATCCTTTATTTCAATTGGTATATTGCTTCCTTCCAAAACTAGAGTTTTAATTCATATAATATTATGTTTTGGAGTTTCTTTCTTGGATTTTAAGTTGGTAAACTATTTATTGACTGTTTTCAATTTTATTTGTTTACCAACTATATTGTGTTTTGACATGCTTCTTTTAAAATTTGATGTTCTACATTGGTAATGTAGCTTTATAAACTTGTCGTTACACCCTTCTCCTATTGTTTTTCATTAGTATATCTTGATCATGATTGTCTATGACTTCTCCATGTTCTGATTTCTATGCTTGAGATTGATTAATTTTTATCTCTTAGTACGGGGGAGCCTATTTTTGATTATGTCAAAGGGGAAGAAGTAATTTTAAGTATGTGCTTCAATATTTGTAATAAGGGATAGAAATATTTTAAGTAACATGCTATTAGTGGTATATCTGTATATCTGCTTATACATTAGTGATACATGCTTCTATTATGATCATACTAAACTTAACCGATTTGCCATACTAAGAAAGGGGGAGATTGTTAGTCCAATGATCTAACTATGTTTTCGATTGTGGTTATTCGATTAAGTTTAATATTATGATATCACTAATATTTATGCTATCTCTATAGCATTGATACTTAAACTTTTCATAGTCCTAATGTGCTTTTACCTTATCATCCTTGCCATATGTATATTGTTTTGTTCGTCTAATATGTATTTACAGAAAAGCAATTAGCAAGATCAAATATAGACATATGCAATGAAGAAATCAATGTGGGCCAAAGACGATGGTATTCCACAAAGATTTCTATGAACCGCCCGACGACATCTTCGGAGCCACGCACCCAGGGGTTCGCTGCCCGGTCAGCGGACGGGGGTCGTGGAGCCCCCGAAAGGTATTCAGTTTTCATAAACTGAGTATCTTTGGATAATTGTCGCTAAAGGAATACCTTCTGTGATTGTTCGGATTATCCGACGGAAAACCGTAAAATTTTGGCATATTTTTCGTCATGTTACCGTTTGCATTCCAACGGTCGGATTTTGTCGAAGATTGATCCCAACGGCTATATTTATAGCCATTAGACTTTGCAGGCGGATAGTCTGGCGGACTTCCGTAGAAATCCGACGGATTGTCCGTCAGCCTAATAAAAGTTGCGTTAATTGCTCTTTCCAATGCTTTGGTTATAAATAGCCTTGAATCCCTTCATTTAAGATCGACGTTTTCAGCTTAAAAATTTCTAAACTACCAAAGCTTATCCACAAACAACTCTATAAAATTTTTATTTGCCATCCACAAATTGTGTTAGAGTTTTTGATTTAAAAAGTGAGATCTCCATCTTATTATATAAGGAGATCAAAATCTATTACGAAAGGTTAAAGTTGGAAAGTCTTCAGATCCAAACTCTCTGTTGAAGTTGGAGAGTCTTTGGATCCAAACTCTCGGTTGAAGTTGGAGAGTCTTTGGATCCAAACACTCGGTTGAAGTCGGAGAGGCCTTCGGGCTAAAGCTTTCGTGTAAGAAGTTGGTGAGCCTTCGTATGAAAACTCACGTTGTACTATTTGCGATAATAGTAGATTAAAGCCGGAGAGAGTTCCGGGACAGGAGTTCCCCTTAGAAGGATACCAGGATACGTCGGGTGTCGGTATTGTTTTGCTTCTTCTCTTGCACTTATATTTCTAAAATTGCCTATTAGCTTGTGCTAAGCGCTTGATTAGTTAGCCTGACCCTATTCACCCCCTCTAGGGTTCCTACACAGACATCCTAAGGAAATAAAGTATACCCGATTTCAAGTACTATGAGGATCATCAATACGTACATTATCCTATGATACAATGCTACGCAGAAGGATAAGGTCCAATAATTAGTGGATTCAAAACCTATCACACTCCGCAATGACCAAAAGAAAGTTACTGCTAACATAGTATTATTGCAATTTGGTGACTTCCCTCAAGTATAAGTGCAGGACATTGTAATGCCTACCTATGACAGAATTAAAGATTGTCAACTTGTCTCCAAAGCAGTATGGTTGTGATTTGGTGCCTCTAACCACCAAAAAGGGAGAAGTGATATAGGTGCACCTAGATCTTCTTCATGACGAACATTGGGCTAGTTCTCTAACTAATCCCAGATTAGCCAACAAAAAGAAGTCTTGCAATGTTATCCTCTTAGACAAAGAGGATCATAATTCTGTCGATGATTTGACAGAATCGGAAGGTAAGGTAAACATCTTTGAAGTTGATGAAGATGCCACTCAGCCTGGAACCGCAAGAGCAGACAAGTCAGATGTAAAGGTTTATAGTGAGGATCTACAACCTTTAGAGCTTCTAGCAACCAATCCACCAGCACATCCAACATTGGACAAAGCCAAGCAAACAAATTTTGACAAATTCCTGTGACATTTCGCCAGGACTCAGGAAGCCTTACCCCTTCAATGTTCTGGCACAGCTTGCCAACATCCTGGCTCGTCTCAATGTTTTTGAGCTACTACATCTTTCGAATGAAACGGGGGATGCCATTCGCGAATACGTTGACCCTTTCAAGGGTTTTGAAGCTTACTTCTCAGATGCACTTCTCTATAAACCAATACAGGATGGAGAGGACAATGAAAATGAGGTAGATAATAAAGCCGAAGTGGATACAACCAATGAGGGACCCCTAGTCTTTTACCTTAAAAGCTGAAAAGATTGCAGCCACAATACCGATGAGCAATTTATCATCTATCTTGGTACTCTTGACCCTGATGAAGGCATGGAAAATAACAAACCATTTGTAATCGACCTTGGCGATCTTAATCCCAAGGAAAGTTTAAGCATTATTGAACCTTTGTCGTAGAATTTGTTAACCCTTATTAATGATCAAGAACCATTTATTATTCATCTGGCATATGATGAGCCCTTCATGATCAATCTAGCCCCTTTTCTAAATAATGCACAACCTTCAATTTATGAAGAACATAATTTCATTATTCGTTGGGTCAAGCTATTGAATCCAGACATAGCAAATGTCGTTACATTCAGCCTTCTAGGTAGAAAGTTATGTCATCCATGAGGAGGATTCGATCTATGCTGATTTTAGACACCTTTATTCTGGTACGTTTTTGGTACAATACGTGTTCGCATACGGACCTATTTTAGCTCAAAATTATTATTTTTGTCCATGTGTCCAAATTGAACTTATGGGTAGACTACTCTAACTATCTCACCTAGACTATTCTAACTATCTCACCTGTTTTGGGCATGATGGTGATGTTTATTTCAGCGCATCCGATGATGTGTATGCATCTTCCACATTTTAGGTTTTTATAGATCTAGCGAGTTCCCAGCCGAAACATCGTCCAAACTTTTCCCAAACCCTAGGCAAGTATACCTTAATATATTTACCTAATTATATTCCAACATATTATTCTTTTTCTATACATGCTTGTGATTACTAGTTATATAAACTATGTGTTCAAGCAGGACTTAGGTGCGATCGACGGAGTTCGTCGATTTACTTGCGTCTTGTTTATTTCATGCATATTGACTTAGTTGATAGTAAACTACCATATGTTTGAAGGATATTCTCATATATCCAATAATACACATATGTACGGTATTTATTATTCATGATAGGACACGAGCCATTGTATTTGACTGATTGTCGATACGTATAGAACGTGTGATAGATAGAACGTAACTGTTATGATTAGTATTTTAGTGACTCGAGCAGTTATAAACTGGACATGTTGTGTATACAAATCAGTTAATGTGGGCTTTAAGGGAAGGAAAGTCATTAGACGTATGAGATACACAAATCAGTAAACCATAGGATCCGGAGGAAACTATGAGAGATTATGAGATTGACTATCATCTAGGCCTATGATGTTCATTGAACGTCATGCATAGATACAGATGACTGATTGCAGTACGTGTATAGATCATGAGCCTATACCTTCCCATGTATGTAAACGTTGTCCTCCAACTTTGCACTTATCATGTTAGAAACACATGCATTTATATATATTTCAGTAATTAACTATAACAAATTGTTTGCATCTTGCTACGTTGTTTTAAGGACATGCTTTCCTTCTAGGTTGGTTGAGTTGGTTTGCAGAATTCTCTTGATGGATTGTGGATGATTATCTTTCGTTTACAGGTATCTGTTCTTCCGTAGTCTATATTTTATTATGTTATTTATATATGCTTGATAGTCTATTATTTGTATTCTCATATTATTTCTTTCGAGACTAATTGGGCAAGTATGTTTATTGCACTGCAGACTAGTATTCTTATTGTCCATTCCTTATGCTTATATTATGTGGATTAAGTTATAGAGATGTTATTATATAGAGAGTTACACCAATCTTTGACAACGTATATATAAATATTTGAGTTAGGCTGGAGTCTACTTGATATATAATTGACCATTGTCATGTGTCATAGTCCTACGTATTGTGGGACTGAGACGTGACAGTTTTCAAATTATACACAATTTTTAATCACAAAATATGCAAAAAGTTGTAGGTGTTTACATAATTTTATAATTCTTATAAATTTTGGACCTAAACTGAAATCGAATAAAGTATTTTAGTATTGAAATCGAAACCAAACCGAATTTGCTTTCAACCGAACTAAATCTCTTGTTCGGTTTTGGCCCACAATTGAATAATGCTCACCCTACTTTGATCGAACTAACTTTGACCTGATCGAGTCCAGTCAAATCCGTCAAAATCGGTCTATACCCGACCCACTCAATACCTTGACATCATCAATGGACAATGCAAACTCCAAATTCGTCAATTTAAAGTTTTAAAAACTGATAAAATATATTTGAATATATAAGTGGGTGAACTTGAAGATTACCTAGATGGGTACTCAAAGAATAAAAACCAAACTCTAAGTAATAATTTCTAGTAAGGGAATATAAGAAATTTGAAAGAAAAAAAGATTAGAGATTTTAAAATTTCAAGTCTTTTAAACATAGTATTAGGTTTTTTTAAAGACTGAAGTCTAATGGTTTAGAGATAGAGAGAGAGAGAGAGAGAGAGGTAAAGAGAGAAGTCATCAATTGACAATGATGAGTGCTTGCCTTTCGAACTTGAGTTTTGATAATTTTGTAGAATTATAGTTGGGACGTGTTTTGTTCTTTGAAACTTTGAAATGCCCAAAACTTGGATGCTTTTGCATAAAAGGAGGGGATGACTTTAGTACGAACCACTTCTGTTGTTTGGCCAACAACGAAAGTGTCGACATAAACTTGTTAAAAATTGGAGTGTAGTTCCTGTTATCCATTGAAAGGATGTAATGCCCCAGAACCAGAATATTGGAGAGAGGGGCATACATAGCCAGCTACGTATATTGAAGTGGAATCCACCTCGCTATACGGTCACGGCTGTCTTGATACATGAGGGTTTAACTACAAGCCACCAGTCTCTTATGGTCATAAACAAGCCTATTGTCTCAATCTCAAGCAAGTAGTAGCAGTTACAAGATGTTAGAGCATCAAATATACAATAGTAAGGCGTCCCATATATTACATAATTGGATGATCATGAATCTAGTCGAACAAAATGTGAAGACTAGCAAGAGTTTCAGTCATATATGATCAACCCTAGGATTTTTTAATCATGCTACATCCCGTAAGCAGACAGTAATAAAGTGCAATCGAGCTAACACATGCTCGTCGGCTAAATGCCTCAAAAGAATATTTTTACAATAGAGTGGGAGAGCAAAATAAAACCCACTCGTTGTCAGGGTTACGCCTGGTGGTCACCATCTGGCTGGAAGGTAGGTGGATCCTCTGGAGCTGCTCGGATATCTGGCCACGCAAAATCAGCTGGGTCAGATCCCAGAAAGTGCAAGTGCCACAAAGGAGGCTTCACTTAAGAACTAAAACCAGCAATTAGCACAAAACATAATTATACAATAAAACTGGAGATATGAAAAATCATGATGATATACGATAAGATAACCATGGGACTATTCAGATAACCAAGTTACAACCCTTAAACCAAACAATGACCGGGGTTGTAACCCTGTACTGAACGGAACTTGGTTTTCCACCATTTATCGATAAAATAAAGCACAAGCAATCAGGTCATGTTACAATCTTGTACAGGATCAGGACAAGACTAGACTGGGTTAGACTCCATCCAATCAATCACGGCCAAGCAATGAGTACGGCTTGATACTTTAACTATCTAGGGTTATCACAGGCCTAGTTACTAGTAAGATGCAAATGAGATTATTCCAACAGCCACAAGCCCTACAGACCATCCAGGTTATCCTGGTCGAATATCCGTTCATGAAGGGTGCAACACATGACAGTGTGCTGAAAATGTGCCCTAATCGTCGGCAGGCTACAAGTCCATTTGCGCGCCTAGATAATGGGATTGCCTATAGCTGGAAAATCTCTTCATGACTACTGGTTTATTCTAGTTATTAGCCTTAGTCAATTTCAGTAGGTACCGCTGACCGTGGTACTCAGGGGTCCCTGCCCTAGACATGATATGAGACTGTATTGGTTCATTTGTACAAACACAATCATCCACGGTGTCCAGGCCATTCATTCTTGTCATGTCATACTAGCCGTCGCAACAGCATTCAATAGTTCCCATCAGGCTTGCTTGTCATGTCTTGTCATGTCGTGTCATGTCAATTTACTTGTTATACCGTGCCATGTACAATTATCTGTCTAGTCATGTCAATCAATTCATGATTATCAAGTTCATGAAAAAGTGCAAGGACATAAAGACAATCGAGCACGCAAAAGGAAGCTCAACACTCTACGCTAGTGAACCTCTATGCTAGGCCAAGAGGCCCCAAGCATAAAAGTGGCTTTTACGCGAGCAAGGCCAAGGAAAGACCGCTTCTACACGAGAGGAAGCCCTACACGAGAGGGAATTCTACGCGGGCAAGGCTCTACGTATAGCAAGCACCCTATGCAAGCGGAACTTTACGCGCACGAGCACCCAAGTGAAACTCTACGCACGCAAGGCTCTACGCGAGCGAGGGAGAGTCTACGCGAGCATGACTCAACGCAAGCGAGAGTGCCCTCCCCTCCCTCCACCGCGTAGAGTTCAAGTGAACTCGGCGTTGAAAGGATTACGCTGGCACGCAATACGTGTGCATAAAAGGGACACTACGCTGGCACGTTTAAGACGTGTGCGTAAAAAGGGAAAACACAATGCCAACACGTTAAAATGTGTGCATAAGGGAGAAAATGCTACGCCGGCACGTTAAACGTGGACGTAAAACTAAATACTATGCTCGCACGTAAGAACGTGTGCGTAAAGCTTCATCTTCTCCCCAAGTCCAAGACAAGCAGGCGTAAAAGCTCAAGAGCTCAAGAAACCCCATCCCGGCCAACACTCAATGAAATCCAACCATTCCAAAACCAAACCTGCGTAACATCAGAATGCCTTCTACATAGAACTCTTAGTTTTCGAAAACAAGCCAGTTTAGTAGATCAAAATCGAAAAATTTGAGATTGCAACAAATTTAGATCTACATGGAATGAACCAATGAAACTAAAAATGCTAAGTACCAAAGTGTCTTAGAATCTCGTAAGGAAGACAATGGAACAATAAAACTTGAGTTCCTCCATGAAACAAGTTGCACTTGCCTAAGCTCTCTGGTAGATGGAGAGAGTTAATGGAGGGAGAAGAAGAGTTATGAGGATTAATGGAAGAGAGAGAGAGGTTAGGCGGCTTATAAAGGAAGAGAGTAGGTGGTACGTAGGGGTTTGCATATCAACCCAAACCGAGCTCGACCAAGCCGAACCCAATGTAGACCAAAGCCAGGATAAACTACATGAACCAAAAAATGCTAACTAACCCATGCCAATGCAAAACCCAAGACTAGCCAGTCAAGACAAGTCGAACTAGGATGAACCCAAAATAAACCAAGGCAAGATCAAACCAGGATCAAGCTAAGCAAGACATGTCTAATTACGGGTCAGGATTTCGTACACGTATACCAAAATACGTAATACGAACTACGGGCGTTACAACTCTATCCACCTTAAAAGAATTTCGTCCTCAGAATTTAATTAAGAGGCTAGTGAGGCAAGGGCGTGCTATACTAAGCAATCAATCAAACAATCAATCATGCAAACAAGGAATCGAAGGCATGTGGCATAAGGAAGATATTATACCTCACGAGTCAAACAGGTCGGGATATCGCGATCGGATATCATCTTCACGCTCCCACGTTGACTCACCCAAAGAGTGATGACCCCAGGCTACACGGACAAAACTAATAGTTTTGTTCTTGAGTATCTTCTCTCTCCGGTCCAATATGGATACGGGTCTCTCCTCATACGAAAGGTTGGTACCAACAACCAATTTCGAATGATCAAGAACATGACTCGGATCCGAAATATACCGTCATAATTGGGATACATGGAAGACATCATGCACCTCACGCAACGACGACAGAAGAGCGAGACGATATGACACATCACCTACTCGTTCTAGAATGTCGAATGGCCCAATATACCTAGGACTAAGCTTTCTCCGTACGCCAAAACGAATGACGCCACGGGTAGGCGAGATCCTGAGGAATATATGGTCGCCGACGAAAAATTCAACGGGACGCCGATGAGAATCGGCCCAATGGCGCTGGCGATCTTGTGTAACTCGAAGATGATCTCGGACTCTTCTTACCACCTCAACTGTCTGAGTAACCATTTTTGGACCGAGCATCTGCCTTTTTCCAACATCGTCCCATGCTAGCGGGGATCTGCACTTCCTACCATACTGTAACACCCAGTTTCTAAAATGAGGATAATTTTGAAATTTTGTATTTAAATTTATTTAATTATGGTATTTAAAATTTTAATATAATTTTTAGTGATTTTTAATCATTTTAAAACTATTTAAATCATGACTTATGATTTTGGTGTTTGGCTAGTGTAACGTAGAGACTGTCTGTCCTAGAGCCTAGCCATGTGAATAGGATGTTTAATTAGTACATTTTAGCCTATAGGGTATTTTGGTCATTAGGATTTATTTGAATTTATTATGATTAATGAAAATTTCTGTGAATTTAATATTAATTAAATATTGCTATGTGTTATATTAGTCTTGACTAGTTGAGGTTTGTAGACTAGCCTAGAACCTAACCCTAGCTATGGTAACCCTAGCCTAACTTGAGTTAACCCATTTTAGTCATTAGAGATCGGTTTTAGAATGAGGGGATTAGATTTAGTGAAATTAAGTCATGACTTATGGTTTAATGCATGACTTGTGATGTAATGACTTGTGAATTGAACCATAGGCCCATGACTTAAGCCCAAACCCCAACAAGCCCACCCATGGCAGCCAACCTAGGGTTTCACACCCTATTTAATGCCTCTTCCATTTGTTCTTGCCTCTTTTATCATTTTTCCCTCAAGCTTTGAAGAAAGAGGTATAGCCATCTTCTCCAATCCATAACTTTTCTATTCTAACTCCTTTTTGGCTCAAAGCACTTGCATTAGATTCTAATTGTCTCCTCTCTCTGTTGGTATAGGCATTGTTAGGTTTCGTGTCCAATACGTTTCCGTATCGACACGTATCAGGCCATGGTCGTAGGTGTTTGACGAAATGCCCCAAAGGGCATGTCATTTTATTTTCTGAAATGTATTTGATTGGAAAAATAGATTTTATGATTGCTTATGGATTTTTAGAGTCCTTATGGAGTTTTTGTGTCGTATCGGGACACGGGGGACATGAGTACACGCGGGTGCACACACACGCGCGAGCGCGGTTGGCTCCCCTACTACCACGTGTCTCGTGTGCCCTGCACACAGCACTTGGACACGCCAAAATTGGCATGGACACGGGGGCAGTGTCTGCGAACACTCCCCTAAAAATTCAGACCACCACGTTTCGTATCGGACACGAAATTGAGGCTGTACTGGATTTACACTGCACTGTTCCACGCGAAAATTCGCGTCTGACGACCCTTTAACTCAGACGCGACACGACTTGGACACTCAACTATGACACTGACACAAATCCCTACTCTGGGGGAACCCACGTGCACGACCACGACACAGCTCGTGCCCTGTGTCGAAAGCACGAAGGCTCGATACGCAAGCACGAGGCAGTCTTTTGACTGTTTCTCTGAGTTTTACATTCACTGTATTGGATACTTGTGTCCTGTATTGGACACGATATGAATGTTGGGACACGAGCACATGTAGGAGGGGGTTCATTACCAACTCCTTATTTGTAATTTAGATGATCGATTGATTTTGAATTCATGAAATTCCTAAGAGGACTGATACTTCACTGATACACTGTTAAATGTGTTTTCCCTGATTTTAACCTGTTAATTAGCTGTTTTTATGATGTTAAATATTGGAATAGGTTCACCCACATGTGTAATGACTAAGAACCATGCTAATTTGTGATGGGTTTGAGCAATGGGTTTTTGAAATTGACTTTTGATATGCTAACTACTAGGGATGAATTTCCTTGAACTATCATTCAATTTCTTTTTAAAAACTGAACTTAATTTCTCCTCTCTACTGAAAACCTGAGATTCTTCTTACTGAAATTCCTATTTTAATCTATTTCAATTGATGTTTAGATAGTCATGAATGATCCCACATAATTGCTAGCTCATGATAGATTGATTTTACATGTTAGAATGGGTTTTGGATTCATGAATGGGATTTTGGACAATGTGTTGGGCTTCGAATATGCATGACTGATACATGAATTGAATGATATTATTTTCCTATTTAAAACTGTCAGGTTCTCCTTAATACCTGAATTGATTTCCTATCTTTAATTGTTTGAAGTTAGATTCAATGTTGTGTAGATCACTGTAAGGATATGTGATGGGGTTGTTCATTGTCGAATTGAATTCATTTCCTTAATTGAAATTGATCCACTGTGTTGGGCATTGGTCTCCCAGTTCTAACTGATTTCTGAATGTTTATTTTGAGGCCAATAGCCATGTTGTTTCACTGACCTATATGCAGACTCCTATCCAGCCTAGTAGCAGTCCATATTAGCCACATAAAATCAGTCCTAAGTAGCCCCATTTCAGCCACCTTAGCACACCATACCAGCCTATAAAAACCTGTCACTAAACAGCCCCTACAAACCACACCAAACCAATCCCTAAACCTGTCCATTAGCAGGCCTATTAGCTGTCCTGGACCAGTCCTTATCACTCCTAAAAACCTGTCATTAGTCCCATAAAATAGTCCTTGAGGTTCAGCCCTTTACACCCCCATAACAATCCTTGTTGACTGTCCATGACAGTTCCAAATTCACCCCATACAGCCCCTCACTTGTTGACTACCCTCTTATCACATCCTCACACTGCCATGTACACTCACACTCATCTTTCCACACACATTACACAACACTGTATTCCTCACACATTCACTCACAGACACATGCCTGAACACATATCACACACACCCTCAAGACTCACACACACACACACACATGCCACTGTTTCCTGTTTTCAGGAATTCTCACACTTGCTCCACACACACATTGAACCCTCTAGCCTTCACTAACACACACACATGTACACCACATTCCCTTCCTATCCCAATATATATGTACATGTATATATTTGTCTAATGTGTATATATAGATAATATGTGTATGTATGTTTAGGTGTACTTCTATTTTAGGTTGTATAAATATATATGTGAGATGCAATATGTGTATTCCTATATTAGATTATATAGTTATATCTATGTGTGTATTAAATATAGACATATTATCATGTGTGTAATTTTATGGTTTGGTTGGTTCATTAGGCATGGTATTGCCTAATTAGCCTATGGCCTAGTCACTTAGCCTATGGCCTATCTGTGTGTCAGTTTAGGGCCTAGATTAGACTTGTGTAGTGTAAACTCATAACTAGTGTTGATTTCTCTTTTCATGTACACCTCCATGTTCACACACACATAGCTTTACATGTTAGTTCCTTTCTCTTATATAAATATATATATATATATATATATATATATATATATATATATATATATATATAATATTGAATATGCATAATAGTGATGTATCTTGATATGTGACTTGTGTTGGCTTGTATAGCCTTGTGATTGGTGTGTGATTGCTAGACTAGGCTTGGTTAGGCCTAGTAAGACTTATTAGACTTGTTTGGGTCAGTCTTGACCTAGTTGACCTAGTTTGACTAGTGTAGTTGACTAGAGTTGACCGAGAGTTGACTTTAGTCTAGTTTGACCTAGACAGCATGCAGATGCATTGTAGATTTCATTTATCATCCCCTGTATACATCTTGACTTGTGTTGCTCTAACTAGGAGTCAGGTATCTCATCTCGGACAGTACATTTACTTCAGACATTCAGATACGAGGCGAGTACATTCTCTGATCATTTCATATCCTTCTTAGAATTATTTCTTGTATTAAATTACTTTACTTGATACTGTCATATTGGTCACACGGTTTAGTACTATATGGATCCCTTCTTGAGATGTTATCCCTTCAGGGAGCATCGGGGTACTCTATGTTCTGTGTGTTTCACTTACATGGCGTATCACTATGCTTCTTTGGTTCTTTGATCACTTGTGACATATACTCATATGATCACAGAGTCTTCTTTGAATCCTTATCCCATTTATTGGGTTTCCCAGAATCCCCATTTATGGGACTACTATGTACCACCCTTCGAGGGCTTATCACCCTTTGGGGGCTTATCACCCTTTGGGGGCTTATCACCCTTCGGGGGCTTATCACCCTTCGGAGGCTCTTACATAGAATCATAACATAACCTGGTTGGATCCTTGTGTATTAATTGGGGGTACGGGGGAGTATAAATAGCCATGTGAACAATTCCAAAGTAGAATAGCCATGTACGCCTCTTTAGTATAGCCATGTGCAAATCAAGCCGTTCACATGTCGACTTTGTACTCTAAATCACTAGTCACTGGTAGCTCTTTACTTATAGTAGATATTTATATTACAGTTCTCTCTCTCTGTTTACATACTGTATTTCTTCAGTATCTATATCTTACTTTACTACATGATTATATTTTCTAACCTACTATGAACTGTTGAGATGTATTGTGCTCGCTCCCGTCCGGACTGGACCTGTTGAAAATTTTACAAAGGATGATGAGGAACCCTGTACCCTTTACTTTGGAGCTTGCCTAGATGACACTCGCGACCTGGACCCCAGGGGAGGTTCATGCAGCTGCTGAGGACGATACCTTGCTTAGTATAGATAGCTTAGACTGTTTCCTTTTCATGTTTAGTTGTTGTCCTTGATTCCAAAGTTTGTATATTTTTAGAGATGATAAGACTTGTATTTCATTTCTGTTGTACCTCAGTTGAGGATTTTTTTATCTATTTTATCATGCCATATTCTATCTCTAGATCGTGATTGAGTTGTACTTCTGTATTGGCCTCCTTATGGACAGTATTTTATGTTAGTTAGTTATAGTTCATGACCTAGAACAGCGTTCTACCGCCGACACTGCGACGTAGGCTGGGCGCTGTTACATACTCGTACCCTCACGGTGGGTGCGGGTCGTGACACGTTTTTAGTGGTGGCCCATGCAGGTCGAGTTCGTGTAGTGGTATTCGAAATAAAGTACCACTACAGCCTGCAGTAGGATTAGGATTTTTTTTGAGGTACTCAATCACATTAGGAAAAACTCTTAACTGGATTCCTGTCATCTAAATTCCTGTTGAAGATTGCTTCCTTGAATAACTGTTCTCCCTTGAATTACCGTTTCTATCTCAGTATTGATTCCTTGTTTGATCTGTCTCCAGGATGGTGATCGAGACACGATCGCATCGCTCTGGCTCAGCAGACGCTGGTGAGAGGCCTACCACCCCTCGCTTGATTATGGACGCTGGGACCACAACACCCCCTATTTCTGCTTATATAGGAGCTTCTGCAGCTTTTGGGAGTACACCACCACCTGTTCGGAGGTCTTCCCCCGTCATTCCAGATATAACTCAGTAGCATTTACCTTCAGGGACAGTAGATGCGGCTCAGATGTTTACCCTCTTCCAGCGATTTTTGGAGTTTCAGCAGCAGATACAGCAGAGCCAGTCTGCTGATATCCGGCAGAACATACAAGATACTCACCAGTTGGTCAGGACGACAGTAGAGCTAGTGGCTGCTCAGCCACAGGGAGGCCAGATGCAGCCGTATCAGCCAAGGACTCCAGACATCCAATCCTTTAAGAAGATGGGACCCCGAGACTTCAAGGGTACAGAAGGGATCATATACGCTGACGATTAGATAGAGCACATCGAGAAGATATTCCGATTGGCGCAGATACCAGCAAGATTACAGATCGAGGCAGCCTCCAGTCAGATGCAGGACTTGGCCCGTACCTGGTACCAGACGGACCCGAGGGTTGGTACAGCCGGTCAGACTTGGGCAGCATTCAAGAAACTGTTCAAGGAGAAATTCTTTTTCGATACCGCACTCCGTGCTTTGGAGGCACAGTTCGAGAGTTTGGTTCAGGGGAACCAGACCGTTGAGGAGTACGCTGGAGAGTTCAGCCGTTTGAGCAGATTCATCGAAGATCTTACCGAGGTCGGGAAGGCAAGGAGGTTCCGTAGGGGTTTGATCAAGGAGATCAAGTCATATACCAAGAGCGGCCGCGATGCCACTTTCGAGTAGATTCTAGTAGGAGCCATGACAGCGGAGGACGATCTTGGGCTAAAGAAGAAGAGGATACAGAACACTCAGGGAGCTAGTGGCAGTGTGGGCCCGGCCAAGAGGCCCCACCTGCAGATTCAGCAGCAGTATCCGCATCAGATGCCCCGCTTGCAGATTCAGCCACAGTATCCACAGCAGATGCCATTCCTACAGTTTTAGCAGCAGTATCCGTAGCAGATGCTACCTTTACAGTTTCAGCAGCAGATGCTACCCCTACAATTTTAGCAGCAGTATCCGCAGCACATGCTACCTCTACAGTTTCAGCAGTAGATGCTACCTCTACTGTTTCGGCAGCAGTACCAGCAGCCGAGTGTCTACCTTCAGCAGCGGCACTTTCAGGATCGCGTACCCTTTCAGTAGGAGCAGCAGCCATAGAGGCAGCAGCAGGCCCCGGGACAGCAGCTTGTTATCATTTGCCCTTTTTGTAAGAGACCAGGGCACGATTGGGGCAAATGCCGGAAGAGGCTGGGCAGATTTTTGCTTTGCGGAGGATCCGATCATCGTTTGAGAGAGTATCCCGAGTCATCGGGACAGACAGTTCAGGAAGCAGGAGCTAGGGCCCCGGTAGGCCAGCAGAGGGGATTACCCTTACCGACTCAGCAGCAGAGGTACATGCAGCATCAGCAGCAGGCCAGGGGAGGCCAGCAGGAGCAAACCTTCGCCAGGACAGTCGAAGATGCTCAGGCGGTTGGAGATCTAGTTGCAGGTTCCGTTCTTTTGATTCCATTCCGCAATTGCCTCTTATACTGCCTTGAAAATTTCGATTCCCTCTGTTCTTTGTTAGTTAATTAATTCTGTCCTGTTGTTCTTTTAATTTGTTTAATTTTTCTTCTGAGATGAATCATATGGGCTAGGTCACCTCAGTTATGGGATCTAGAATCTTCGATGGTCGTGTTTAGCTGGCATAGTGAGGACATATAGTCATATTTAGGACGTATTTCTCGGGTGTAGGAATTTAAGATTTTTACTGCCAAGCATGCGGCAATGTGAAAATTTTAAATACCATGATTCTAGAGGTATGTGCCTTAGTCGAGGACTCTGTGATTATCGTAGCCTTGCTCACGAGCACGACGAAGGTTCTGAGTATCATGATTTTGGACAGACGCATATGATTATCTGACAGGTATGTTTGAGACTTTGATTGTGGGGTGTTTGACCTAGAAGGACTACTACCATTTTAATTTCGAGGACAAAATTTTTCTAAGGTGGGTAGACTTGTAACACCCAGTTTCTAAAATAAGGGTAATTCTGTAGACTCTTTCCGACACTGGGGCTGTCCCTGGGATCAAGTCGATAGTAAACTCGATCTCTCGCTCTGGCGACATTCTTGGAAGCTTCTCTGAAAAAACATCTGGAAATTCTTCGACTATCCTGGGTAACTGTACTGCTGCTACTGCCATCCGCAATACTGGAGGAGAAGGTTCAACTTCGCCTCGGAAAAAGGAAAACTCTGGCTCGCGTGGAATGCTAAAAACAATCCTGCCAACATAGCAGTCTATCCTAGCATACTGGTTCCTTAACCAATCCATCCCTAAGACCACATCATAATCGGCCATCGGAAACTCTATCAATCTAGCGAAAAACTCTCTACCACTAACCATGATCCGACACGAGAAAAACACTCTATCTACTCCCACAAGACCGTTAACAGTATGTATATTGAGCCTTACTGATAATTACTCGGGCTCCAGTCCTATCCGTATCGTAAATTGTGCAGACATAATAGAATGCGATGCACCAGAATCAAATAACGCTGATGCTGGAAAGGAGTTGACGAGAATATTACCTACCACTACCTCACCTGGTGCCAATCCTTCTTCTACGGTTATCGTCATCGCCTGACTATGTCCTCTGGGTGCTGGTCCCAACTACTGAAAATCTCTTTGTCTACTCTAAATCAGGGCTTGGGCTTGGGCATACTGCTGGGGATTTTGCTGCTGGAAGGCTTGGGACTGACGCGGCAAGGGCCTCGGAAACCATTGCTACTGCTAGACTGGTGCTGGTCCTCTCACCGAAGGACTAGAAAAGGTCAAAGAAGAGGAACTCCCCCTGTTCGGGTAGTTTCCAACCCTGTGGTCCGGTGCTCCACAAACCAAGCACAATCCCTGTGCTCTGTGACATTCTGCCACCATATGTCCTGGCTTTCCGTAATGAGTGCAACCTATTGTGGAAGACTGCTTCTGCTTCTGCTGCTGGGGAAATGCTGGGGTCGAATGCTGAACCGACGTTACTGAGGCCGCCCGCCTCGAAGTTCCATTTGTCAAAGCCCTAGCTGCCGAGGCTGGTGCTGAAGACTGGTTCATCTGGCCGTGAGACCGCTTCCGATTTTCGGTCCGGTCCACGATCTTCTGTGAGGTATACTCATGCCTCCTTGCTCCTCGCAATACTGCATCAAAAGTCTGATGCTCAAACTGTTCTACTGCCAGTAAAATCTCTAGATGGAGCCCCTGCTAGAATCGTTGGGCTCTGTCGAACTCGGTCGCTGCCAAGATGGAAGCAAACCGACTAAGTTTCGAAAACTCGGCCGCATATCCGTCGACCGTCCTGCCCATCTGCTTCAGATTGGTGAACCTTTTCTTTAGATCGTACCGAGCTGCTGCATCGAAGTACTTGGTCTGGAATCTCTCACGAAATACTATCCATGCAATAGGTGCCACTAATCCAACGGCCTATGCCGCCTACCAGCTGCGGGTAAGATCTACTAGTTATAGGCGTACTACCACCACCTTCTCATTCTCGGGCATCTTCGTCGCTTCTAGAATCACTTCTGTATCCTGCAGCCAAGCATCTGCGGCAATCGCATCCTCACTACCATCGAAGAAGGGAGGGTTCAAGCGCTTGAAGCTGTTGGCTGCCTGGTTCCCTGGATGACCGCCTCTGTTCAGAGCGTCTTGTATTGTCTGGTACAGGGCGTCGCCCCGACGATCTTGAGATGCTAGCAATGTCCTGATGAGACCCACCAAGGTGCCATCATCGGGCTCTACAGGCTGGACTGGCTTAACTGGTGGCTCTTGACCCCCAGTAGGCATAACTCTGGAGGCTACTCCTGAATGCTGGACTTGATCTCCAGGTTGCTACTGGCCCACGGGAGGTGCTCTGTCTTACCGATCGGTGGGACCGGGAACAATGTTGCTGAAAAAGATGACACATAGAACAATAAGGAAGGACCAGGACAGATCAAAGATACAAGCATGTGATCAGGTCAAGAATTCAGGAATTCAGAGGATACGAGCAGAGATCGAGGGTGAGTGCTGATTGAGACATCTATTCGGTAAACCCTCACATATCTTGATTCACAAGACCTGCATGGGCCACCACTTAAACCATGTAACGCCCCAAAAACAGAATACTGGAGAGCGGGGGCATACATAGTCAGCTACGTATATTAAAGTGGAATCCACCTCGCTATACGATCACGATTGTCTAGATACATGAGGGTTTAACTACAAACCATCAGTCTCTTATGGTCATGAACAAGCCTATTGTCTCAATCTCAAGCAAGTACTAGCAGTTACAAGATGTATACAATAGAGCAACAAATATACAATAGTAAGACGTCTCATACATTACATATTTGGATGATCTTGAAGCTAGTCGTACAAAATATGAAGACTAGCAAAAGTTTCAGTCATACATGATCAACCCTAGGATTTGTTAATCATGCTACAGCCCGTAGGCAGACAATAATAAAGTACAATCGAGCTAACACATGTTCGTCGGCTAAACGTCTCAAAAGAATATTTTACAATAGAGTGGGAGAGCAAAATAAAACTCACTTGTTGCCAGGGTTACGTCTGGTGGTCACCATCTGGCTGGAAGGTAGGTGGATCCTTTGGAGCTGCTTCGGTATCTGGTCACGCAAAACCAGCTAGATCAGATCCCAGAAAGAGCAAGTGCCACAAAGGAGGCTTCACTTAAGAACTAAAACCAGCAATTATCACAAAACATAATTATACAATAAAACTGGAGATATGGAAAAATCATGATGATATACGATAAGATAACCATAAGACTATTCAGATAACCAAGTTACAGCCCTTAAACCAAACAAGGACCGGGTTTGTAATCCTTCATCTGAACGGAACTTGGTTTTCCACCATTTATCGATAAAATAAAGCACAAGCAATCAGATCATGTTACAATCTTGTACAGGATCAGGACAAGACTAGACTGGGTTAGACTCCATCCAATCAATCACGGCCAAGCAATGAGTACGGCTTGATACTTTAACTATCTAGGGTTATCACATGCCTAGTTACTAGCAAGATGCAAATGAGATTATTCCAACAGCCACAAGCCCTGCAGACCATCCAGGTTATCCAGATTGAATATCCATTCATGAAGGGTGCAACACATGACAGTGTGCTGGAAATGTGTCCTACTCGTCGGCAGGCTACAAGTCCACTTGCGTGCTCAGATAACGGGATTGCCTGTAGCTGGAAAATCTCGTCCTGACTACTGGTTTATTTTATTTATTAGCCTTAGTCAATTTTAGTGGGTACCCCTGACCGTGGTACTCAGGGGTCCCTGCCCTAGACATGATGTAAGACAGTATTGGTTCATTTGTACAAACACAATCGTCCACGGTGTCCAGGCTATTCATTCTTGTCATGTCATGCTAACCGTCGCAACAGCATTCAATAGTTCCCATCAGGCTTGCTTGTCATGTCTTGTCATGTCATGTAATGTCAATTCACTTGTTATACCGTGCCATGTACAATTATCTGTCTAGTCATGTCAATTAATTTGTGATTATCAAGTTCATGAAAAAGTGCAAGGACATAAAGACAATCGAGTACGCAAAAGAGAGCTCAAGACTCTACGCTAGTGAACCTCTACGCTAGGCCAAGAGGCCCCAAGCGTAAAAGTAGCTTTTACGCAAGCAAGGCCAAGAAAAGACCGCTTCTACGCGAGCGGGAACCCTACGCGAGAGGGAATTCTACGCGGGCAAGGCTCTACGCATAGCAAGCACCCTATGCAAGCGAAACTTTACGCGCACGAGCACCCAAGTGAAACTCTACGCACGCAAGGCTCTACGCGAGCGAGAGAGAGTCTACGCGAGCACGACTCTACGCAAGCGAGAGTGCCCCCCCTCGTAGAGTTCAAGTGAACTCGACATAGAAAGGATTATGCTGGCTCGTAATGCGTGTGTGTAAAGGGGACACTACGCTGGCACGTTTAAGACGTGTGCGTAAAAAGGGGAAACACTACGCCAGCACGTTAAAATGTGTGCATAAGGGAGGAAATGCTACGTTGGCACGTTAAACGTGGGCGTAAAACTAAATACTATGCTAGCACGTAAGAACGTGTGCGTAAAGCTTCATCTTCTCCCCAAGGCCAAGACAAGCAGGCGTAAAAGCTCAAGAGCTCAAGAAAGCCCCATCCCGACCAAGACTCAATGAAATCCAACCATTCTAAAACTAAACCTGCGTAACATCAAAATGCCTTCTACATAGAACTCTTAGTTTTTGAAAACAAGCCAGTTTAATAGATCAAAACCGAAAAATTTGAGATTGCAACAAATTTAGATCTACATGGAATGAACCAATGATACTAAAAATGCTGAGTACTAAAGTGTCTTAGAATCTCGTGAGGAAGACAATGGAACAATAAAACTTGAGTTCCTCCATGAAGCAAGTTGCACTTTCCTAAGCTCTCTGGTAGGTGGAGAGAGTTAATAGAGGAAGAAGAAGAGTTATGAGGATTAATGGAAGAGAGAGAGAGAGAGGTTAGGCGGCTTATAAAGGAAGTGAGTGGGTGGTAGGTGGGGGTTTGTATATCAAACCAAATCGAGCCCGACCAAGCCGAACCCAACCGAACCCAATGCAAGCCAAAGCCAGGATAAACTACATGAACCAGGAAATGCTAACTAACCCATGCCAATGCAGAACCCGAGACTAGCCAGTCAAGATAAGTCGAACCAGGATGAACCCAAAATAAACCAAGGCAAGATCAAACCAGGATCAAGCTAAGCAAGACAAGTCTATTACGGGTCGGAATTCCGTACACGTATACCAAAATACGTAATACGAACTACGGGCGTTACAAAGGCTGCAATTTTGGTTGCTTGACATCCGCATTTCAAATCCGAATGTGGGCCGAAGTGCCAATTTATTTAAATTTCTAATAACTGCAGCTCATCATTTTGTCGTACATTAATTTTTAATAAGTAAATTAGTTTGTAATAAAATTTAATTATTAATTGAACTTAATATTAAATTTGGTGGATTAATTAAATATGGATCGTGTCATTAAACGCAGTAGCTAGAAAGTACGAGCCCTAAAAAATTATGGACCATATCGTTAACACAAATCTGGATTAGATAATAACATATTTGTTAATATAAATAAATTAAAAATATATTTCTTGTTTAATTAAGGTTATCAATATTTAGTAATATTCATAAATTTAAATAATTAGTTAATAAATTATTTTGTTTTAGTTATTGTTATAATGCACTTTTTACTTTACCATCGCTTTCGTAGCTATACAAACACGAACGTTTTGGTTACTTCCAAGTTATAAAATATCATATATCCAAACATTGAAAACCACTTTCAGCCAACAAGATTTAGCTTGAAATTAAAAAAAAAAACATATGCATTCCACTTTCACTAAACGAAAGGCCACTTTCACCATTTCTTCCACTTTTAACCAACCAAACTGTCCCTTGAAGAACTCCTGCAAGAGAACTATTCTCAGAGTAGTAGTTGAAGAAAATAGGGCATGGAAGAGGAAGAAAATATGATAGACTAAGTGTCCCAATTTTTTCGTACAATCTATAAATACACAAAAAATAGGGACATATTTCAAATTAAAAAAAAAAATTACAAGAAAAAAAATAGATAGTCAGGAGTATTTTTTATGTTGGACGATATAATGGACCTAGTTGTAAGACTTTATTTTATATATAAATGATCACTTTTTTTGTTGTTGATCTTTTGATCTAAAGAGTTGGGCGCCCAAGATGACAATCTTGGCCGTCTTGGACCAAGCCGGGTCCGGACCCATTTCCGTCCCTATTAAGAATATAGATTAGGAAATCGCATTCCCACTGTCATATAGGATTAGATTCCTCTATTCTACAATAGCCCCCTCCATGTTGAACGAATACTCGCCCATCTTTCGTACGTGCGCACATTTTGAGTACGAGGGCGTTTTGCATTTGAAGTCCATGACATCTTCTAGTTAAGTTCTCATTCCAGCTGAAGAAGACAGCAAGAGAGATTCTATTTACTCACCACACTCGCCATCACGTCACTCGCTAGTCAATTTCTGGACGTAACGGTATAACAATATAATAAAGACTTGCTCCAAATTGCATTGCTTTCACCAGTTATATCGTTTATATTGACCCGTCTACATTTACAAATCTAGAGAATTCTAACATTATCGTTCATTTTCTTCTACTTTATAAAGTCCAAAAGAAATTAGTTTTCTTCGCCCCCCTTTATACAAAATCAGATGTCAATCCCTTTTGCCTTTGTCTTTGTCTTTGTCTTTGTCTTTGCCTACTCTAGAAGGCAAGTACTAGCCAAGCTTGTATATGTACAAATGAAAAGTTGCACACCTTTTTTTTAATTTCACAAGAGAAAAAGAGCTTTTCAAAAAAGATGAGGATTATCTATAAAGTTGGAGAGAAGAAGACATAGGAAACTCCCCTTCTACTTCTTCCGACCTTTTGATTCAAAAAGTATTTTTGAACTATTTGCAATTATCGTTTTTTGTTTGATTAATATTAAAATTTTAAATAGTACCCGTGTTTAAATTTATGGACAAATCATGATTTTTATTTTCAAACTAAAGTTTAGTGATGGTTCACCTGCATAAAATGAAAAGAATCCATTATATATATATATATATATATATATATATATATATATATATATATATATATATGGACAGATCAAAAGACCTGCCCTCGGAGCCTCGCGGGAGACCTCCCACCCTCCTACACCGTTGGATCGAGTGGGCCAAGTGGGGCCACCACACGCGTCCACTCGATCCAACGGTCGAGGACGATGGGACTCCACGGGAGGGGCCCCCGATCCGCCCATATATGTGTGTGTGTGTATATATATATATATATATATATATATATATATATATATATATATATATATATATATATATATATTTTTTGAAGCAATGGGTAATTGTGGTGAACTCGCCTCCACTGGGGCTCGAACTCTCGACCACTTGGGCCACATGCATCTCTGTTAACCACTAGGCTAGAGGTCATTTGCAATATATATATATATATATATATATATATATATATATTTTTTTTTTTTTTTTTTTTTTTTTTTTTTTTTTTGAAGCAATGGGTACTTGTGGCGAACTCGCCTCCACTGAGGCTCGAACTCCCGACCACTTGGGCCGCATGCATCTCTCTTAACCACTAGGCTAGAGGTCATTTGCATATATATATATATATATATATATATATATATATATATATATATATATATATATATATATATATATACCCTAGCCTAGTGGCAGTGGTGAGGCATGTGGTCCGAGTGGTCAGAAGTTCGATTTCCGGTGGGAGCGTCCGCCATAATTACCTTCTTTCAAAATTATATATATATATATATATATATATATATATATATATATATATATATATATATATATAGCCTAATGGTAGTGGTGAAACACGTGGCTTGAGTAGTCAAGAGATCGATTCCCAGTGGAGGCGTTCGACACAATTACCATTTTTGTAACGTCCCAGAACCAGAATACTGGAGAGCGGGGGCGTACATAGCCAGCTACGTATATTGAAGTGCAACCCACCTCGCTATACGGTCATGGATGTCTAGATACATGAGGGTTTAACTACATGCCAACAGTCTCCTATGGTCAAGAACAAGCCTATTGTCTCAATCACAAGCAAGTAGTAACAGTTACAAGATGTCAGAGCACCAAATATACAATAGTAAGGCGTCCCATATATTACATATTCGGATGATCATGAAGCTAGTCGTACAAAATGTCAAGACTAGCAAGAGTTTTAGTCAATGCATGATCAACCCTAGGATTTGTCAATCATATTACAGCCCGTAGGCAGACAGTAAATAAAGGTGCAACCGAGCTAACACGTGCTCGCCGGCAAAACACCTCAAAAGAATAATTTTTATAATAAAGTGGGAGGACAAAAAGAAACCCACTCATTGCCAGGGTTACGCCTGGTGGTCACCATCTGGCTGGAAGACAGGTAGATCCTCTGGTGCTGCTCTGATATCTGGCCATACAAAACCAGCTGGGTCAGACCCCAGAAAGAGCAAGTACCACAAAGGAGGCTTCACTTAGGAACTAAAACCAGCATATCATAATAAAATATTAAAGATAAATAATAAATAAAGAACTGATAATAATAGAGATAAGAAAGTAAACTGAGTACGAAGAAACCATTCAAGTAGCCAGGTCACAACCCTTAAAGCAAACAAGGACCGGGGTTGCAGCCCTTCACCTAAATAGAAATCTATCTCAAATACTATTGGTACAGTGAAGACAATAAATGAAGAGAGGACACA
Source organism: Iris pallida (assembly GCA_029216955.1). Classification (NCBI taxonomy): domain Eukaryota; kingdom Viridiplantae; phylum Streptophyta; class Magnoliopsida; order Asparagales; family Iridaceae; genus Iris; species Iris pallida. Next base: position 4,517,251 of record JANAVB010024199.1, on the reverse strand, counting down.
GAACTGCTCTGGGAGCCAGGTTACAACCCTTAAACCAAATAAGAATCGGGGTTGTAACCCTTCGCCTGAACAGAACTGGACCCCTGATCTTTATTGCTAAGGCCAGTATAAATAATCATGGTATTAAGGTAAGGTAAAATATGACGAACATGACATAGGGTTGAAATAAGACAATAAACGAAGAGAGGACACAGAACTGCTCTGGGAGCCAGATTACAACCCTTAAACCAAATAAGAACCGGGGTTGTAACCCTTCGCATGAACAGAACTGGACCCCCGATCGTTATTGTTAAGACAAGCATCAATAATCATATCATGTCACAATCTTGCACAGAATCAGGATAAGACTAAGCTGGGATAAACTCCATCCAATCAATCACGGCCAATCAAGAGCACAGCTTGATACTTTTAACTAACTAGGGTTATCACAGGCCTAGTTACTAGCAAGATGCAATAAGATTATCCCAACAGCCACAAGCCCTGCAGACCATCCGGTTATCCAGGTTGAATGTTCGTTTATGAAGAATGCAACACGTTACTGTGTGCTGGAAATGTGTCCTACTCGTCGGTAGGCTACAAGTCGACTTAATGCCCCTAAATAACGGGATTGCCTGTAGCTGGAAATCTCTTCATGTCTACTGAATTATTCTAGTTTATTAGCCTTAGTCAATTGCAGTAGGTATCCCTGACCGTGGTACTCAGAGATCCCTATCCTAGACATGATGCAAGACAGTATTGAATTATTTGTACAAACACAATCGCCCACGGTGTCCAGGTCCTTCCTACTTGTCATATCAGGCTAGCTGTCGTAACAGCATGTCATGATATATCATGTCACTTTACTTGTCAAGAGTGCGCCACAGCGGACCACTATCGTGTTCTATTCTTACATTATCATGAATAAGAAAAACTTGTATAAAATAACTAATAACATATTCTTGAAGCCAAGTAAAAGATCTACAACTTTTATGTTGGAAGTTGGGAGAAATTTTGGCCACAATTCAGCCAAATAGGACTTAAAATAGCCAAAAACAGCCAAAATAGGTACTATGCAGCACTATGCGGTACTCCCATATGCGGCTGGACACTATGCGGCATTATGCAGCACCCTTATGCGACTGGATACTATACGGCACTATACAGCACCCTTATGCGGCTGGACACTATGCGGCACTATGCAGCATCCTTATGCGGCTGGACACTATACGGCACTATGCAGCACCCTAATGCGGCTGGACACTATGCGGCACTATGTAGCACCCTTATGCGGCTGGGCGCTATGCGGCACTATGCAGCACCCTTATGCGGCTGGGCGCTATACGGTACTATACAGCACCCTTGTGCGGCTGGACACTATGCGGCACCATGCAGCATCCTTATGCGGCTGGACACTATACAGCACTATGCAGCATCCTTATGCGGCTGAACACTATGCGGCACTATGCAGTACCCTTATGCGGCTGGGCACTATGCGATACTATGCAGCACCCTTATGCGGCTGAACACTATACGGCACTATGCAGCACCCTTATGCGGCTGAACACTATACAGCACTATGCAGCACCCTTATACGGCTGGACATTATGCGGCACTATTCATCGTCCCTGCCAGAATCAGCACAGATGAACATAGAATTGGCCAAAAATGCCTTTGGCCATAACTTTCTCAAAACAAGTCGAAATCCAACTTTTCAAAGGTCTATATTAGGTAAAATCGAATTCTCTACAACATGAAACCATCAAAACATAAAAATAATAAAGTTTAATAGATCAAAACCCAATAAAACCGAAAATAATATAAACTTAGATCTATAAGAAAATATCCATAAAAATGGAAAATGCCAAGTTCTAAAGTATCTTAGAATCCCGCGAGAAAGACAATAGAACAACAAAAATAGAGTTTCTCCATGAAGCAAGTTGCACTTACCTAAGCTTCTCTTGGTAGGTGGAGAAGTTAAGAGGAAGAAGATGAAGAAATAAATAAAAGTAACGATGAGAGAGAAAGGGGGTTGGATTTTAAATGATGATGATGGTGGTAGGTAGGGGTTTTCTTTGGGTTCATGATAAACCCAAGCAAACCAAACCAAGCTAAACCGAACTAAGCTAAGCCATAACCAATGAAACGCCGAAATAATCATGCCAATACAACATGCTAAAAATAAAATCATGACTAGCTAACCATGACTAATAAAAATACGGACCCGAAATACGTACACGTATACAAAAATATGTAACACGGATTTCGAGGGTGACAACTCTACCCACCTTAACAGAATTCTGTCCTCGGAATTTAATTAAAGAGGCTAGAGGTGTCGGGACAAGTTATACTATCAGATACAATCTACAGCTAAGCAATCAATCAAGCAATCAAATATGCAAGCAATGATTCGAAGTGTAAGGCGTAAGAAAGATATCATACCTCACGAGTCAAACAGGTCGGGATATCGCGATCGGATATCATCTTCATGCTCCTACGTTGACTCACCCAAAGAGTGATGACCCCAAGCAACTCGGACTAACTTGATAGTCTTGTTCTTGAGTGTCTTCTCTCTTCGGTCCAATAAAGACACGGGCCTCTCCTCATACGAAAGGTTGGTACCAAAAATCAATTCCGAATGATCCAGGATGTGGCTCGGGTCCGGGATATACCATCGCAGTTGGAATACATGGAATACGTCATGTACCTCACGTAGCGATGGTGGAAGAGCGAGACGATAGAATACATCTCCTACTCGTTCCAGAATGTCAAATGACCCTATATACCTAGGACTAAGCTTTCCCCGCACGTCGAAACGAATGACGCCACGGTTAGGCGAAATCTTCAGGAATACATGGTCGCTGACAGAAAACTCAAGAGGGCACCGATGAGAATCAGCCCAATGATGCTGGCGATCTTGGGCAACTCGAAAATATCTCTGACTCTCCTGACCACCTCAACGGTCTGAGCAATCATTTCTGGACCGAGCATCTGCCTCTCTCCGACATCGTCCCATGCTAGCGGGGATCGGCACTTCCTACCATACAGTACCTCGAACGGTGCCATCTGGATACTAGCTTAGAAACTGTTGTTGTACGAGAACTCTACCAGGTACAGGTGATCTTTCCATGGACCACCAAAGTCGAGTGTACAGGATCTCAACATATCTTTGAGAGTCTGGATCGTACGTTCTGACTGGCCATCTGTCTGTGGGTGATATGCTGAGCTGAACTGGAGGCGAGTCCCCAAACTCTCTTACAGGCTATGCCAAAAGTACGACGTAAATCTAAAATCTTTGTCCGAGGTGATACTGACTGGTACACCGTGAAGTCTAACGATCTGCCTGAGGTACATCTCTGCTAGCTGAGCCGTCAACTGACCAACTCTGAACGGAAGAAAATGAGCCACCTTCGTGAGCCGATCAACTATAACCAAAATAGCATCTCGACCAGCTGGAGATCTAGGTAATCCAGTCACAAAATCTATGGTTATATGCTTCTACTTCCATTCTAAAATTGGCAATGGTTGAAGTAGTCCAGCTGGTCTCTGATGTTCAGTCTTAACTTATTGACAGACTAAACAACAAGAGACAAACCGGGCTATCTCCTTCTTCATGCCATTCTACCAAAAGTGCTGGCGGATATCACGGTACATCTTCGTACCACCGGGATGAATGGAATACTGCGAACTGTGGGCCTCTGCCATGATCTCCTGTCTGATATCTCCGTTGGGTACACAAAGACGCTTTCCATGTCGAAGTGTACCGTCTTCATGGATACATAATTCTGGTCTTCGTCCCGCCTTACACTCTGCTCTGAGCCGCTGAAGCTTAGAATCTGCCGACTGTGCCATCTGGATCCTCTCGATTATGCTGGACTGAACCTGCATGCCGGCCATCAATGCCACATTGGTAGGAAGGACAACTTCTATACCCATCTTCTGAAGATCGGCTAACAGCTCTGGTTGTGCTGTTTAGAAATAAACTCCGGCTCTCCTGCTCAATGCATATGCAATGATGTTGGCCTTCCCTGGGTGATACTGCAAGTTGATATCATAATCCACAAGTAGCTCTAGCCACCTTCTCTGACGTATGTTGAGATCCTTCTGGGTGAACACATACTTCAGACTCTTGTGGTCGGTGAAAATCTCTACCCTATCTCCATACAAGTAGTGCCTCCAAAGCTTAAGTACAAACACTATTGCTGCCAGCTCCAAGTCATGGGTTGGGTAATTTCTCTCATGATCACGAAGTTGTCGTGACGCATAAGCTATTATCTTTCCATGCTGCATCAGAACACATCCTAAACCTCTGCCTGAAGCATCACAATATACTGAGAATCCTCCGGTTCCATCTGGAAGCGTGAGAATAGGAGCCTTCATCAAGCCTCGCTTCAACCTCTCAAAAGAATCCTGGCACTCTGTTGTCCAAGCAAACTGCACATCCTTGCGGGTCAACTGGGTCAATGGCCCTGAAATTCGAGCAAAACAAATCGCCGGTAGTAGCCGGCCAAGCCCAGAAAACTACGAATTTCTGCCATTGTGCTAGGTACCGGCCACGTTTTAATGGCCACGATCTTCTGGGGATCCACTTTAACTCCTCATCGGGTGATGATATGACCCAAGTACGTAATACGATAGAGCCAGAACTCGCATTTACTGAAATTGGCATACAATTGGTGCTCTCTGAGAATCTGGAGGACAACTCGGAGATGCTGCTCATGCTCCGCTTCACTCTTGTTGTAGACTAGGATGTCGTCTAGGAACACAATTATGAACTGATCCAAATAAGACATAAATATACGATTCAGGAGGTCCATGAATACTGCCGGCGCATTGGTTGCTCCAAATGGCATCACAAGAAACTCCCAATGCCCATATCTCGATCTAAAAGCTGTCTTCGGGATGTCCTGCTCTCTGACTCTGATCTGATGGTATCCTGACCGTAATTCGATCTTCGAGAATACTGTTGCCCCCTTGATTTGATCAAACAAGTCATCTATCCTCGGGAGAGGGTATCTGTTCTTGATTGTCACTGAGTTCAAGGTACGATAATCTACACATAATCTGGACGTACCATCCTTCTTTTTCACAAGAAGCATCGGTGCTCCCTAAGGCGATCCACTAGCACGAATGAATCCCTTGGTTCTGAGTTCTTCAATCATCTTGTACAATATCTCTAGCTCTGACGGCGCCATCCTATAGACTCTCTCTGGCACTGGGCTGTCCCGGGAATCAAGTCGATGGTAAACTCGATCTCTCGCTCTGGCGGCATCCCTGGAAGCTCTTCTGGGAAAACATCTAAAAACTTTTCGAATATACGTGGTAACTGTACTACTGCTACTGCCATCCGCAATATGGGAGGAGAACGTTCAACTTCGCCTCGGGAGAAAGAAAACTCCGGCTAGCCTGGAATGTTAGAAATAACCCTTCCAATGTGGCAGTCTATTCTAGCATACTGGTCCCTCAACCAATCCATCCCTAAGACCACATCATAATCGGCCATCGGGAACTCTATCAATCTAGCAGGGAATTCTCTACCGCTAACTACGATTCGACACGAAGAAAATACTCTATCTACTCCCACAAGTCTGCTACCAGTAAGTATATTGAGCCTTACTGATAATGACTCTTACTCCAATCCTACCCGTGTCGCGAATCGTGCAGACATAAATGAATATGAGGCACCAGAATCAAATAATACTGAAGCTGGAAAGGTGTTGACGAGAATAGTACCTGCCACTACCTCTCCTGGTGCTAACCCTTCTTCTCCCATGGTCAAGGCCAGCACTTGACCATGTCCTCTAGGTGCGGGTCCCCTCTACTGAAAATTCCTTTGCCTGCTCTGGATCAGGGCTTGGGCTTGGGCATACTGCTGCGGTCTCTGCTGCTGGAATGCCTGGGCCTGCGTCGGCAATGGCCTCGGGAACGGGTACTACAGCTGCTGCTGTTGCTGGACTGGTGCTGGTCCTCTAACTGAAGGACTAGAGAAGACAGATGTACTCTTCCTGTTCGGGCAGTTCCCAATCCTATGGTCCGGGGCACCATAAACCAAGCATAAACCCTGTGCTCTGCGACACTCTGATACCACATGCCCTGGCTTCCCGCAGTGTGAACATCCCGCTGCGGAAGACTGTTTCTGCTTCTGCTGCTGAGGGTGCGTCGGGGTAGAATGCTGAACCGACGTCACTGAGGTCGCCCGTCTCGGAGCTCCAATGATCAAAGTCCTGGCTGCCGGGGCTGGTGTTGATGACTGAATCATCTGGCCGTGAGATCGCTTCCGACCTCCGGTCCTATCCACGATCCTCTGGGAGGTATACTTATGCCTCCGGGCTGCTCTCAACACTGCATCAAAAGTCTGATGCTCATTCTGCTCCACCGCTAATAAAATCTCTAGGTGGAGCCCCTGCTGGAACCGCTGGGCTCTATCGAACTCGATCGCCACCAAGGTGGGAGCAAACCGACTAAGCCTGGAGAACTCGACCGTATATCTATCGACCGTCCTGTACATCTGCTTCAGATTGGTGAACCTCGTATGTAGATCGTACCGAACTACACCATCGAAATACTTGGTCTGGAATCTCTCTCTGAATACTGCCCAAGCAATGGGTGCCAATAATCCAACGGCCTGCGCCGCCCACCAGCTGCGGGCAAGATCCAATAACTGCAGGCGTACCACCGCCACCTTCTCGTTCTCTGGAGTCCTGGCTGCTTCTAGCATCACCTTTGTGTCCTGAAGCCATGCATCTGCAGCGATCGCGTCTTCACTGCCGTCGAAGAAGGGAGGGTTCAAGCGCTTGAAGCTGTTGGCCGCGCTGTTACCCTGATGACCTCCTCTGGTCAAAGCTTCTGCACCGCCTGGTGTAAGACATCTCCTCGACGATCCTGGAAGGCTAATAGTGACCTGATGAGACCTACCAAAGTGTCATCATCAGGCTCTGCAGGCTGGACGGGCTGAATTGGTGGTTCTCCTCCGGTAGGCACGACTCTGGAGGCTACTCCTAAATGCTGGGCTTGATCTCCAGGTTACGGCTGGTCCACGGGAGGTTCTCCGCCTTGCTGATCGGCAGGTCCAGGAACAATGTCGCTGAAGAAGACGACATAGAAAACAATAAGGAAGGACCAGGACAGACCAACGATACAAACATGTGATCAGGTCAAGATTATAGGGATTCAAAAGATACGAGCAGAGATCAAGGGCGAGTACTGATTGAGACATCTATTCGGTAAACCCTTACATATCTTGATTTATAAGACCTGCATGGGCCACCACTAAAACTATGTAACGCCCCAGAACCAGAATACTGGAGAGCGGGAGCGTACATAGCCAGCTACGTATATTGAAGTACAACCCACCTCGCTATACGGTCACGGCTGTCTAGATACATGAGGGTTTAACTACAAGCCAACAGTCTCCTATGGTCAAGAGCAAGCCTATTGTCTTAATCACAAGCAAGTAGTAACAGTTACAAGATGTCAGAGCACCAAATATATAATAGTAAGGCGTCCCATACATTACATATTCGGATGATCATGAAGTTAGTCGTACAAAATGTCAAGACTAGCAAGAGTTTTAGTCAATACATGATCAACCCTAGGATTTGTCAATCATGTTACAGCCCGTAAGCAGACAGTAAATAAAGGTGCAATCGAGCTAACACGTGCTCGTCGGCTAAACGCCTTAAAAGAATAATTTTTATAATAAAGTGGTAGGACAAAAAGAAACCCACTCATTGCCAGGGTTACGCCTGGTGGTCACCATCTGGCTGAAAGACAGGTAGATCCTCTGGTGCTGCTCCGATATCTGGCCATAAAAAACCAGCTGGGTCAGACCCCAAAAAGAGCAAGTGCCACAAAGGAGGCTTCACTTAGGAACTAAAACCGGCATATCATAATAAAATATTAAAGATAAATAATAAATAAAGAACTGATAATAATAGAGATAACAACAGTAAACTGAGTACGAAGAAACCATTCAAGTAGCCAGGTCACAATCCTTAAACCAAATAAGGATCGGGGTTGCAGCCCTTCACCTGAATAGAAACCCGTCTCAAATACTATTGGTACAGTGAAGACAATAAATGAAGAGAGGACACAGAACTGCTCCGGGAGCCAGGTTACAACCCTTAAACCAAAAAAGGACCGGGATTGTAATCCTTCGCCTGAACAGAACTGGACCCCTGATCTTTATTGCTAAGGCCAGTATAAATAATCATGGTATTAAGGTAAGGTAAAATATGACAAACATGACATGGGGTTGAAATAAGACAATAAACGAAGAGAGGACACAGAACTGCTTTAGGAGCCAGGTTACAACCCTTAAACCAAACAAGGACCGGGGTTGTAACCCTTCGCCTGAACAGGACTGGACCCCCGATCGTTATTGTTAAGGCAAGCATCAATAATCATGTTATGTCACAATCTTGCACAGAATCAGGATAAGACTAAGCTGGGATAAACTCCATCCAATCAATCAAGGCCAATCAAGAGTACGGCTTGATACTTTTAACAAACTAGGGTTATCACAGGCCTAGTTACTAGCAAGATGCAATGAGATTATCCCAACAGTCACAAGTCCTGAAGACCATCCGATTATCCAGGTCGAATGTCCGTTTATGAAGAATGCAACACGTGACTGTGTGCTGGAAATGTATCCTATTCGTCGGTAGGCTACAAGTCCACTTAATGTGCCTAGATAACGGGATTGCCTGTAGCTGGGAATCTCTTCATGTCTACTAAATTATTCTAGTTTATTAGCCTTAGTCAATTGTAGTAGGTATCCCTGACCGTGGTACTCAGGGATCCCTATCCTAGACATGATGCAAGATAGTATTAGTTTATTTGTACAAACACAATCACCTACGGTGTCCAGGTCGTCCTTACTTGTCATGTCAGTCTAGCTGTCGTAATAGCATGTCATGATATATCATGTCAGTTTACTTGTCAAGAGTACGCCATAGCGGACCACTATCGTATTCTATTCTTATATTATCATGAATGACAAAAACTTGCATAAAATAACTAATAACATATTCCTGAAGCCAAAGAAAAGATCTACAACTTTCATGTTGGGAATTGGTAGAAATTCTGGCCACAATTCAGCCAAATAGAACTTAAAATAGCCAAAAACAGCCAAAATAGGCACTATGCAGCACTATGCGGCACTTCCATATGCGGCTGAACACTATACAGCACTATGCAGCACCCTTATGCGGCTGGACACTATACGGTACTATGCAACACCCTTATGTGGCTGGACACTATACGGCACTATGCAGCACCCTTATGCGACTGGACACTATACGGCACTATGCAGCATCCTTATGCGGCTGGACACTATGCGGCACTATACAGCACCCTTATGCGGCTGGGCACTATAAGGCACTATGCAGCACCCTTATGCGGCTGGACACTATACGGCACTGTGCAACATCCTTATGCGGTTGGACACTATACGGTACTATGCAGCATCCTTATGCGGCTGGACACTGTGCGGCACTATGCAGCACCCTTAAGCGGCTGGACACTATGCGGCATTATTCATCGTCTCTGCCAGAATCAGCACAGATGAACATAGAATTTGCCAAAAATGTCTTTGGCCATAACTTTCTCAAAACAAGTCGAAATTTAACTTTTTAAAGGTCTATTTTAGGTAAAATTGAATTCTCTACAACATGGAACCATCAAAACGTGAAAATAATGAAGTTTAATTGATCAAAACCCGAGAAAATCAAAAATAATATAAACTTAGATCTACAAGAAAATATCCATCAAAATAGAAAATGTCAAGTTCTAAAGTATCTTAGAATCTTGCGAGAAAGACAATAGAACAACAAAAATAAAATTTTTCCATGAAGCAAGTTACACTTGCCTAAGCTTCTCTTGGTAGGTGGAGAAGTTAAGAGGAAGAAGATGAAGAAATAAATGAAAGTAAAGATGAGAGAGAAAGGGGGTTGGGTTTTAAATGATGATGGTGGTGGTAGGTAGGGATTTTCTTTGGGTTCATGATGAACCCAAGCAAACCAAACCAAGCTAAATCGAACCAAGCTAAGCCATAACCAATGAAATGCTAAAATAACTATGCCAATGCAACATGCTAAAAATAAAATCATGATTAGCTAACCATAACTAATAAAAATACGGACCTGAAATACGTACATGTATACGAAAATACGTAACACGGATTTCGAGGGTGACAATTTTCCATATATATATATATATATATATATATATATATATATGACCTAAAAAAAAAATATATGACATAGAAAATCCATAGAGCCTGGAATAGACTAAATGTTCAGCTTTAATCTTAAATATTGATTCTACTGTTTGAATTAATATATGCTCACTGGGCATCGACTTGGACACCGGTTTGATCTAGTTTTTATCTTGGATTGCAGGCAAGTACATGCAATGATTTACTTTCATTTTTTGATATTGTCTCTATTCGTGATTTAGATACTCTTATCGTCACTGGGCATCGACTTGGACACCGGTTTGATCTAGTTTTTATCTTGGATTGCAGGCAAGTACATGCAGTGATTTACTTTCATTTTTTGATATTGTCTCTATTCGTGATTCATAATTTTTGTATTTATCGTGTTACCATGATTCGTGCATCTTACATGTCGTGACTTGAATCCATGAATGCTAATTGTCGGACGAAAAAATATATTAGTAGATGTGTGAACTACCCTATCTGTTCTCCGTGTCTAATCGTGAGGATAACAATCACACATCTCACATGTGATTTGTTGTATCGTGTGGATAGCAATCGCACATTCTCGTATGTGATTGTCGTATTACCTGAGCCATTCATATGTCGAACTTGGTATTTCAAAATACATAGAAGTTAGGATTTCTGGACATAGTTCTCTATCTAGTTCATGTCATATTTACATGTTCTTCTCATATTTACTGTTTTGCTTGTTTTCATTTAAATGCTAGCTTATCTTAACATTCTTACTTGATTACCATGTTTTACATATTCTAACTCTTGTTATATATTCACTATCATGTTATGAAACGTCTATCAACTTTTGTACTTGTTCTAATCCTGACTGGATAACTATATTTTTAGGCGATCAGTAAGAGACACTTAGTCCCACCTATTATGGATTGTCGGAGGAACTTGTTCTTGAGATTGTTTACGGCATTCTGGAGGATCAGACAATTGTAGAGGCCGTGATCCCGGCAGAGGATGTTTAGTCATAAACTAGTTTAGATTCATAGATTTTGATCCGAATTTGTCTCCGGAATTACACACTTGGGTTGTATATATATTTTGGTGATTTGGTGATTCTTTGGATTTTCTGGATTATGTTTTGACATTAAATTGTGGTTTATGCATTTACTTAAAACTCTTCTGTCACACCCAGTTTTCAGAAACAGGGGTATTTTTGTCATTTTATATTTTTGAATATTTTTGAAATTTATTTTATTATTTTGGGGTTAAAATTTATTTTATTATTTATGATATTGTTTTGGGATTATTTAAGTCTGGTTCGAATTTCAACTCAATCCGACTTGAAACGGAGGCCCGGGGGGTAGTTTGACTCTAGTGGGACCCACACACTAGTTAGGCATGGTCTACATGATATTAATTTAGTCCATATGATATTAATTTTAGTTAGTAGTTAAACTAATTATTTATGGATAGGTTTAGTTTAATTAGAGACTTAAACTAGACTAAATTGACCTCAACCTTTAACCCATTCCTAATTTAAATCAAATAAATTAGTAGAGGGCATTTTGGACATTCAAATAGGGGACACCTCACCCTTTTTGGGCAGCCACCTATGGGGGGGATAAGGAGTGAGTCACTCCTTCATTCATTTGTTTTCATCCACTTTCTCTCTCTTGTTCTTCCCCAAATTAATTTAGAGATGAACCTCCATTGATTTCATCTCCAAATCAACCCTTTCTTCCACCAAATCTTCTTTATTTCTTCTCTACTCCATGGTTAGAGGGTGCTAGTCAAGTTTGGGAGGATTCGGAGCTCGTTCGTTTCCTTTTAGAATCTCTACGTGTCGGTGTCGTGTCGAAAAGATTTTCTTTTGAATCTCTCTTCCGGAAAGTATAATCTCTCCTCTAATCCATCCCTACATGCATATAGAAATATTTTGAACCCACAGAAATGTCCCCCATGGTAGTATCTCCATTTGTGTCTATTTTGTGTCCATTTGGAGGTCATAGGAGTGTCCTTTGTGTTGTGGTTGTGTCCATGTGGGAAAATCCCAAATTTGGACACACTATGTGTTGTTGTTATGTATGAATGAATTATTACATGTTTAATCTCATATTTTGTATTGGAGATGTGTTCTATAGTGTCTCATATATATATATTAGTGTAGAGAGTTAGTTCTTGATATATTATGTTATATACTTGTGTTTCTTTTGTCTCAAACTATCTAAATTCGTCATAATATTTATCCACGTTTTTAGTAGCAATAGCAACTTAGAAATGTCATAACTTTTAGCTTAAAACTCCGATTTATCTTCCATTTTTTTAAAAAGAACCATATCGAAGTTAGCTTTCCAAATATATATTTTAATAAGCCAAATTCTTTCTGTAACGTTCTGTAGAATTATTTGAGTGTCAGCTGTATGAAAGACGAACGTGTTTCGGTATTTTCGTGATTCTGGGAGCTTCCGGACACGAAAATGCGATCCGTTTAAAGTTTCGAAAAGCTAACACAAAGGGCTACAACATACTTTAATCCTAGAATTTAGTGAATGTCCAATTGGTACAGTATTGATTTTAAGTAGAAGAGTGACTATACGATATATGCATTTTGTGTAACCTATGAGCCTATGTAGTATGGATATTAAATGAATATAGAGTATGTAATGCATGATATGTTAGATGAATGAAATAATATATATATATGATATACATTGTTTTTACATTAATGCATATATATGGTTGAATGCAAGCATGTAGGAATGCAATTAATATAATGCATATGAGCAATGCATGAATGAAAGAATGATATACAATGTATGCACGAAAGTATATAATAAATGCTAGATATGAATGCAAGATATATATGTAATGATAGATATGAATGCATATTGTATAAATATTGTAATGCAAAATATAATGATAACATGTATGGTAATGTAGAGTATATGATGCAAGCATGAATGAATGGATGAAATACATGTATATAGGTAATATAGAATGTAATATATGAATGCAAGCATACAAGATAATATATTGTATCCATATATGATGTATACAACTTAAAGATAATGTAATATACGAAAGGAATAAATGATAATATATAACATGATATGTAAGGTAATGCAAGGTATGAAATATATGATGTGTGCATGTTTGTATGTCTCTATGTTAATGTATGAAATGATATGAATATACAATGTATGCATATGTATAAAATATGTAGGTAATGCATAGATGCATAAATGAAATGAATGTTTGCAATATGTTAATATAAATACAAGTATCTAATATGCATGAATGTAAGTATAATATAATACAAGTATACATGTATGTATCTTGTAAATGTAATATACATGATATATATGTATGCATGTATACAAGGTAAGTATGTATGTATGTATTTTTATAAACTGAGTTAACCTATAACCTTTTACACACATGCATTCATACACCCTTTGACATCATGTATTCCATGTCACATACACCTACCTATCACTAAATTTTAGAATATTAACACATATCCTTTCACACACATGCCAAACACACACATACTCACTTACTCTTTTACCTCTCTTTCTCTCTATATATATATATATATGTATGTGCCTATATATATAGCTTTCCTATATATATCTATGTATATGAATATGTGAATAGTGATGCATATATATATATATATATATATATATATATATATATATATGTGTGTGTGTGTGTGTGTGTGTGTGTGTGTGTGTGTGTGTGTGTGTGTGTGTGTGTGGGTGGGATGTACATATAGGTTGCCTATATGTTATGAGTGTACTACAATATATTAGATATATATATTGTTATATGTATATGTGTTTGTGGTTTGGCTTATGCATGATATAGCTTATAGCCTAGGGCTCTTAGCCTATGGTGTGTCTGTTTGCCTAGTGAGAGTTTAGTTAGACTTGTTTAGTCTTGATTAGGCCTAGAATAGACTAGTATGGACTTGTTTGGTTTAGGTTTGACCTAGTTGACCTAGTTTAACTAGTCTAGTTGACTAGAGTTGACCAAAGGTTGACTTTAGCCTAGATTGACCCTAAACTTCATGTAGATGCATTATAGCAGTCTATTTTCTTATTTTAGACTTGTTGTGACTTGTACTGTTCTATAGAAGACAGACTCCACTCCTCGGACAGTATATTCTCTTCGGACATTCAGGATACCAGGCGAATACATTCTCTGATCTTTTCATACTTATCTGGATTATATTCTTGCTCTAGATTACTCTACTTGATGCTGACACGTATCTTCACGGATTAGTACTATATGGATCCTTTCCTGAAATATTATCCCTCTACGGGTGCATCGGGTATTTCATGTTCATGTACTTTATCATGTGCATCAGGTACTCCTTGTACTCGTACTAGTTCATGTTTTTACATGTTCTTATGTGCTTTCATGCGCTTCATGTGCTTTCATGTGCTTTATCATGTGCCTCATGTACTACTCATTATATGAGTTCACGTATCTTAGCTGTATTCATGTGCCTATAACGTAACTTGAATGGATCCTTGTGTATTGATTGGGGCGGGATGAGTAGAATTGGTTATGTGAACACTATCCCCAGTAGCTGTATTCATGTGCCTCCATAGTTGTATTCATGTGCCCCTAAGCCGTTTACATAACCATATTGTACTCTAAATCACGTAGCCACTTACAGTCTTTACTATCATGTATTACTTTCAGTTACAAAATATCTCCTGTTTATTCGTACTTCCATTCAGCACTTCCTGTATTTTACTCTATTGTATGATTTATACTCCTAACCTGCTATGAACTGTTTGAGAGATATGTGCTCGTTCCTGTCCTGACTGGACCTGTTGATAAATTTTACAGATAGCCTGGAGGTTGCCTGCTAGCCTAGAGGAGACACAGTAGAGGTCGGAGTAGATAGCTAGAGTTTCTTATTTTATTTTCAGTTGTCTTGAGTTGTATTTATGGATTACTGTATTGAGCTTTGAGATGTATTTCTGGGTTTGTGTATCGTATACACTTAGACTTCCATCTGTTGTATCTCTTTTGGATTTCATGTTTTATCTATCTTCCATTATACTCTACCTTAGATGTGATTGAGTTTACATTCTGCTATGTCACCCCCATTCCGGGAGTATAAACTGCTTAGCATTATATTATTAGATATTGTGACCTAGGACAGCGTTCTACCGCCGACACGGCGGCACAGGCTGGACGTACCCACGTCTCGTGCCCTTACTCTAGGGTGCGGGTCATGACATCTTCTATCCTAGCTGTTGTGGTTGAGTTATAGATATCATCTTATTCTAAACTCTGGGTTCATATCACTTGTGTTGAGATGATTTGATATATTATATGGAATGAAATAGTATATTTTAGTTTAAACAGATATCTATTGCCGATAATGCGAAGTAGGCTGGACGTACCCACGACTGATGTCTAATTTTCAGGTACGGGTCATGACACAATGTGTGGCATACTACTCCACGACGGGACACTATTATATGCCAGGTGTAATCACAGGGTTGAGGTGTACATGTTACAAATACCAGATACCACATTCAAAAACAATACAGAAAATACGTATACCGAGAACAGAAAGTGACAACTCTTTAGAAAGTCCCCAAACATGAGAATGAATTAACTCAAAGGAAATGGAACTGTTATTAGAAGTACTTGGAGAATAAGAAGCACGATAATTTTTTGCTAAAATACGAGTCTCACAATAAAAAATAAAATCATCAACACCGATAAACAAAGTAGGTAAAAAAATTCATTATATTAACGTATGGGTGCCCTAAACGGCGATGACACAACCAAATCTCACTCAGCTTGACAGAACTCAAAGTTAAAGCAACTAAGG
Organism: Iris pallida; assembly: GCA_029216955.1. NCBI lineage: Eukaryota > Viridiplantae > Streptophyta > Magnoliopsida > Asparagales > Iridaceae > Iris > Iris pallida. The sequence continues at coordinate 4,501,226 of JANAVB010024199.1, read as the reverse complement.
ACCATGCTCCTAGTCTTTCCCCATACATATCGGATCCAGATGTAACAACCTATCCCTCAAAACTGATTGATTATCTTCCTGTTTAGAAGATCTTAAGAAATCACATAAATAGGGTAAAAGGTGACAGAGTACTGAGATTCAGTATTCAATTGTGGAATATATATTAAATGGTAAGACATGTTGGAATATATAAAATATCATGTAGTTCTAAGATAGGGGTAATAAGAATTAACTCTATTCCCAATATAAAAAAAAGCTTCAACATTGGCATTAGTAACACAAAACACCGGTGGAGGAGACAATTCAGTAAAATAAGATATATCATAAGTCATATGATCTGGTTACATGAATCAATAATAAAAGTATCATAACCAACAATGCAAAGAATATATAAGGCCATACCCATCTTAACTCGACTATCTATCGAACCAGTTGGAGTAGTAGTACCGCTGTATTATGATCCTAGTTAGCTACTCCATAGAAATTTGTCTCCTATATCAACTGAACATCTACCTTCCCTTTAGGAAGATAACCCTGCTTAGTGGGGTACTAATTCACCTTCTAACAAGTTTTCTAGACCTGACAAGGTCCATTACAGTAAGAACAATGATGATGTTATAAAAGCGTAGAAAAATCTAAGTTTAAAAGCCACTCTTAAGCATGAAAGAGTGCCTCCCATAAAGAGATACAATCTCTAAAATTCTTTTACGCGTACAAGTTCTTACTGCATAGAAATTGATCTGTTGAAGAAAGTTTATCTCATAGGCATAGAAGGGTGCCTCACGTAAGAAAAGATTTGCCTAAGAGGAGTCGTGTAGAACTGCTTCTTTAGAGTATCATTTACGAGGATGTTACGCGGATGGAAGACCGAGCTCTGAAAAAATCCTTTGTATTCAATGAAACATATTGATTTGTTAAGGGTTCGAAGGAGATAGTATAGATTATGTCACAGTAATTATTGCTCTTAATCACTTCTTTCCATAAATGATCCATGTGGCAAGTAGTGTTACATCATACCTAAGCATTGCTCACAGCAAGAATATTATGTGTAAGGTTTGCTCTATGCAATAGAGGGTCACAGGACCTGAAGTATACCTAGAGACATTTTCTCTCTGTCTTAATGACAAAGCTGTCAAACTGTGGTGTTACGTATTCCGAGGTCGATGTGTGTCTTAAAAGATGTGCATTTCAGAATTTGAAATGACTGTCATGATGACATTGATGACAGTCTCAGCATTAAAAATATTCTCATAGTCGATGACACATGTCGCATGCACGAGTGTTCAGATCCAGCATTTACAACCATTGATGGCATAAATCCCATGTGTAGTAGTCTTATGCACATAAAAAAGGTAAAATTAGTATATTTGCCTGGTTTCTTACGTAGAAGTCAAGTAGTTAATTGCTATAGCATGAATGGTAATAAATAGCTTAGGTTTTGTGCTGCCAAGGAACATCAAAAGCTTTGATTCTTGAGCCTATAGCCTATTTGCTGTCAGTTTTTCTTCTCCATAGCATATGTGAGTTCGAGACTTAGCCAGGTTTATCATCATTGTGTCGGGTACTTAAAGAAGTAAAGCGATCATGTGCAGATCGGACCTCTACCGCTACTTTTCCATATAATTCTTTTTTATTGCTTGTACTTAGTTCTTGTTGTAGTAGGATTCTTTGTACTTAGAAAGTAATAATCTAAGTTTTTCTTAATGAAAAGTTAACACTTGTGCTAATAGAAAATAGAGATTTAAGGAAAACCTGATGGGGACTATTAGTGCAGTAGGTTCGGAAGCCTTAGCTGAGGAGGTGCAGAAGCCTTAGCTTGAATAGCTAAGCTTGAAACTTCTATTTGTGCCTTTTGTAGACTATCTTGCTAAGACTTATCCTTGCAAATCTATATGAAAGTTATAGTCAAGCTAGGAGCATTTGTCATCCTGAGAATATCTCCCTTAGTACTACCATATTTGGAATCCATTCCTCTGAAGAACACATAAAGTTAACCCACTCGAGTTCTTCTCCTTCTGGTACCACGTAGTATCCTTGTTCTTGATCTTACAAGGATGATTCTGATCGGTCTCAGCCCACACATTCTCTAACTTTATACAAAATATGGACACTAATTGTCCATTCTATGTCATAGTAGCAGCATTAATGTACATCAGCTCATGAATCTCTATAAAATCAGATTCATTAATATACAAGTCCTCCAGCGTCTTCCAAATTGTCTCAGCAATCTCACACTCTTCTACCATCTGCTTCATATCATCAGCCGTTGTCACACCTCGCTCCCGTAGGAGCGATCGTCCTCGCTAAGGCATGATGTCACACGAGTCAAGATTGCGCTTATGCAAGACGGGTTCCATAACGGCCGATTTCAGCGGTTGCGATGGGGTCGTCGCACAGAAGTCCCATGCAGAGACATTGAACATGCAGTAAAAATTTAGAACAAACACAAGTTATTCAACAGAAAGTTCTTTATTGATATTGAAATAAAGGTTACAATGGGGCGCAAGGCCAAGATTACAAGTCACTCAAGCTCAAGTCTTCTCACATTACAACATCACTCAGCTCTCTCTCATCTCTCAAATACAGTCTTGAGCCAGCGGAAGCTTCGAAATGCGATGTCCATACATAATATCCCGTATAAGTCTTGACTCCATGCGGCTGCACACTTCGAATCACCAAGGAACTTCGTGCCTCGATGCATCCAAGCGAGCTCCGCGCCACGAGCTTCTACTTGTGCCTGTACATAAAAACTATGTGGGTGTCAGTACTCAACTGTACTGGTGGAATGAGCTCCTCGCCCACCCATACAAAAGCGACACGTTTGATTTACTTTGTGCAACATAGTCCCTTCTTAATTGTCTTCCTACTCTTGCCTTAGGATTATTTTAGGACCGACGCCTTGACCTATTTCGTGTCTCTAGACCATCCCGTGCTTGCAACAATAACTTTAACTCATACTTCACCTCTAGACCCTTCTTGTGCCAACAACGTTAACCTATCAAGTCGTGTTTGCCTTACGGCCTAAATCAGAGATGCAACTACACGATAGACTCCATTTCCGTGGTACCGTACTACAAACCCTTGCTAAGGTCGTGTCTCGTAACTCAATTGAGACTCAATCATATCGCTTCCTGGCGGCCTTTCGCTACTAAATCATCAACTGACCCAATCAAAACTTGTGGGTTAAGTGTCACTCGACCAACTTTGCCTTGCGACGTTTCCTGACTTAAACTCAAGACAACTCACATCCAAACTATGCAATTTATATGCCGATAAATCAAGACTCGACGCCATATCTCGTACAGAAGCACGTTGTCTACGCTGCATCCAAATCTTAGGCCTAATATTGTGTTTATCATGTACGCATTCTTCTCGACTCTTGATTCACTTAACCTGATACTCGACTCAGTCCAAAGTCATATACGCGGATCGCCGCCCATGCCGACTCATCTATATGAGGTCACTAGCATAATAAGCTATACATAGACTCATAGCTTACGGTTGGCCGGGACCCTTCCAACGCAAGGTAACTAGCCCCCTGGAAGTCCTCGACTAACCCGGTGCTATCGATTCAGCACAGCTATCACCGTGTTTCCTTTCTTGGCCGAAACGGTCCCATGGCCCTGGGTTGCCATTACGGAAAAACTCTACCTTGTCGACAAGTTGTCCAATGACCATGTAAGACCCGACTCAAACTGACATCTCACATAGTTATTCTTCCTTCAGTGTTACCCTCTCTTTCAAAACCACGTTCAGGACTTCTATCCTTGAGATCCCTCAACGACCTACGGTCGCAAGCATTCTTCTTTCTTGTCCTTTTTCTAAACTCAATGAATCAATCGTAGCCCATGCCTTAAAACGCTAAGTCCGTGCATCGTGCCTTAAGCCAATCGTGTTCTACGCAACACTACCGCCCGAATCATACTTTATACTATGGGCATCGGGATAGTCGGACAATTTAACTTGACAACCGCATAATGAGCAGGACAGCACTTCGAATGACTTAAGTCGACCGGCATAACTTTGTCTAACTTACTCAAGCCTACAACTTAACCCGAGGGACGAGCAAAGGCTATGCCAAGCCTTGCGCAGTGGAAGCATGCATGCTTTATCGAGAATTTATGCGGGCGACGCCTATGACTTAGGCAAGTTCATAGTTTTGTGTCGAAGACCAACTTTCCTTCTCCCAAGCCACGGGACGAAGGACCGAGTGTCATTTTCATTCTAATCCGACCATTGGAGCTTTCCATATTCTAACTCATTTCGACCTGTCGGGATTATTCTCTTAGCTATGTGGATTCTTCTCTTTTATTATCAAGCCTGCTTGTGCAAGTTAAAAACATACGATTTTTTATGTGAAGGTTAAGATGAGGCAAGTTCACCGAAACTATCCTACCTAAGCGAGAGGTCGCCTCGACCGAGCGATGTCTTCGAGCAGCCGTTGTAAGGCTAAGTTCGAACGCCGTCGGCGTTTCGATTCCTCCGATTGACTGAGCGGGATGGGGCACCATATCATACACCACTCAGAAAAAGTTTCGTCCTCGAAACTAACTGAGTACACTTATCGACTTATCACTTATTCAACATCCTATGTTTCTCACACATATTTCTTCTATGAATTTCTCAAATTCGAGCCACGCTCGTTCTACCCTCAATCCTTTCTTCAAAACTTACGATCTCAAAATCCTCGACACCTTCCCGTTCCTCTAGTCTCACTTGATTCAACGTATCACTTAGTTGGATCGTGCACATATTCTAGGTGTCCCTAAAATATATGTATTTCATCCAAGCCTCGTGATAGAGAATCTGCCATCACCACTTGAGTCGGATCGTGCACATATTCGGGCGTTCCCGATATACATGCATGTCAGCCGAGCCTCATGAGTGGTGCCTCCATAATTTTTATCGCTCCGCACCGAAATGTCTGCCTACCACTAGGCTATGTATTTCCATCAGTATTAGAATCATAGTTCCCAAACAATGATATCAACACTGACCCCATCCTAAGGTCAAACCAAGTTGATAGTACGAGGTTTTCTACCCAAACTCGCATCACTCCGATTTCTAAACTTCGAGCATAGATTGTCTACACACATCCCAATATTTATCGCACGGGGTCTGAGTCATTCAGCAAAGCCATCCTATGATAACTCACGTTCAAATAATTTTACGACGTATCAAAATCGCTCATTCAATAAGTCATCTTGTATAGTCTATCCCTTCAAACACGTTCGATATAGTTCGTCTATCAATCCTTCCAAGTCAAGCACGCTACGGCACAATTCATCGCTAAACCATAATTCACATTTCATATTCCCTAAGTCATTCATCCCAATTCACGTATTCGATAATGAGGTCGTCTAACTTAACAATATGTTGCGTCTCGATCACACGTGAGTCAGATTATCTACGGTGAGCATGAATAACCATGCGCGCTCCCGCGGGATAATTATCCTCATCGGGACGTAACTTTTGTTTTGCGTCTAGACTAATTTATTCTCGATGTGCGGATTGGACCTACTCAATCCTCACGTTTATTCAATCATTAATCGCAAGCCCAAACATCCTCGAATTTTCCTTTACATTAAACCAACAAGTCGAGACAATCAACATTGTCGCATCCTAATTTTTCAAGTTCGATCATTCTCGCGATATGAATCACCATGTCAACGCTCACGCGAAATGATCGCCCCAAATCTGATGCGACGCATGTGCGAGGCTGGAGTTGCGCTTGCGCAAGACAAGAATGTCGACGCTGTGGTTATCCGCGTAACCATCAAGACACAATCATTTTTTATCCTACATTCATCTCAATCAAAATTCTAAGTATAGCATCCAACCGAACAATAACACTTGCACGATCGTCGTTCGCCGAGTCAGAGTACCCCCGAGTTATCGCATATCGATCTTTGATACGCCTTAATACCATCGACGATATGCGTAACCTAATGATCTTCCTTTGTAATCAAATTTCGAGTCGTACGAATGATGCTATCGTCCGACTGGATAATCTCCTCAACATTAAAATTTAAGTTCGATCATCATCCCTCGAATCATTTCCAACATCAAATTCCTCAAACCCAAATTCGTGTATTGTTCATCCATCTATCTTGAGTCATCGACCAATATATTTCCTCAATTCGCATCAATCCTTTGCTAACTCAAAACATCGAGCAACATTCAATCCAATCCTTAGAGTCATTACGTAACTTCAAAATTCTACTTTTCATGCATGCTATCTTCCCATCGTGCTAACTTTTTCTATACGATCCTTATCGATTTTCTCAATCAAGTCATCCATTCGCATATCTTAACTTTTCTTCGATTCAGTTCCACCTACTCGATTATTTTCGCATTTCATACTTGTGCAATCCTCAATCCCGTGCACGTCCCATGCACGTCAATTTCTAAGTTGTTTGAATCTCACATCGTCAAATCTTAAGACTATAACTTGTTCAACGATACTCAATCTAAGGTTTTGTATAATACGATGCTTGCTGATAAACTCACTGACACCCCGCATCCTCAATCAATCGATCGACATCCCTGAGACTATCGCATACACCACTTAGGGATGAAGTCATTCAACAAATCCTCAACTTATCATTTGAATCAAAATCGACTTCTTCAAATTTTTCGTTCGAACCATTCCTTTAATTTCCAAGCACGCTCATCTATATCGCACCAACGTTATCGACGCTCGATAGCACCCCTATCGATAGTTATCTCAATTTACTCAATCGAGTTCAACTCATTCTTGCTCAATACTATTTAATTCCTGCACTCGACTTTTCTAAGGTCGACGCAACTTTGGCATATATGCCCAGCCCGACTTAGCCAACCGTGCTTACAGAAACCATCTTTTTATTTCTTTTTCAAAAACTGTTCTCCTACGTTTTGCAAAATAGATAGAATTATTATATGGACATCCCGTGGGACATTTGAGAGAGAGCGTACCAACGATATCAACTTTGCAGAAGCAACATTTCAGAGTTTGCGGAAACAACGGAGTTAAAGAATTCAATCGATAGTCCAAGGACATAAAGCCGTGCTCTGATACCATTATGTCACACCCCGCTCCCGTAGGAGCGCTCGTCCTCGCTAAGGCGTGATGCCGCACGAGCTTAGATTGTGCTCATGCAAGACAGGTTCAATAACGGCCGATTTTAGCAGCTGCGACGGGGTCGTCGCACAGAAGTCTCATGCAGAGACATTGAACATACAGCAGAAATTTAGAACAAACATAAGTTATTCAACAGAAAGCTCTTTATTGATATTGAAACAAAGGTTACAATGGGGCACAAGGCCAAGATTATAAGTCACTCAAGCTCACTCTTCTCACATTCCAAGATCACTCAGCTCTCTCTCTCATCTCTCAAAAACAGTCTTGAGCCAGCGGAAGCTTCGGAAGGCGACGTCCATATATTATATCTCGTATAAGTCTTGACTCCATGTGGCCGCACACTTTGAATCGCCAAGGAACTCCGTGCCTCGACGCATCCAAGCGAGCTCCGCGCCACGAGCTTCTACCTGTGCCTGCACATAAAAACTATGTGGGTGTCAGTACTCAACTGTACTGGTGGAATGAGCTCCTCGTCCACCCATATAAAACCGACACGTTTGATTTACTTTATGCAACATAGTCCCTTCTTGATTGTCTTTCTACTCTTGCCTTAGGATTATTTTAGAACCAACGCCTTGGCCTATTTCGCGTCTCTAGACCATCCCGTGCTTGCAACAACAACTTTAACTCACACTTTACCTCTAAATCCTTCTCGTACCAACAACGTTAACCTATCAAGTCGTGTTTGCCTTACGGCCCAAATCAGAGACGTAACTACACAATAGACTCCATTTTCGTGGGATCGTGCTACAAACCCTTGCTGAGGTCGTGCCTTGCAACTCAATTGAGACTCAATTATATCGCCGTCTCGCGATCCTTCGCTACTAAATCATCAACTGACCCAATCAAAACTTATGGGTTAAGTGTCACTCGACCAGCTTTATCTTGCGGCATTTTCTGACTTAAACTCAAGACAACTCACATCCAAACTTTGTAACTTATATACCGACAACTCAAGACTCGACACCACATCTCGTGCCGAGGCACGGTGTCTATGCTGTATCCAAATCTTAGGCCTAACATTATGTTTATCATGTACGCATTCTTCTCAACTCTTGATTCACTTAACCTGATACTCGACTCAGTCCAAAGGCATATACGCAGATCGCCGCCCATGCCGACTATTCTATATGAGGTCACTAGCATAACAAGCTATACCTGGACTCATAGCTTGCGGTTGGCCGGGACCCTTCCAACGTAAGGTAGCTAGCCCCCTGGAAGTCCCGGACTAACCCGGTACTATCGATTCAGCACAGCTATCACCGTGTTTGCTTTCTTAGCCAAAACGGTCCCATGGCCCTGGGTTGCCGTTACGGGGAAACTCTACCTTGTCGACAAGTTGTCCAATGACCATGCAAGTTCTGACTCAAACTGACATCTCACACAGTCATTCTTCCTTCAGTGTTACCCTCTCTTTCAAAACCACATTCAGGAATTCTATTCTTGAGACCCCTCGACGACCCACAGTCGCGAGCATTCTTCTTTCTTGTCCTTTTTCTAAACTCAATGAATCAATCATAGCCCGTGCCTTAAAATGCTAAGTCCGTGCATCGTGCCTTAAGCCAATCGTGTTCTACGTAACACTACCGATCGAATCATACTTTATACGACGGGCATTGGGATTATGGGACTATTTAACTTGACAACCGCAGAATGAACGGGACAGCACTTGGAATGACTTAGGTCGACCGGCATAACTTTGCCTAACTTACTCAAGCCTATAACTTAACCTGAGGGACGAGCAAAGGCTATGCCAAGCCTTGCGCAGTGGAAGCGTACATGCTTTATCGAGCATTTACGCGGGCGACGCCTATGACTTAGGCAAGTTCATAGTTTTGTGTCGAAGACCAACTTTCCTTCTCCCAAGCCACGGGACGAAGGATCGAGTGTCATTTTCATTCTAAGTCGACCATTGGACCTTTTCATATTCTAACTCATTTTGACCTGTCGGGATTATTCCCTTAGCTATGTGGATTCGTCTCTTTTATTATCAAGCCTGCTTGAGCAAGTTGAAAACATGCGATTTATTATGTGAAGGCTAAGATGAGGCAAGTTCGTCGAAACTATCCCACCTGAGCGAGCGGTCGTCTCGACCGAGCAATGTCTTCGAGCAGTCGTTGCAAGGCTAAGTCCGAACGCCGTCGGCATTTCGATTCCTCCTATTGACTGAGCGGGATGGGGCACTACAGCCGTGGCTCTAAACAAGATTGTAATCACATACCTATTAGCATCTTCTGAATTTCTATATGCTTCCTTATTAACTTCATCTGTAGCCACCATTGCTCCAGTCACATGTCCCATAATGTGCATACCACAAAGATAGACACATATAATATTCTTCCATGTCCAAAAATTAGTACCATTGAGGTTGGTACCTCTAAATAATCCAGAACCTAAATTTGAGGTGTTTACAGTAACTTCAACCTTCTGGACTTCATTGATTTTAGAACATTCTTTTTGGCTACTGTAATACCACATTCCATTTTCCTAATAAAATCCCATATTTTTTCTAAATTCTTTATAGGCTATTTTATTATTCATTATTAGGAGTGGCACTTTAGCAATTTCTGGATTAGAAGTTAGCTAATTACGAACTCATGAAGAGGGAGTGGCAAGTTCGTAATTAATTAGAAGTGGAGTAGGTTATTAATATTTGAGAGTGGAGTGGCATTCTTATAAATACCATTATAGGATAATTAGTTTTGGTAATTTCTTATAGCCTTTAGCCATAGGATTAGAGTGGGAACTTTCTAGAATTTTCTAATTAACCATGATTAGTTCTTAATTAATGTTGATTAGTAATTAATCCCATGTCTAAAATATTCCTTAGAATATTCCTTAGATTATTCTAGGTTTCTTAGAGCCATGTGCTAATTAGCATCTAGAATTCTTGGCTCCTCTAAATAGGACTAACCATCATTAGCACTAATCACTCTAAATTCCTATAAGGCCCTAATGATCGTGTCCTAATTGTGTCCGTGTCTACATCTATTTCATTAATATCTAGCTATTACATTTACATTTCAACTCTCGTGTCCTACACAGCACGTTTTCTATTTCCACCCACCTGTGTTTGTGTCCCCCGACACATACATTCATTACAAACCCTCACCCCGTTACCAATACGACACGTCCAATCCATATATCTAATTACAAGTTTTTGGCACATTTTTTGTCCTGTCGTGTCCTGCAACTAGGACACGTTACACTGTCCAAACCCTAACCCTAAATTCTGTCTTCGTCAGAGTTCGCCGGAGCCTAGCCGCGTCGTATCGCCTAGTCACCAGATTCGGTGATCCCGATACCGTTTGACCAGTGTAATGCATGTGGTTCGTATTACGTATTTTGGAATATGTGTACGTATTTATTATTGTATTGCATGATTTTCCTTGCTTAGTTTCCATCTTGGCTTGGGTTATTCTTGGTTCGGGTTGGCTTGGTTCGGTTTGGGATTGCTATTGGTTCATCATGAACCAAGGGTGAACCCCCTACCTACCACCACCACTACCATTTATTACCCATTCTTCATTCTCTCTCTTCATTACTCTCTTCTTTCCTCCATTTACTTCCTTCACCTACCAAAGAGAGAGAGGTCTAGGCAAGTGCAACTTGCTTCATGGAGGAACTCTAATTTTATTGCTTCATTCTCTTCCTTACAACATTTTAACTTTCTTTAATACTTGGCATTTCCACTTTCCATGGCTAGATTCTTGTATATCTAAGTTTACTTTATTATCGGATTTCTTGGGTTTTGATCTAATTAATCTTGTTACTTCTGAGTTTTGATGGTTCTATGTTGTAGAGCATTTCATTCTGCCCCATTTTGACCTATGGAAGTTCGGATTTAGGCTCCGGATGATGGAGTTATGGAGCTCGAGAACTTGGCTCTCATGGTGTTCTTCTTCTCGAAATTTTGGAGAAGATGAACTGTGCTCGACTTGACCGCATGAATATTTCATGCGGCAAGTGTTCTCTTCATCCGCATGACTGAAAGTACTGGAGCCGTATGAGGGCCAAACTCATCTAGCCGCATAACTCGCTCAATCTCCTGCCGCATAATACTCTGCACTTCTTGAGCCGCATGAGATGTTACCCTTTTTAGCCGCACGCGCCCTTCCTGGCCGCATGAGGACCCCGCTTCTTCCAGCCGCATGAATGCTCTGACTTAGTCTCATGCGCCCTCTCTTCCCGCTGGCCGCATGGGACTTTACTTGACCCAGCCGCATGAGAACTTCTTCCTGAGCCGCATGCAACCCACTTGCTCTCAGCCGCAGGAACCCTTACCCCCCCATGCAGCAGCATGATACCCCACTCTTTCCGCTAGCCGCATATGCCTCCTTCTCCTCAGCCGCATAAGCTTTGGACCCTCAGCCGCATGAGCTGCTCCCGCAAGGATTCCTCCTTTGGCCGTATATGCCTGAGCCGTATGGTTTTCCAATAGCCCTGTGTACTATTATTTTATTATTATTTGCCCATGTCTTGTAACCCCCTATTGTATATTTTACGTCCATTTTATATCCTTATGTCTTTTGTCCTGAACTTGATAAATCACGATTTGATTGACATGATTAAAATGGCAATTGTACATGACATGGTATGACAAGTAGATATGACATGACCTGATAGTGGCCCGTCGTGGCGCACTCCTGATAAGTACACTTGGTATGATAACCTGACATGATATATCTTGATAAGCTGTTGCGACGGCTACCTGACATGACATGACCTGTATAATTAACCCAGACACCGTGGGCGATTGTGCTTGTACAAATAATCCAGTCCTGTCTTGCATCATGTCTAGGAGGGGACCCCTGAGTACCACGGTCAGGAGTACCTACTGAAATGGACTAAGGCTAATAACTAGAATAATACACTAGTCATAAAGAGATTCCCCAGCTACAGGCAATCCCGTTACCTAGGCGCGCCTTGGGATCTGTAGCCTGCCGTCGAGTAGGGCACATTTCTAGCATACTGTCATGTGTTGCACCTTTCAAGCTACCTAAGGGTACATTCGTTTCCTGGACGATGTACCCACCTGAATTCAACTCTAATCTTTCAACCCGGGTAACCTGGATGGTCTGCAGGGCTTGTGGCTGTAGAATAATCTCACTGTATCTTGCTAGTAACTAGGCTTGTGATAACCCTAGCTAGTTAAAGTATCAAGCCGTAATTCTTGCTTGGCCGTGAAACGATTGGATGGAGTCTAACCTGTCCAGTCTTGCCCTGATCTGGTTCCAGATTACTGCATGACCGGAACGCCTGTATTTATTTTACCGATAAATGGTGAGAATTCCAAGTTCTGTTCAGACGAAGGATTACAACCCCGGTCCTTGTTTGGTTTACGGGTTGTAACCTGGTTATCTGAATAGTTCCATGGTTATCTCATCGTATATCATCCTGATGTATTTTCCTTTATTTCCAGTTTTTACTTTTATTTATTATCTTTTGTGCTGATTGCAGGTTTTAATTCCTAAGTGAAGCTTCTATTGTGGTACTTACTCTTTCTGGGATCTGACCCAGCTGGTTTTTTATTGCCAGATTTTGGAGCAGCTCCAGAGGATCTACCGCTCTTCTAGTCCTATGGTGAACACCAGACGTAACCAGGGCAACGAGTGGGTTATTTTTGGCTGTCCCACTATATTGTAAAAATATTCTTTTGAGGCATTTAGCCGACGAGCACCTGTTTAGCTCGATTACATTACTTACTGTTTGCCTACGGGCTATAACATGATTGACAGATCCTAGGGTTGATCATGTATGACTAAACTCTTGCTAGTCCTAACATTCTGTAACGACTAGCTTCATGATCAACTGAATATGTAATGTTTGGGACGCCTTACTATTGTATATTTGGTGATCTTACATCTTGTAACATTTACTTACTTGTTTGTGATTGAGACACTAGGCTTGTTCATGACCTTAAGAGACTGTTGGCTTATAGTTAAACCCTCATATATCTAGACAGCCGTTACCGTATAGCGAGATGGAATCCATTTCATATACGTAGCTGGCTATGTCTGCCTCCCGCTCTCCAGTATTCTGGTTCTGGGGTGTGACTTGGTTTAAGTGGTGGCCCATGCAGGTCTTGTAAATCAAGATATGTGAGGGTTTACCGAATAGATGTCTCAATCAGTATTCGTCCTTGATCTCTGCTTGTATTTTTTGAATTTCTGGATTCTTGTCCTGATCATATGCTTGTATCGTTGATCTGTCTTGGTCCTTCCTTATTGTTTTCTATATCGGCTTCTTCAGCGGCATCGTTCCTGGACTTACCGGTCAGCAAGGCGGAGCATTTCCCGCGGATCAACAGTAACCTGGAGATCAAGCCCAGCATTCCGGAGTAGCCTCCAGAGTCGTGCCTTCTGAGGGAGAGCCACCAGTCCAGCCAGTTCAGCCTGCCGAGCCTGATGATGGCACTTTGGTAGGACTCGTCAGGACCTTGATAGCTTCCCAAGATCGTCGAGGGGATGCCTTGCACCAGGCAGTGACGGATGCTCTGACCAGAGGAGGTCATCAGGGTAACAGCACGGCCAACAGCTTCAAGCGCTTGAACCCTCCCTTCTTCGACGGTAGTGATGATGCTATCGCTGCAGATGCTTGGCTTCAGGACACCGAGGTGATTCTAGAAGCAGCCAGGACCCCAGAGAATGAGAAGGTAGCCGTGGTGCGCCTGCAGTTGCTAGATCTTGCCCGCAGCTGGTGGACAGCTCAGGCCGTTGGATTAGCAGCACCCATCGCTTGGACAGTATTCAGAGAGAGATTCCAGACCATGTATTTTGATGTTGTAGCTCGGTACAACCTACAAACGAGGTTCACCAATCTGAAGCAGATGGGCAGGACGGTCGATGGATATACGGCCGAGTTTTTGAGACTCGGTCGGTTTGCTCCCACCTTGGTGGCAACCGAGTATGATAGAGCCCAGCAGTTTCAGCAAGAGCTTCACCTGGAGATTCTATTGGCGGTTGAGCAGTTTGAGCATCAGACTTTTGATGCAGTCTTGAGAGCAGCTAGGAGGCATGAGTATACCTCCCAGAGGATTGTGGATAGGACCGGAGGTCGGAAGAGATCCCACGGTCAGATGAATCAGTCTTCAGCACCAGTCCCGGCAGCCAGGGCTTTGACTATTGGAGCTCCGAGGCGGGCGGCCTCAGTGATGTCGGTTCAGCATTCAGCCCCGACGTACCCTCAGCAGCAGCAGCAGCAGCAGCAGCAGAAGCAGAGGCAGTCTTCCGCAGTGGGATGTTCTCATTGTGGGAAGCCAGGCCATGTAGTGGCAGAGTGCTGCAGGGCACAGAGATTGTGTCTGGCTTGCGGAGCAGCAGACCATAGGGTTGGATCCTGCCCGAATAGGGGAGGTTCATCATCTTCCAACCTTTCTAACTCTTCGGTGAGAGGACCAGCTCCGGTCCAGCAACAGCAGTATCCATTGCCGAGGCCTTTGCCGCCTCAGTCCCAAGTATTTCAGCAGCAGAACCCCCAGCAGTATGTACAAGTCCAAGCCCAGAGCCAGAATAGGCAGCGAGGATTCCAGCAGAGGGGACCAGTACCCCGAGGGCATGGTCAGGCTATGGTGATGACCGCAGAAGAAGGATTGGCACCAGGAGAGGTAGTGGCAGGTACTATTCTCGTCAACTCCTTTCCAGCTTCAGCTTTATTTGATTCTGGTGCATCACATTCTTTTATGTCTGCATGATTCGTGACACGGATAGGATTGGAGCCCGAGTCATTATCAGTAAGGCTCAATATACTTACTGGTAACGGACTTGTGGGAGTAGATAGAGTGTTTTCCTCATGTCGGATCGTAGTTAGCGGTAGAGAGTTCCCCGCTAGATTGATAGAGTTCCCGATGGTCGATTATGATGTGGTCCTAGGGATGGATTGGTTGAGGAACCAGTATGCTAGAATAGACTGCCATATTGGTAGGGTTGTTTTTAGCATTCCAGGCAAGCCAGAGTTTTTCTTTTCCCGAGGCGCAGTTGAACCTTCTCCTCCAGTGATGCGGATGGCGGTAGCAGCAGTGCAGTTGCCCCAGATAGTCGAAGAGTTTCCAGATGTTTTCCCAGAGGAGCTTCCAGGTATGCTACCAGAGCGGGAGATCGAGTTCACCATAGACTTAATTCTCGGGACAGCCCCAGTATCAGAGAGAGTCTACATAATGGCACCTTCAGAATTGGAGATCTTGTACAAGATGATTGAAGAACTTCGAACCAAGGGATTCATTCGTGCTAGTGGATCGCCTTGGGGAGCCCTGATGCTTCTTGTAAAAAAGAAGGATGGTATGTCCAGGTTATGTGTTGATTATCATACCTTGAACTCAGTAACAATCAAGAACAGATACCCTCTCCCGAGGATAGATGACTTGTTTGATCAACTCAAAGGGGCATCAGTATTTTTGAAGATCGACTTGCGATCAGGATACCATTAGATCAGAGTCAGAGAGCAGGACATCCCGAAGACAGCTTTTAGATCGAGGTATGGGCATTGGAAGTTCCTAGTGATGCCATTTAGAGCGACCAATGCACCGGCTGTATTCATGCATCTCATGAATCGTATTTTCATACCCTATTTGGATCAGTTCGTGATTATGTTTTTGGATGACATCCTGGTCTATAGCAGGAGTGAAGTGGAGCATGAGCAGCATCTTCGTGTGGTTCTTCAGACTCTCAGGGAGCACCAGTTGTATGCCAAGTTCAGTAAATGCGAGTTCTGGCTCGATCGCATTTCGTACTTGGGTCACATCATCACTAGAGGAGGAGTAGAAGTAGATCCCCAGAAGATTGTGGCCATTGAGTCATGGCCAGTGCCCAGCACAGTTGCAAAAGTTTGCAGTTTTTTTGGATTGGCAGGCTACTACCGGCGGTTTGTTTCAGACTTTGCTCGAATTTCAGCGCCATTGACCCAATTGACCCGCAAGGATGTGCAGTTTGCTTGGACAGTAGAATGTCAGGATTCATTCGAGAAGTTAAAGCGAGGCTTGATGACGGCTCCCATTCTTGCCCTTCCAGATGGAACCGGAGGATTCTCCGTGTATTATGATGCTTCGGGCAGAGGTTTAGGATGTGTTCTGATGCAGCATGGGAAGGTAATAGATTATGCTTCACGACAACTTCGTGATCATGAGAGGAATTACCCAACCCATAACTTGGAGCTGGCAGCAGTAGTGTTTGCACTTAAGTTGTGGAGGCACTATTTGTATGGAGATAGGGTGGAGATTTTTACCGACCACAAGAGCCTGAAGTATGTTTTCACCCAGAAGGATCTTAACATGCGTCAGAGGAGGTGGCTGGAGATTCTTGTGGATTATGATGTTAACTTGCAGTATCACCCCGGGAAGGCCAACGTCGTTACAGATGTATTGAGCAGGAGAGCTGGAGTTTATTTCCTAACAGCGCAGCCAGAATTGTTAGCAGATCTTCAGAAGATAGGAATAGAAGTTGTTCTCTCTTCCAGTGTAGCATTGATGGCCAGCATGCAAGTTCAGTCCACTATAGTCGAGAGGATCCGGATGGCGCAGTCAGCAGATTCCAAGCTTCAGCGACTCAGAGCAGAGTGTGAGGCAGGTCGGCGACCAGAGTTATGCTTTCACGAAGACGGTACGCTTAGGCATGGTAAGCGTCTTTGTGTACCCAGTGGAGATATCTGACAGAAAATTATGGCAGAGGCTCACAGTTCGCAGTATTCCATTCATCCGGGCAGTGCGAAGATGTACCGTAATATCCGGCAGCACTTTTGGTGGAATGGCATGAAGCGGGAGATAGCCCGGTTTGTCTCTCGCTGTTTGGTTTGTCAACAAGTTAAAGCTGAACATCAGAGGCCGGCTGGACTTCTTCAGCCCTTGCCGATCCCAGAATGGAAGTGGAAACATGTGACCATGGATTTTGTGACTGGATTACCTAGATCTCCAGCTGGTCGAGATGCTATTTGGGTTATAGTTGATCGGCTCATGAAGGTAGCTCACTTCCTCCCGTTCAGAGTTGGTTAGTCGACAGCTCAGTTAGCAGAGATATATCTCAGGCAGATTGTCAGGTTGCACAGAGTGCCAGTCAGTATCACCTCGGACCGAGATTCAAGATTCACGTCGCACTTTTGGCGTAGCCTGTAGGAGAGTTTGGGAACTCGTCTCCAGTTTAGTTCAGCATATCATCCGCAGACAGATGGTCAGTCGGAGCGTACAATCCAGACTCTTGAAGATATGTTGAGGTCTTGTACACTTGACTTCGGTGGTTCGTGGAAAGATCACTTGTACCTGGTGGAGTTCTCGTACAACAACAGTTTCCAAGCTAGTATCCAGATGGCACCGTTCGAGGCACTGTATGGTAGGAAGTGCAGATCCCCGTTAGCCTGGGATGATGTCGGAGAGAGGCAGATGCTCGGTCCAGAAATGATTGCCCAGACAGTTGAAGTGATCAGAAGAGTCAGGGATCATCTTCAAGTTTCCCAAGATCGCCAGCGCCATTGGGCCGATTCTCATCGGCGCCCTCTAGAGTTTTCGGTCGACGACCATGTATTTCTGAGGATTTCGCCTAACCGTGGCATCGTTCGTTTTGGCGCACGAGGAAATCTTAGTCCTAGGTATATAGGGTCATTTGACATTCTAGAGCGAGTAGGAGATGTATCATATCGTCTCGCTCTTCCGCCGTCGCTAAGCGAGGTGCATGACGTGTTCCATGTATCCCAATTACGACGGTATATCCCAGACCCGAGCCACGTCCTAGATCATTCGGAATTGGTTGTCGGTACCAACCTTTCGTATGAGGAGAGGCCCGTGTCTATATTGGACCGGAGAGAGAAGATACTCAAGAACAAGACTATCAAGTTAGTCCGAGTTGCTTGGGGTCATCACTCTTTGGGTGAGTCAACGTGGGAGCGTGAGGATGACATCCGATCGCGGTATCTCGACTTGTTTGACTCGTGAGATATAATGTCTTCCTTATGCCTCATGCCTTCGATTCCTTGCTTGAATGAGTGATTGCCTGCCTAGTTATAGCTTGCTTGTGATTGATATAGCTTGTCCTCGTCTCTCTAACCTCTTAATTAAATTCCGAGGGCGAAATTCTTTTAAGGTGGGTAGAGTTGTAATGCCTGTGGTTCGTATTACGTATTTTGGAATACGTGTACGTATTTATTCTTGTATTGCATGATTTTTCTTGCTTAGTTTCCATCCTGGCTTGGGTTATTCTTGGTTCGGGTTGGCTTGGTTCGGTTTGGGATTGCTATTGGTTCATCATTTACCAAGGGTGAACCCCCTACCTACCACCACCACTACCATTTATTACCCATTCTTCCTTCTCTCTCTTCATTACTCTCTTCTTTCCTCCATTTACTTCCTTCACCTACCAGAGAGAGAGAGAGGTCTAGGCAAGTATAACTTGCTTCATGGAGAAACTCCAATTTTATTGCTTTATTCTCTTCCTTACAATATTTTAACTTTCTTTAATACTTGGCATTTTCACTTTCCATGGCTAGATTCTTGTAGATCTAAGTTTACTTTATTTTCAGATTTCTTGGGTTTTGATCTACTTAATCTTATTATTTCTGAGTTTTGATGGTTCTATATTGTAGAGCATTTCATTCTGCCCCATTTTGACCAATAGAAGTTCGGATTTGGGCTCCGGATGATGGAGTTATGGAGCTCGGGAACTTGGCTCTCATGGTGTTCTTCTTCTCAAAATTTTGGAAAAGATGAACTGTGCTTGACTTGACCGCATGAATATTTTATGCGGCAAGTGTTCTCTTCAGCCGCATGATTGGAAGTACTGGAGCCGCATGAGGGCCGAACTCATCTAGCCGTATAACTCGCTCAATCCCTAGCCGCATAATACTCTGCACTTCTTGAGCCGCATGAGATGTTACCCTTTTTAGCCGTACGCGCCCTCCCTGGCCGCATGAGGACCCCGCTTCTTCCAGCCGCATGAATGCTCTGACTTAGTCTCATGCGCCCTCTCTTCTCGCTGGCCGCATGGGACTTTACTTGACCCAGCCGCATGAGAACTTCTTCCAGAGCCGCATGCAACCCACTTGCTCTCAGCCGCAGGAACCCTTACCCCTCCCCCATGCAGCCGCATGATACCCCACTCTTCCCGCTAGCCGCATATGCCTCCTTCTCCTCAGCCGCATGAGCTTTGGACCCTCAGCCGCATGAGCTGCTCCCGCAAGGATTCCTCCTTTGGCCGTATATGCCTGAGCCGTATGGTTCTCCAATAGTCCTGTGTACTATTATTTTATTATTATTTGTCCATGTCTTGTAACCCCCTATTGTATATTTTACGTCTATTTTATATCCTTATGCCTTTTGTCCTGAACTTAATAAATCACGATTTGATTGACATGATTGAAATGGCAATTGTACATGAAATGGTGTGACAAGTAGACATGAGATGACCTGATAGTGGCCCATCGTGGCACACTCCTGACAAGTACACTTGGCATGATAACCTGACATGATATATCTTGATAAGCTGTTGCGACGGCTACCTGACATGACATGACCTGTATAACTAACCCAGACATCGTGGGCGATTGTGCTTGTACAAATAATCCAGTCCTGTCTTGCATCATGTCTAGGAGGGGACCCCTGAGTACCACGGTCAGGAGTACCTACTGAAATGGACTAAGGCTAATAACTAGAATAATACACTAGTCATAAAGAGATTTTCCAGCTACAGGCAATCCCGTTACCTGGGCGCACCTTAGGATCTGTAGCCTGCCGTCGAGTAGGACACATTTCCAGCACACTGTCATGTGTTGCACCTTTCAAGCTACCTAAGGGTACATTCGTTTCCTGGACGATGTACCCACCTGAATTCAACTCTAATCTTTCAACCCGGGTAACCTGGATGGTCTGTAGGGCTTGTGGCTGTGGAATAATCTCACTGCATCTTGCAGTAACTAGGCTTGTGATAACCATAGCTAGTTAAAGTATCAAGCCGTAATTCTTGCTTGGCCGTGAAACGATTGGATGGAGTCTAACCTGTCCAGTCTTGCCCTGATCTGGTTCCAGATTACTGTATGACCAGAATGCCTATATTTATTTTACCGATAAATGGTGAGAATTCCAAGTTCTGTTCAGACGAAGGATTACAACCCCGGTCCATGTTTGGTTTACGGGTTGTAACCTGGTTATCTGAATAGTTCCCTGGTTATCTCGTCGTATATCATCCTGATGTATATTTCTTTATTTCCAGTTCTCACTTTTATTTATTATCTTTTGTGTTGATTGCTGGTTTTAGTTCCTAAGTGAAGCTTCCTTTGTGGCACTTGCTCTTTCTGGGATATGACCCAGCTGGTTTTGTATGGCCAGATTTCGGAGCAGCTCCAGAGGATCTACCGCTCTTCCAACCCGATGGTGAACACCAGACGTAACTAGGGCAACGAGTGGGTTATTTTTGGCTCTCCCACTCTATTGTAAAAATATTCTTTTAAGGCGTTTAGACGACGAGCACCTGTTTAGCTCGATTACATTACTTACTGTTTGCCTACGGGCTGTAACATGATTGACAGATCCTAGGGTTGATCATGTATGACTAAACTCTTGCTAGTCCTAACATTCTGTAACGACTAGCTTCATGCTTAACTGAATATGTAATGTTTGGGACACCTTACTATTGTATATTTGGTGATCTTACATCTTGTAACATTTACTTACTTGCTTGTGATTGAGACACTAGGCTTGTTCATGACCTTAAGAGACTGTTGGCTTATAGTTAAACCCTCATATATCTAGCCAGCCGTGACCGTATAGCGAGATGGAATCCATTTCATATACGTAGCTGGCTATGTCTTTCCCCCGCTCTCCAGTATTTTGGTTCTAGGGCGTGATAACCAGCCACCTGACCGAAGTGTCGAGTACTCCGTCTTCCAGCCACGGTATCCTCGGCTATTCTCCAGCCAGTAGTGGAGCCACCTCCATCTACCGTTAGCCGAATTACCACGCCACCATTTCCTCCGTCAGCGTTGAAACCCTAGCTGCTGCATTCTCTTTCCAGTCGTGCACCACCACCGGTATCCATCTTCGTCGCCCCGGATCTGGACTCATCCGTCGGATCCCCTCCTTGGCTGCTTCTCGTGCCGGATCGACCGTCATTTCGTCGATCGTGCCACCGTCTTCTCAATCAACATAGATCCGGTTGATCTCAGCCGCATCTAGCCACTGGACGACCAGATCTGGCCGTCTGCCTCCAAGGAGCCATGCCACTTGTCGAGTGCCACCAAGGTGAGTATCTCATCACCCCCTCCTCTCTTGAACCCCTTCTTCTTCTTCTGGTGCTTCTTCATCAGCAATATTTCTCCTTCTTCTTCTTCTTCTTCTTCTTCTTCTTCTTCTTCTTCTTCTTCTTCTTCTTCTTCTTCTTCTTCTTCTTCTTCTTCTTCTTCTTCCTCTCCTTCTTCTTTTCTTGAGATTTTTTAGGTTTTTCTGTAGGAAAGTCGATTGCTATGTAATAATAGAGAGTAGGAGAGAGAGAATGAGAATTAGGGTTAGGTTTAGACAATAGGTTATAGGCCGGGTCCATAGGCTCTGGGTCTGGGCCTTGAGAGAAATAAAAGAAAAGAAATATTAAAAAATAGTATGTTTGGTTTGGGCTAGGTTTTGGGCTAAGCCCACAGGCCAGGAAAAAAGAAAAAGAGAAAGGAACAGTTTTGGGCCGAGCCAAATAGGGTTGGGCCAGGAAGAATGAAGGGTTGGACTGAAACTATTTTATAACATTATTATTATTTCTATTATTAGGATTATTATTATTATTATTATTATTATTATTATTATTGCTATTAATATTATTATTATTCTCTTGTATTTCTTAGTAATATTAATAGATAATTAGCATAATAATATTTGGATAATTAGTTAGCTAATTAGCTAGTATTAGAAATAGAAGTAGTTAGGTATTTTCTAGAATATTTTCTGAGTAGAACCTAATTATTTTCCTGAATCATTTTAGGTGGATTTAGAGGCAATGGTCATCATCTGATAAAAGGCAAGTATATGTACTCATTTTACTTAGCAACTTTACATGCATGTTTACACTCAATTACTTGACATGTCTTCGTATTTCTTACTTGCTTGCATGTTTTTCATGTTACATGTCGGAAGGGAGAACACTCATATGGCATGTAGTACACCTAGCCTTGGAAAATTTTCGTGTCTAATAGCATATCGTTTCTTGATGTGCCTGATGTCCATTTCATAAGTGACTGATAGTATATCCTGATATGCTTGATATTTGTTGCATATGTGACTGATAGCATTATCGACATACTTGCCTGATATTAGTTACTTATGTGATATTCGTGACTGATAGCATATCTTGACATACCTGATACATGTTTAGCCCCTACATACTTATTGGTGTTCTATTGCACATGTTTCACGTAGCAAGTGCATGATTTCAGGTATTTTTCAGTTTAATTTCTATTTACTTGCCTTGCTATTTTATATACTATTGCATCATGTTGTTGAGTACTGTTGAGATATATTGTACTTTGCTCCTTTCTTGACTAGATAGTTGACATATTAGATCAGGGCATGCAAACATCATTGGATTGGACGATGACTCCTGGAACGTTTTAGAAGATCGGATGTTTTGATGTATTAGATGATACCGATAAGAAAAATGTATCAATTGTATGGTTTTTGCTTTGAGGATACAGTTATCGAATTTGTCTGCGTAAGAACTATCAAAAGTATAATGTATTAAAACACTGATAGTGGACTATGTGGTAACTTGTATTGCTATGATTTACATGTACGTTCTAGTTAATGTGATGAGCAATCGATATATTCTATCATTGATGATACATGAGGATGAAACGGCTGACTACCGCTGTCCACGACAGTGTAGGCCGGGCTTAATTCGAGTCGTACCTGATTATTTGGGAACGGGTCATGAAACATTTTTGTGATGGCCCATGCAGGTCCATTTAATGGTGCTTAGGTCTAGAGTACCATTGTGAGCCTGCAAAATAGGAAACTCATCACATCATAGGCCGATTGTAGGATTATATACTGTATTTTCTATATTATTTCCTAAATTGTTCTCTTAGTGTCGTGTGGAAGGTTGTGTTTATAAACCCATGGCTTTCAGTGAATTATCATCATCCAATGTATAATCTTTTAGGATTTATGCTCTTTTGTTATTTGGAGTTTAAGATTAGTTCTTTCAAACTTCTCCTATAATAAGTCTATTAATATACCATTTTTTTTATTGATTTTAATCAAAATCCTACTTCTCTATCTCTATCTAGATCCATTCACTATTTAGAGTTTCAACTTCTTCTTTAGCAAACCTATTAAGTCTCTTAAAGAGCCATTTCAAATTTCTCTATTGGTTTTGGTCAAAAATCTATTTGATTTTATTAATCATTCCAAGGCAAGGTGTTTTATTTAAAAACCATGAAGATAATAAAGTAGCTATTTGTCCCAACCTATTATTTTTTTCGTTGGCCGTAAGGAATTTCCCCAGAATAATTCTAGTGTAGGCCAATATTCACTAAGTATTCTCATGAGCCAAGAATATTTTCTTTCTCTCATCTTAGAACATCATCATTCATTTTCACCCTTAAAATCAACTCAATTAGCTATAGTCGAATTTTGATCAAATTCTGTGTCTATAAGCTTCTGACCTCAATCCCTGAATACTAGAGAAAGGTTGGAGAAAAGATACTCCTCTTGGCTTAAGTCAACCCTTATAGTTCATTTCTTTCTATCTGATAATCAACCACTTGATTCTTCAAGAACCTATATTTACACTGATACCACATCAATTTTCTACCGATTGTGGTCAACTCTTCTTAGTAAATAGAAAACTTGCTTGAATTTGAATTATCAAGGTGCTCCTTTGAAATTTCTATGGATAAGGTTGAGAGAATATTCGTTGACCTACTATGGCGTGGCAGACGCGCGCTGCAGCCATTACCTGAATCATGGACACTACGAATTCACTACAGCCAGTAGCGCACTGGCGAGGAATGGACATTAAGTTGAAGTGATTTCATGTATGTATAGGTTTTCGGATACTATTGAGACTATGTTCTATGGGCATTATATTTTGGTCACTTGAGTCATTCTGTCAATAATAATTAGAAATGGGTAAAGTGAGAGACTATTCGGTGCCTATCATTCTTTGAGTAATGGAACAAAGAGTTCATTTTAGCCAGATGTATACTAGTGGGGCATGAATTATAGGTAAAGTGACTTCGGATATGCATAATTTTTGGATACTATTGAGACTATATCTATTGTTTGACCTCTTATCACCATTGAGAAACCAAACCCAAATTATTTTGATCTGCTTGATTTTGTCCTAACTTGACAATTATATCCCTACAATTCTCAGGATCACTTCTATATACATAGCCAATAGGAATAAGGATTCCCATAAACCCCCGAGTTTTTTTGGATATTATTTTAAATCTATTTTATTTATTTAATATAGTAATTTATGTTTTAAACTAGATCAATATGACTATGAACATACTTTTCCGTAGCTTTGATTTTTGGAGCACAAGAAATGCCATTCCTTCGAAATGTCCTTTATGAGTTTTTTAGTAGACAGGTTTACCTTCAATTTGATATATCATGTCCATCCAAACTTGCCCCTAATATTCTTTTGACTTCGTGCAACTTCAGATCAATTTATGCCGTTTGACCGTTTATCGTAATTTTAGATCTAACTTTCAACTTGAGTTCGGGACTCAACATCATACAAAACCATTTGATCTGTTAAATAGTTTTGGCTTATTTTGAGCCTACGATGCACATGCTAAGGGTGTGCCACTCAATCGAGTCTCCATGTGCTTTTTATTTACGAATGGTACAAGAGACTTATGGGTTGACTTTTTGAGTTGAGTTGATTAGAAAATATATTTAGACCCTAACCTAGCCAACCCCACTTGGTAGTGTCATGTTAGGTAGCTACGACATAATAGAATTATTTTGAACTTATTTTGAGATGTTAAATAGCCAAATAGGTTTAAATACAATTTTGTACGTATATAGGATTATATTTATAATAGCCTAAATACTAAATGCATATGACCTTAGTCATGGTTAAGTTTGAGATGTATATCGACCAATAATTTTGGCACGGATAGTGTAGTTGTGTGTTTTGACTAATGCTTTAGCCATGCTAGGAAAGACCCTGCCATAACATTGTCTCTACTAGGAAAATCAATCAAAGTTGTGACTCGACCCCTTTAAATGATTTAATTAGTTATTTATTAATAATAAGACTTTTTAGGAGACCTACTTGTACCAATTTAGTCCGGACTTGACCGAACCCAATCTAGGCCCATGAAGGTATGTAGTGAGTCGAGAGATGTCCATATAGGTGTATATTATTGTATACATATATGTTTTGTACCTTATGTTAGTGGGCTAAGTAAAATATTTTCTAAATATTTGATGTATATATGTATATAAAATATAAAGGTTATTTGATATTAAAATTATTATTTTATTGTGATATTGTGATAATAATTGCCAAGAAGATTTTTAGAATTTATGGGAGCGCATGTGTATATAGAAATATACTTGGACTACTATATATAATAGGTTTATATATATAATTTTTTTATATATATAAATATATATAACTAAAAGGATATATATTTTATGTGATTTATAACTTGGAATATACATAACTAGAGCATTTGTACATTTTAGTAAATAGAAATTATGAATATATATATATATATATATATATATATATAATAATTTTTTTATATTATATTTTTATGAATATTCATATGGTTATCATTTGTGTATAAATACACACACACACACACACACACACACACACACACACACACACACACACACACACATATATATATATATATAACATAAATAATATATATATATATATATATATATATATATATATATATATATATATATATATATATATATTTTTATATATATATATATATATATATATATATATATATATATATAAACATAAATAATATATATATATATATATATATATATATATATATATATATATATATATATTATTTATGTTTATATATATATATATATATATATATATATATATATATATATATATATATATATATGTAAACAGAAATAAGAAAAAAAAAACTTTTTTTTGCGGTTACTGTTCATTGAACAGTAACCGCGAAAACCCTCTCCAAACCCGCACAAACTGACCCGACCCCCCTCTTTGCTATATAATCGATCGAAGGAGAAGAAACCCTAACACCCCAGCCCCCTCACGAATGACCCAGACACACACGCGCCGCCCCGGCCGTCGGGGACCGTCGGAGTCGGCCAGAAATCGCACGACAACGACAAACCGAGTCAGCAGCAGCACAGCCCAAATACCCAACTTCGAGGTGAGTTTTCTCCCACCTTGATTTACTATTTTTCAATCTAAGAGATCCTACGTATAGACAACCTATACGGCTACCAATCCCTTCAAATAGATTCCTTTAACTTGCATCATGTGCGATGAATATCGAGTTCCAAAACTCGAAAAATATTAGTCCTTCTGCAATATTTAAAGCAGTAAACAAACAGTTTCACCCTGTTTTGGAAGCCGGTTAATCACCGATCCATCGATTATCAAGAAAATCGATTTGAAAATCAAGAAAAACTTAGAAATTCTATTTTCAAAACTTTGAATTTTTTTGAAACGGAGTCCGCCCTGTCAAACCAGGTGACTTGGTCGCAACTTGAGAGCATCGAAAGACGCGTACGGACGTTGCGGATGTGTGGGATTCGACGGAACTCAATTTCGTTGTGCGTGCGCAACGAAATCGAGGCATATCCGTCGAGATACCCCGTATCGGCCCCTTTGCAAACTAGCCTGTATCTTCGTACAAATTTTTCATCTCGAGATGAAACTTGTACCAACAGGACCGTGTCATTTTTTGGTCATGCATGCGAAGTTTAGTCCGATTTTGAGAAGGTCGACCGAAATGCTACTTTAGCAGGCCCGCGACCCGATCCAACGGGAATATTTGTGCATGGTCCAACGGAATCCAACTTTGGACATACCGTTGGGTTTATATCGTCAAATCGCACCCTTAGACATATAGTTTTATGACTTTAGAGAAAATAGGCTCTGGCACACTTTTCGGTGCAAAGCGGGTCCAACGACGGACACCGTTTTGACCCAAAATTACTATTTTGACACGAAGTCCAGAATTGGACTTATGGGTAGGCTATCCTAGCTAATTTGACTATTTTGAACACGTTGGTAATATCTGTTTCAGCCCCAAAGACTGTTGTGAGATTTGAACATTTATGGCCATTGATTGATTAGTTTGGTTCTACGCGCGCGCTACACCAGACAAGTACATCTTGCCAAACTTTACAGTATTTACATGCATTTCTGTATTGTTTTTTTTCTCTCATACTTGATTCTGCGTTTATCCTAATACGTGTCATTCTTATTTCTAGTTTTACGTGCACGTAGATAGTTACTCTTCTTTTTCCATTACTTGTTCTATTTTTTTCTTATCTTGTTCATGTCTAGTGATAGTATTGCTTTGCCTATGCCATGTTTGTCACAACCCGTACCCTGTTTACGGGCACGAGAATGTGGGTACGTCCAACCTACGTGCAGTGTCGGCGGTAGAACGCTGTATAGGTCGTCTATAATATCTATCAACTAACAATATGAATCATGTAACCTATCATCTCCGTACGGAGGTATAATATGACATCTCAACTATATAATCTCAATCACAAGTCTAAGAAAGATAGAGCATGATATGGAATCAAATAAAAGAAAGAAACTGAATAAATAGTAGAGTTATCGAATCACACAATTTTAGGTGTCCAACACAAATAAGTACATATCCTGACTATAAAGTCTCAACTAACATTCAGAACAATCTGATACAAACTGAAAAGTATAAATACTAGACTACACTAGGCACTCTCTAATAAGCTAGATCCTCCTCAGGCTCCTGCGTACCACCTTCGTAGGCTCCGTAGAAAATAGGACAATCGTCTATATCATCTGTAATATTTGTCAACATATTCAGTCAGGATGGAACGAGCACATCTCATCTAGAAATCCCAAGTAAATGACAAGGACTATAAAAGAGTTATAGACAGTTATATTAATGAACATGGTAAGATAGACAAAAATCTGTGGAAACAAGTAAATGAAAAGAACTATATATCAAGATTGAACAATGTAATGGTGAACTGAATATATAAAGCTATAATAGACAATATGTTTTGGAATACCAGTTGGATATGTGATCGGCCTGGGATATTCAATAATTTACACTAAGGAAAGCTAGCTCAAACATACGTGCATTGTATGCTTAGCTAGTAGCCGATGATTTATACTATTAGACGATAGTTCTTGATCACATATCTAACTAGTATTACCTCCGCCCCAACTGATACGATGTATCCAACCATGATACGTTACTAGCTAATGTTAACCAATATTTATCCAATGTTATCCAATACCAACGAGAACCGTATTTGATACCAATAATATCCAATGTTATCCAATACCGACAAGAACAGTATCCGATACCATCGCGATGAGTTAATGTAACATCTCATGACTGAAGATCCAATAGCAATACCAATTCGTGAACTATCGTGCCAAGAATCATAGTAGACATCAAATAAAACTAACTAGAACTAAAATACAGGAATCACTAAGTAAATGAAAGAACTATCAGAGAATATACTCGCATGTGGTCCTGAGCTATTAGTAATAATAGATGCTCAAAGCGATGTCACAGTCCTAAAGATGAGATATCATAAGTTAATTAGGGTTTGACAGTGTATGTCATAATATTCTAGTTTTGCTGTACAATCTAGGTCAATCTCAGTCAAACTAAGTCAAACTAGGTCACACTAGGTCAAACTAGGTCAAACTAAGTCAAACTATGTCATACAAAGTCAAATAAGGTCAAACTAGGTCAAAGGTTGACTTATATTTGACTTTTGGTCAACTGGTCAACTCTAGTCAACTCCTAGTCTATTCTAGATCAATCTAGGCTAATGGTTGACTCACAGTTGACTTTTGGTCAACTGGTCAACTCTGGTCAACTCCTGTCTAGTTCTAGTCAATTCTAGGACAAGTGTTGACGTTTGGTTGGCTTTGAGTAAAAAAAATAAACTCGATCAACCGAGTTCAACCCTAGACTAAGTATCATATTCCTAACATTTACCTACCAAGATATTCCATATCTTGGTCAAATTGGTATCCCGATACCAATATCTTAGTTTAGGATAAATACCTTAACTAAGGTAAACCTTTACCTTAGCTAGGTGAACTCATAACCAAGCCTCTACCTTAGTTTCTATGCACCCCTCTACCTCAACATGGTATCCTAATATCTTACCCTTGCATCTTGATACCAAACTTTGGTATCTTGATACCTTACCTTGGTATCTTGAAGGTAACTCAATACCTTATCTTAAAATAGGATAAATTTCATTTACCCTAAGATACCAAATTGGTATTCTAAGATACCAAATTAGTATCCTAAGATACCACTCAACTCTAACTCTAATAAGCTAGATATCAATCTCTAACATAGACTAACATATCAATATCTAACTTAACTAGTCATCTCACTATCTACAAACCATATCCTAACATATAGGATGCTAACTTTACTCTAACATATACATATCCTAACATATAATGCTTACCACTAACGTACCTACAATACCTTACTAACATATCACCCTCTAAGGTATTATATCATACATTAACTTCACTAACATCTAACATCTCATTTAGCCCTCTCACATAACCTCTAATCTAACCCCTCCTAGAGTCACACACACACACACACACACACACATATAAACATATATATGGGTATATATATAGGGGGTTATATATGGGCTTACATGGGCTAAATGGAGGTTAATGAAGGGGAAATGGGACTGCACATAGCAGCCCTAATCTGCTGTTAAGACAGCAGCTGATGCTGCCTACATGGACAGCAGCTAGGCTGCTGCTGCTATTTTGTGGCAGCTACCCCCCTTTCATCTCACCTCCCTCCTCTCTTCTACTCTCCCTTCTCATATACTTCACTCCCCCTTCTATCCCTCTATCTCCCTCACTCTCTTCACATAACACACACACACACACGCACACACACACACATACACACACACACACACTAATGAACACAACTCAAAACTAACAAACACACATTCATGAAACACAACTCCCCCTCTTCCTCACAACACATAACCACACACACTCTCTAAATCACAACACAAATCCTTCTCTCCTCTTCTAATACAAACACACCTACAACACATCATTCAACACCCACTCAACACACTTCAACTCACACCCACAACACCACAACACATCCAAAACACATGTAAACATATAAATCTATATTCAAAACAATCCACAATGTAAAATAACACAAAATTGACATATAGAGGCCAAAATTAGACTTGTAGGCTCAACCATTTGGATTCAACCATGGGCATACACATGAAACTTGCTCTAACCATCTTAACTAACATTAATCCACTCTCTAACATGTCTAATTCTGAAATTAAAACACATTAAAGCCTATTAGATATTTAATCAACACATGGAGGGCATCATTTTGGAAACTCTCCATGGGGACACCAAAACTATCCCAACTTCCTAGAGAGGACTCATGAGAGCCTCTAAATCCATACTAATGGTGGTTTATGCATGGGGTGGTCCTAATGAATGCAAAACTAATTAAAATGTAAAGAAAATCAATTTAGAGAGATGGTTATACCTATTGGGAGTTGGATCCCAATGATACTCTCAATCGGACACGTCTCCGATACGAAAACTCCTTCAAATTGCTCACCCTTCCTTGCTCCTTGCTCCCAAGCCTTTCTACCACCTTCTCATTGGTAGATTAGGTGGAATGGAGGGAGATTGGGTTGGTTTGGGAGATCAAAACCTAGAGGGAAGCTCTCAAGTTTTGGGAAAGAACTAAATTAGGAAAGAATGAGGCAACTAACAAATAAAAGAGAGGGACTCCAACCCTAATGTGACCGGCCACCTCTAGCCTCTTTCTCTCCATTTGAAATGTCCAATTTGCCCCCCTTAGGTCTCCTTTGGGTCAACTTAAGTCATGTGAGAGTTTGGGGTCAAAATGGTCAAGTTCTAATCTCCTAATGAACCCTTTAAGTCATGTAGGATTAGCCTAATTACACTAGAATAATTAGTAGGATTTGTGGGCCATGTCTAACTAATATTTGGGTTCCGACTAGAGTCTAAGCTATCCGGGTCTTCGATATAAGTCGGAACGAGATAAAATTTATACCCGACTTAAATAATCCCCAAATAACATTATTAATAAATAATTCCAAAATATCATAAAATAAAAAATGACCAAAATACCCTTAGCCTAAAAAGTGGTAATTAGCTAATCTAATCATATAGGGTAGGTCTCCAAGGTCATGATTAGTCTCTAGGCTAAGTAGTTCTAGGATTACATTAGTAAAACATTAAAAATCATATTGCACCAATTTAAATAGTATTAAATAATAAAAAATTCATCAATTAATTATTAACATAGTCAATTTTACAAAAGTTTAAAATTATTCTCATTTTAGAAAAGTGGTGGTGACAATGTTTTCTTGACCTGTTTAGCCTGGACTTGACTTGGTCTTGACATGTTTTACTTGACTTGATTGATCGTAGTTTTAGGCGAGGACCTTGTTATAGACGTGACTATACCTGACCACTCTCAATCGTTAGCAACCACCGGGCTGTGATTGAGACTCACTATAGGTTGTTAGCAACCACCGAACTGCAATCTATAGGGCCGTTAGTAACCACCGGACTGCGGTTTATATTGATTTTCTTTTAGTCACATTTATTAGCACAATTCTCGAGGCATGCCATTTCTTTTATGTTTTATTTCTAGCACTATACTCCCTTCAGTCTTATTTTCATGTATCGCTCTTCTATCTATCATTGTATGTTTAAAATGTTAAAGTATGCTTGTATATTATGTGTCTTGCTAGTCCCCTAAGGACCTGGTGATCTCTCCAGGTATTAGATGAAGTTATCAAGGTTTAGTGCATTGATGGATGACAGCTGCTACTGTAATGACCTGCTCCGCCCTAGCGAAACGTTGACTCAAACGACGCCGGTGCAACGACTCGAACCCCGTCTTGCTTGGCGAAAAGACTGGCTTAAGGCAAAGGCAATAGACTTAGCCCTTCAGGAGAATCCAAACTTAGACTTTCAAATGCGTGCTCGGAGTCTCGCTCGGCCGACGCGATCATCGCTGAGGTGGGTGGCTCCGATGAACCTGTCTTTGCTTAGCCTAGACACATAATAATACAGACAATATTGCTAGAATCGCTAGGCGATAACACTATGTATGATAATAAAATGACTCAATGCACCTAGCTAAGGAAATAATCCAATCTTGTATGCTTGTATAGAACATGGAAAAGAACTTGAAAAATATGCGAACTCTCACATCGTACTCCATGCTCGTGCAAATACACTTCTTACATTTCGAGTAGATTTACTTGTGCGTTCGATTATGAACGAAAGGCTTGTCACTAAGAATCGTATCACAACTTGAGACATGAAACAATAAATGGCTCACTAAAATGAGAGGAAGACTATCAACATAGTCGTTCCGAATAGAGCATTAAAAATACTGAAAGGCTTCGGGACCGATGGGTCGCCAAGGCGGTTCTCGTACAGGGAGTTGCATAATATATGAATTTACGAATAAACGAATAAGTGAATAAAGGAATCAATGAATGAATGAATGAATACGTGAATGAATTAATGAACGAATGAACAAGTGAAAGAAAGAAAAGAAGGAATGAATGAAAGAAAAAAAAGAAGGATTAGCGACAGGTATGACGAAGACATGCAACGGGGCTCGCTACCAGCGCTGTACGGATGCCATCGCCAACATAGTCAATAATCTACTATGGCTCATAGACAGCCTATGGCTGAAAGACAGCCGTTAAGTTAAAAATGATAAGGCAATATGAAATGGTCACGGACAACCCACTCGTATACGGAGGAAGAAGTGATTAAGGATTCCAAGGCAACGATCAATGACATCGTCGCCGACTTAGGCAGAATCATGGCTTATGGGCTGATTGGGTGCGGGCTTGGCCGTCCAAGAGATGTAAGGCCAAGTATATCAAAAGACTATCAAGGTGTACCAGCCATCACGCTTGATAGGTGAGAATACTAAGAGGAGCAAATGTCCAAATGGCTTGTAGTACCAGTGACTGGTGCATATAGATTAAGTTGGCTCGATTGCGGCAATTTGCATACGAGACCTTGCATTGAAACAAGTAATCTGACTAAGTTAAACATGCTAAGTTACTGACTGTAACATATCTGAACAATGTTTGAGTATAACACAAACCGACAAGTTGAGTAAGCTGAACAACTGAATAACTGCGTGAACATGGACATCGAAATAACATAACTTGACAACTTGAATACTTCGTAGACCCTGAGGCAGGAACACACCCTTGACACCTTTGAATGCCTATGCAATATTACGTTAAGTCATTACGTATGAACTGTTGGCTAAATTGGTTTACTTGGACAGGAAAGATCGTACAGTAAGTATGGTAAGTTGTACATGTATTTTCTATACGACACTTGATATCGATAACACGAGATAGGCTTGAATGATATGCCATGAAACTGACCCTAAGGAAAGACTAGTAAGACAATAAATGATAGATGGTGCACAAAAGTAAAATGAACGTGTTTGGTAATGATAGCGAGTGGGCGAGCTAGCCTCTCCACCAATTCATAACGATGTACTGATAACCACATAGTCTGCTTGCAGGGTACGGAAGAATCTCGTCGGGTACAGAAACTTCCTTCGAATGTGTTAAGGTACGGAGCTAACTCTGGAGCCTTGGAGCGTTGCAAAGGAATTGAAGCACCATATATAAGACATAATGTACCGGAACATCGCCATGAATCATTCCATCTTGTAAGCACTTGGCACGCCTTTTATGTTTTGAGAGAGATAGCTTGAGCGACTTCTAATCTCGGCCTAGCTCCGCTTGTAATACTTCTTGAATATCAATAAAGACTATTGAGTTTGTTTTAATTTGTGTTCATTTACTTTTTGCTGCAAATGGGGACACTCTGTGCGACTCTGTGGCCTAGCTTCAATAGGCCATTTTTGGACTTGGCCTTGTACGGGCGCAACCTAGGCTCGTGCGTCATCACGTCTTAGTGAGGACGATCGCTTCTCTGGGAGCAGGACATGACAGATTAGTATCATAGTACGGCTTTACGTCCTTGGACTTCATTTCGATTCTCTTAGTTTTGAAAGCTCATTTGGAAGTAAAAAAAGTAAATCTCTCTCTCATTGTACCTTGGAATGTTCCATATAATAAGTCTAATATTTTTAAAAGTTCGTACAAGTATTTGGTTAAAAAAGAATCGAGATGCGAAGGCCTTTGTGCAAACTGTATCGGACTTGAGTTGGAAGGAACCCATGCTAAAAGTTAGCAAATGTTGTACGTGTCTGAATGACCTTACACTAACAATAGCGAACGAGTGTGCGAGACCGAAGTATAGTTTGAACGGAACAGCTATGCACACAACCTTTTGGCTAGGTTGTGCGAGTATCGCGCACCTGGACCTTTTGGTGTGAACGAGTTTGCGAGCGATATTGAATATCGCTCGGATGAGAATAAGTTAGACTTATAGTTTGTATCGATAGAAATGCTATCAAACCAATGATAGGGAGAACACGAAGACTGATTCTTAGATTTTGAGGAACTGGCGAACGTATATTTGAACGTGTTGATTGTGAATCGAATGATCATTTCGAGGATTTGTAGAATGACTTGACCCCGAGTGGTGTATGCTATAGTCTCAAAGAAGAATAAGAATGAGTTTCGATAAGTAGTCGAGTGGCTCGACCCCTGAGTGGTGTATGAACGTCTTGAAAATTGTTCGAGCAAAATTAAGGATTTACGGGTAGCAACGAGTGTATTAGCAAGCGATGTTATTGTGCATAGCCTTAGAACGAGTAACGCTTAGATGGTTGTAATTTTGGGAGTCCCAAATGAGATATCGCTCGGACGATTTGTGAATGTGTAGTACAAATTACGAAACAGTTGAATAGAGATTCAGAACAATGAAACGAATGGATGTCTTGGTCGAGAAAACTTGGTGGATCGTTCGTGCAATTTTGGGATAGTCGAATAGAGTGAAACTTGAGTTGAGGTAAAATACTCATAGACGGGATTGATGATAGCACGATTGGTAGATAGTGTGCATGAACGTTGGTTTGAAGATATGAAGAATGATTAAGGATTTAGAATGGATGTCGCTCAATGACTTGAGATTGCATGGAACAATGTGAATTGAGGAATTAAGTTGCACGACTCGAATTTCGTTGCGAAGGAAGATCGTCAGGTTATGTACATCATCGATGGTATTGAGGCGTATCAAAGATCAATGTATGATAACTTGGGAGTACTCTGATTCGATGAATGATGATCGTATTAAAAGTTATTGTTTCAATGGATGTTAGGCTTGGGATTTGGATAAAAAGGAATGTTTGGATGAAAATGGAAATGTCTTGACTGTTCGTCGATAACCACAATGTCAATGATCTTGTCTTGTGCGAGCGTAACTCCAGCCTCGCACATGCGTTCCATCGGACTTGCGATGATTATTCTGCGTAAGGGTTGGCATGGTGATTTATGTCCAGTGGGAATGTCATCTCAAAGATCAGGCCGTGGCAATTTGGATTGCTTCGACTTGTGGTTTGAAGCAGAGGCAAATTCTAGGATTGTTCAGACTTATGATTAACGATTAAGTAAACTTGAGATTGAGTAGATCCAATCTACGTATCGTGAATGAACTAGTCTAGACTCAATGCGTGAGTTATGCCTCGATGAGGACGATTATCCTATGAGAGCGTTGGCATGGTGATTCATGTTCCACCGTGAATAATTAGACTTGCGTGAGATCGGGGTATGATATATTGCTATGCTAGGCGACCTTGTGATCGACTATGTGAATTGGATAGGATGGATAGGTGAATTGTATCAAATATATTTGAAGAGATAGACTACGACAATTTATAGTTTGGATGTACGATAGTATATGCCGAGGGTTTGCTTTAGGAGAACCTATCATAGGATGACTTGGCTGAACGAACTCAGACCCTGTGTGAATAATGTCTTGATGCGAATAGGATGAACATTGCTTGATGTTAGAAATTTGAGTACAGCAAGCTTGGATAGAGTATCCCGTACGAACGAACAATGGTTTGACCATAGGATTGGGACGAACATCGTGTAACGAATTTGCACGATGAACCAAGAACTTGATTTGTAACTATAACCTTATGTCACGACCCACTCCCGAATAATCGGACACAAGTCGGACACGCCCAGCCTTCGTCGTTAGACACGATGAAGTAAGCTGTACCAATATCTAGGGAAAACTATAAATCAAGATAAGCATTAATGTAAATCACAGCATCTAATATCGAATCCCAGAATCTTAAATACAAGTCTAAGAGTTATTACATTCCAGCAAATGTAAAATATACTGATGTCTCTAATACAAGTCCAGATAAAGCTAAAAAAGGAAAATACTAGGCTACCTCAGCCTCTAAGTCCTGGGCAACATCCATTGGCTCATAGGTGCCTCAAGGCTCCTGCCCGTAATAAGTGTCATAGATAGCCTCCAACTCACCTGCAACATATCATAGTCAGGAGCAGAGCTAAGTATATCCAAGGAAATGAACATGAACATCATGGTATGAATAAGAATACAAGAAATATATATAAAGTACGAGAAATGAGAACATGACATGAAACCTGAACATGAATATTGAAAGTAAATACAGGGAACATGAAATGAGTCCTGAACATGAAATACAACACGAACCTGATACGTGCAATATATCAAAATACATCCAGAGTGTGTGATCGGCTTAGGTAGATTTAGGGAACATGAAATGGTACGACTTCGGTCCCGCGTGCACGATACGGGGCTTAAGCTATTCACATGAATAGTAACTCGGGTTTGATCACACATTTGTAGTATTTTCCCTTCCAGACACAAGTAAACTCAAGAAAACATGATACAAGACAATCTCGTGATATATCGTGTCAACCAGAAGCTACAAGAATGAATATACAAGACATGAAGAAATGGACAAGCCCGAGGAGTATACTTACCTTGCTCAGGGTGATCAAGTGTGGGATGTACAGCTGGATATCCTCTTGTTTATAATTTACAATTTGATAAGTCAACAATTAAAGGTAGATATTTCTAATCTAGAAAAGGTCACTTTAACATAATCCTTGGTTTTAACACTAAGCCCATACATATATATATATATATATATATATATATATATATATATATATATATATATATATATATATATGACTTATTAACTTCTACAATTAATATAACTAAAATAATATCTATACATAACCTAAAACATGAGACGATCTATCACCAATTTTCTTATCCTACTTTACCTAAACCACATATGTCATGACTCCTTGAATGGCCAAACCTCAAATGGTACCATGGTCTCCTACTGTTGTAGTATGAACTACAAATATTCTACTAAGAAATAGGGCACTGATTCTAATGTAGGACTGTTACAATTTCAGTCCAGTCCATAGGACTGATACCCACAGTCCAGTCACAGTCCAGTCCCCTCTCAGGCTGATACATATCAGTCCTAACTAAGACTGGGATTCAATTCAGTCCAGTGGAGGTACTGATAAGATTCAATCCTAGCTAAGGCTGAGGTGAATCAGTCGCTTCGACCTATTCCTTAAAATGGATTTCTGACCTTAATCTCAGATTTGACACTACTCATGAATGGATATACCTAGAAGAATACCTATACATTGTTCCCAATCATTATCTCAGTTTAAAATACTGAACTATCAACCATTTCTAGTTAACTGACAGCCACAAAAATATGTCATACTCTCAAAGTCAGTCCATCACCATACTCCCAGCTGAAACCAAGTCCCATTCATATATAACAAGATGCATCAGTAAACAAAATAACTCCAAATGAAATACTGCTTAAAGTATCAAACAATGGTTGAAAGGGAATAACTATCTTGTACTGAAATGGAAAAGAAACTAAGGTTTGAATTAAAACTACTTACCAGTGCTATCCTCCCTATCTCAGGTTAATCCTTATTTCCAATGTCATTGTCAAATAGGGAAATATCATTATCAATAGAGAACTTCCTATTGGTATCATGAACTAGACAAACCCATAAATTTAGATGTCCAATTCTAAATTACTATTCCTGAACAGTCTTAGATTAATCTTCAAGTGCCTGTTCTGCTCAGGACTGATATATATCAGTCAAAGCTGAGATAATGATATAGCATGAGTGCTGAATCAGGGAATGAAATTAGTCCCTGTTCAGCTGATGCAATCAGCCTTAAACTACAACACCCAGGTTCAGTTCTCTAAAGTTCAGTCCAAGCCAAAAACTATCACAGGCCCATCTAGCTAAGATACTGATGTAAAGAGCATAAAAATCAATCTTTAATGGATTTATACATATCAATCTAATTAAACATTAATACCAACTGCCTGAACAGGACAGTCCCAATCTGTACTGAACCTGATTACATACCCACCTGTATTTCAGACATGGAACTTTAGCTTTAAAAATCTCTATTGAAATCAGTAGTTCGAACAACGGCTCATGCTTGACTTGTTCAATAGAGCATTCCTAAAATACTGTAGGCATTCTCAATATCCTATCTAATAGGGAATTGTCCATATCAGTTATCAAAAGATAACTTCCTATTGGAAACATGAATTTAAGTCAAGCCATAGTCCTAAGTTCCTATTTCTAGAGATACTATTATCTGAATTACCAGACCAATTCTTAAGGGAAATCAGTCCTGAACAGTACTAATATCATTCAGTCCAATAACATGATACAATCAGTCCTATACTACTATATTTCCTAACTTGCAGCTAAACCAAAACTCTAATTCTATTCTGTTTAAAGTTGAAAATTATCAGAACAGAACAAAACCAACTAACTTATCTCCCCACACTTGCTTGGCAGTACTCGTCGGGGCAACACCCTGATTTAGTGAAACATTCAATCTCAGCAGGAGTTAACCTATTCCTCTAGGTAAGGTTCAACATGAAGAATTTGTAGTGCTATCTAACTGCCAACCAATATCAAGGATCAAAACCTGGGCCTGATCTAAACAGTCCACTCTTCCAATCAGAGTTATGTAATTACATAACTGAAATAATACTCAAAAGAAAGTTGATTCCTGTCTACATTCTCATATTCGAATACCCACACATCTAACTTGTTTATTCACAGACATATAGATTATTGCTATATCCCAATATCTAATCTAGCTCAAACCAGAGCATCATAACATCCTAAACTTTCTGATATCACTAATTAACAGTCTAATTAAAGTCTCAAGCTTACATAAGATAGTTAGACACTCAATCATAACAGTGCTTAGGTTACACTTTAACTCAGATTCTAATACTGCAAATTAACTTCATATTTATAAAGTAAGTATACATCAAGCATGCTTCATTTTCAAAATGTGTTCAACAGCAATTTAGCCAAAATCAGTATCATATTGTAGGAACCAGTCCTCATTTCCTTACTACGTTCAACTAAACCAAAAGTTCGTGGTGAAACACAAGAGTAATGATAATACACATTACCTGAAATTTCACTGAGACAACACAAATCGAAGGAACCCACGCTCAATAAAGAATCAAATATAAATGATTCTGCAGTCATAGACACAAACAGGTTTCGATCAATCACAGATCATTAGAGAACTAGATCCATCTCCTTGATAAAATAAGGGATCGAACTTAAAAGAAAGACTCACCAAGTAACGATCAAACTCAACAACCTCACTAGAATTGAACTCGAATGATTTCCAAACAAATCTGACACTCAAAACTATATAAATCTCAATCAACCGACATTAAAATAAAAGAATCAAAATTAGTTTTCCAAAGACAGATAATCTCACCTTCTTAATCGGTTGGTGATTTCGACAAGAAAGAGTCAGGACACGAATGATAGATCAGGACACGAAAAGAATTTCTGAAATGAAAATGAAATGCTCAAAATCAATTCGAGTAATTTGTTCTGAACCAGGAAAAACAATGGAAGAACCATTACCAGTTTTCGAAGATTGTTGAGACCTCCTTCAATGTCATGGCTCGACTCCTTGGTTAGATTTAATTTGAATTGGGGAAGAAGAAGGGGTTCTCTCCAGAATTTACTTGCAAAGTAAGGAATGAAGGAAGTCTGTTGATCCTTAAATTGGCAGTTGTAGAGAGAAAATGGAGGGAAAAGAAATGGGAAGGTTGTTAGAGCACACGACTCGAATGTCATAATCAATTGGAGAGAAGAATTGGAAATTCAAATTTCCATTCTTCTCTCCTGAGAATAATAAGAATTGCAAGATTTTAACTAATAGCAATAATGATTGCTACAGTATTGTCCATTGCTAATCAGCCCAAAAGAAAAAATATCCCAAAAGAAAAAAAGAAGTAAATATATTATTTTTATATAAAAATGTAAAGCCCAAAGAAAATAACTATTTTAGAAATTTGCTTTATAAAATTTTACTAATTTTGAGGAGGTGAAGTTACACCTTGTGAGCTGACCTAGAGGATAGGTGGACAACCCTATGCCGAGTGATTGAACCTGTGCGACCGACTTTAGAGTATCGTTCGGACGGACGATAAAGCTGGGACAATAAGACTTAGAGTTAGGACGTGGAACTGGGAGTATGCGTTAACGACCATAATACTAGCCCCAAATGAACTGAATGAAATGGATGATGCACAAGTAAAGTTGGAATAACAAATCGAATCATTACTTGGAAGACGTACTTGATGATAGTGCAATACTTGGTCTTCAATCGAACAAAATTCTACTTGAACTATGGTCGACTCCGCTAGAAGTGTCATATTGATTTCGTAAGACGGGAACGCTTGAGAAACGAATCAGGTCATCTCGAGGATCGAGATAGACGATAGTAAAAGGAACTAGAGTTTGGTTTTAATCGAGTTAGTAATACGACCGGTAATTCAAAACTATCACGAGTAGCTTGTCCGACTTCGCTATCGCTAAGCTTGGTCGAAATGTATGTATTCGGAGGATGCCTTGAACATGTGCACGATCCAAAAGCGATATGATGAACTCGAATGCAACTACAAGTGAATATGTTGAGATGCACATGGATGAATGGATTAAGCAAATTATTCTCAGTCTATGGCCCTCATGTTTCACGAATTATAACACACCTCATGTGACCATTATAGTCCCGCTACAGGGCACAATAGTGACCAAGTCATAGAAACACAATGACTGAGTGAGTACCGTTAGCTTGAATAAGTAGTAAAGTCATTCGATGAAATTTACCAAATGTAACACCCACTTTTCTAAAATGAGGGTAATTTTGAACTTTTGTAAAAGTTTATTATTTAATAATAGGATTTATGATTTATGGGAATTTTTAATTAATTTAATACTATTTAAAATTGGTAAATTATAATTTTGATGTGTTAGCTAGTGAACCCTAGAACTGTTGAGCCTAGAGACTAACCATGACCATGGGGACCTAACCATGTGATTAGAATGACTATTTATAACTTTTTAGGCTAAGGATATTTTGGTCATTTTGTGACTTTTAAATTATTTAGGATTTTGATTAATTGGTAAATTTTAGATTATTTTACTAATATTTAAATTGATATATTGTAATTTTGTTTATTTTCATATTTTAATATTTTAGGAATTTTTATATTTTAATATTGATTTTACGGAATTTGTTCAGTCGGGTTTGAGTTTCGTTTTGTTCCGACTTGTGTTAGTGACCCGGGTAGCTTAGACTGTATACGGGATCCCAAGATTATTTAGTTATGGCCCACAAATCCCACTATTTAAATTAGTGAGTTTAGACTAATCCCACTTGTTAGATTGGTTAAGTTAGAAGCTTAAATTTAACCCTTTTGATTCCAAAATTGAACCTAACTAAAAATTAACCAAGAGGACTAGTTGAGGCCTTATTGGGCTTTCCTCCAAGGCCCAAATAGGGTTTAATGGAAGCCACTATAGCTAGGTTAGCCTCCCTTCCTTTTATTTCATTCCATCTTGCCTCTTTTTCTTCACAAAGTGTTCTTCTCCAAATTAGAGAGCTTTCCTCTTTAATTTGATCTCCAAATCCTTACATCCCTCCACCAAAACTTTCATCTAATCTTCTCATACTACCAAGGGAGGGTGCTAGCAAAGATTTGGAGCAAAGTACAAGGATAAGTGTCCTTTTTGGAAGATCTTCGTGTCGGAGCCGTGTCCTTGGGAGTATCATTGGGATTCCACTCCCAATAGGTAAAACCAACCCTCTAAATTAATTTTCTATGCATATTAGTTAGTTTTGAATCCATAGGATCCACCGCTATGCATGTACCCCATTTAGATTCAAATTTGAGGCCATTTGGACCTCTCTTGAGGATTTTAGATATGTGTCTTGTGTCCTACTTGATAGATCCCAAATTAGGACACCCCATGTGTATGTATGTATGATAATAGTTTAAATAGATATTTAAATTCAGTTTTAGAATGGTTAGAGAGTGGATTGATCTTAGTTAGGATGGTTAGAATGAGTTTCATTTGGATACCTATGTTGGTATCCAAGTATCTTGGCCTACATGTGTTTTTTTTGTCCAAAATAACTCAAATTCGTCATAATATTCATCCACGTTTTTATTAACCAAAGTAACTTAGAAATGTCATAAATTTTAGCTTAGAACTCCGATTAATCTTTCATTTTTTTAAAAGAACCGTATCGAAGTTAGCTTCCCAACTATATATTTTAATAAGCCAAAATTATTCTGGAACTTTCAGTAAAACTATTTGAGTGTTAGCTGTCCGAAAGACAAATGCGTTTCGGTGTTTTCGCGATTCCGGGAGCTTTCGGACACAAAAATGCGATCCGTTTGAAGTTTCGAAAAACTAACACAAAGGGCTACGACATACTTTAATCCTAGAATTTAGTGAAAGTCCAATTGGTGCAGTATTGGTTTCAAGTAGAAGAGTGACTATACGATATAGGCATTTTGTGTAAC
Source organism: Iris pallida (assembly GCA_029216955.1). NCBI lineage: Eukaryota > Viridiplantae > Streptophyta > Magnoliopsida > Asparagales > Iridaceae > Iris > Iris pallida. Next base: position 4,457,983 of record JANAVB010024199.1, on the reverse strand, counting down.
CTATGAGCCTATGCAGTATGGATATTAAATGAATGTAGAGTATGTAATGCATGATATATTTGATGAATGAAATGATATATATATATATGATATGTGTCCTCCTTACATTAATGTATATATATGGTTGAATGCAAGTATGTAGGAATGCAATCAATGTAATATATATAAGCAATACATAAATGCATGAATGAAAGAATGATATACAATGTATGCATGAAAGTATATAATGAATGCTAGATATGAATGCAAGGTATACATGTAATGATAGATATGAATGTATAATGTATATATAATTTAATACAATATATAATGATAGCATGTATGGTAATGTAGAATATATGATGCAAGCATGTATATGTCCACTGTTTTCTTTTTCCTTACATTTTTCCTTTCCTTCCCTTTTTATTTCAGTTTTTCCCCTTTTTTCTCTCTTCTATTTTTACATGTTGTATAAAATGTATATAATGTATAGATACATGTAAGTATGTAATATGCATGAATGACATGTATGTAATAAAAATAAGTATATGTATGCAACTTAATGATATGTGAATGGATATAATACCTGAACTGAAGTATGCATGTATATGGGCTATGAATATATATATATATATATATATATATATATATATATATATATATATATATATATATATGTTAAGGTAATATAATGTATGTATTCACATATATTTTGAGTTAAATATATGAGTTTGTATAAATATATTATATGTATGCATGTATGCAGGAATGAATGTAATATAATGTAGAGTATACATATATGATATGTATGTAGGCATGTATGCAATGTATGTATGTATGTATGTATGTATGTATGTATGTATGTATGTATGTATACATGATATTTATGTATGCATCTATATATGTATGTATAGGTGCATGAATGAATGCAATTATGCATATATGATATGTATGTAGGCATGTGTGCAATGTATGTATGTATGCATGTATGCAATATAAGTATGTATGTATGCATTTCTATAAACTGAGTTAACCTATAACCTTTTACACACATGCATTCATACACCCTTCGACACCGTGTATCCCATGTCACATACACCTACCTATCATTAAATCTAAGAACATTCATACATATGCCAAACACACACACACTCACCTACTCTTTTACCTCTCCTTCTATATATATATATATATTTCCTTCTATATATATATATATATATATATATATATATATAATATGTGAATGTGAATAATATATATACATTATATGACTAAGTTTGTGTGCCATGTTAGCTTATGGTTTAGTTTTGTGCTTGGTTTAGCAAGTGACTTAGGCTATGAGTTAGAAGCTATCTTGGATACTTGATTTGCATAGACTTAGTTTGGTTAGACCTAGAATTGACTAACCTAGACTAGTTAACCATTATTGATCCAACCCTAGCTAGTTTGACAACAGTTGACTAGAGTTGACCTAGTTTGACTTTATAGTTGACCAGAGTTGACCAAGAGTTGACTTTGACCTAGATTGACTTATACTCGTGTAGATTGTATTATAATTTCAATTACCATATAAATTAAACTCTTTATAACCTGTGTTGCTCTAACTAGGACTCTGTGACTCCAGTTGGCCATCTTTTCATATCAGCTGTTCAGGGTATCAGGCGAGTACATTCTCTGACCGTTTTATACTTTATAGGATTTACATTTATGCTCTAGATTACTTTACTTGATGCTGTCACGTTGTTAACACGGATTGGTACTATATAGATCCCTTCATGAGATGTTATCCCCCTCGGGAGCATCGGATACATCATGTCATGTGCGTTTCACTTTTATTATGTATTTCTGTGCTTTTACCATTCATGTGCACTTTTGTGATTTATGTACTCTCATGTTCACGGAGCCCCCATGTTTACATTTATGTGCACCCATTTATGGGCCCTCATGTGATATCATGTACAATAACATAACTTGAACGGATCCTTGTCTACTGATTGGGGATGGGGGAGTAGAAATAATCATGTAAATATTTCCAAAGTAGTGTAACCATGTACAAACTCTCATGTTTATTATCAAGTCGTTCACATGTCTATCTTGTACTCTAAATCACTAGTTTACTTTTAGTTCTTTACTTATAGTAAATATTTCTATTACAGTCATCTCTTTATTTCATGTCCTTTCTTTCAGCGATTCATGTATCTTACTCTATTGTATGCTTTATATTTCTGTGATGATATGAACTGCGTGAGATATACTGTGCTCGCACCCGTCCTGATTAGACCTGTTGATAAATTTTACAGATAGCTTGGAGGTTACCTGCTAGCCTGGTGGAGACACAGTAGAGGTTGGAGTAGATGGCTAGAGTTTTTTTAATTTTATTTTCAGTTATCTTGAGTTGTATTTATTTTATGCTTGTTTGAGTTGGTGTTGATAACACTGAGATTTATTTCTCTCTGTTGTATTTCTTTTGTGGATTCATAGTTATCTTATCGTGCTACTTCTAGTTTTGGTGATTGAGTTGTATCCTGCTGTGATTGTCCTCCGTACGGAGAGTATATCATATTGTATTTAGTTTTAATTGTGACCTAAAACAGCGTTCTACCGTCAACATTGCGATGTAGGCTGGACGTACCCACTTCTCGTGCCCCTACACTGGGTGCGGGTCGTGACACATTTTTAGTAGTGGCCCATGTAGGTCGAGATTCACATTTGTCCGAAGTCGTGGTAGTACGACGATTAGTTGTACTGCTGCGCACCTGCGATTAGAGATAAGGAATAGGTGTTAGAATAAGAGGATACTCAATCAATGTTAGAATTTCTTGAGAGATTCCTGGGACGACCCTTGAGAATCTTATTTTAACTTCGATTTAAAATTACTTTTTCCCTTGATTTGATTCACCCTTACTTCCTGTTATTGAATTTGATTTTTGATAGATTATTGTTTAATTGTAATCTTGATGTTAGTTGTTGAATTTGAGTTTGTATTTATATATATATATATATTTTATATATATATATATATATATATATTTCGGAATTAAGGTATAACCTGATAACATACTTGATAAGGACAGTGAGAAAGGTAAAAGTCTACTTTATTTATGGAGTTTAGAATTTATCGCAGTCATATTTGCTAGCATGACAAGGACATAGAGCCTGATTTAGATATACTTATCCTGGTTATGAAATTTAGATTTTTTGCAGCCATACCGGGTGGCGTGGTAAGAATTCTAGATAACATGACTATAGGGTGTATACCTTCGTTATGGACTCTATTGTTTATTGCAGCTAAGCTTACTAGCGTGGCAAAATTCTGACAACATGATTGTAGGAAGACGTGTTTGGTATCAGATTTTATCTTAAATGGGTTCATTTCTTTTTAACAGTTGAGGAAGAACATATTTTATCACTATTTTTTTCTTGTCATTATTTCTTGTATTACCATTTTTTAAAAATAAATAAAATAAAACTGTCCTGATTACATCAATCACCTGTCTCGTATCTAATTCTGTCAGCTATACTTTGAAACCCTTGAATCTCCATATCTTTTCACCTTCGAAAGGTCGAGGAAGTAACGTAAATCATCTAACTCGAAAAAGACTTGATTTGTTATCTTGTGATAATCTTGCTAGGGGTACAATATGATGGACCTTGATATAGGTTTGGGATAGAGATGCGACTGAATTTGAGGATAAAATCAAGAGAGTTATATTATCAATTTAGGAACAATCATACTTAGAGAAATCTTTTGGGTATGAATAATTCATAGATGTATTTCATAACTGATGAGGATATTCGAGGTCAACCTAGTTTCGAGAACTTGGATAAATTTTGGTTATTGATTCTTGAGACGTTACACTTTAAGGCTATGATGTTAAATTTAGAAATTTAGTAATAGAGAAGAAATTTTAACTATATGCAATGATGATACGAAATTAGATAAGATATTATAAGAAATGGCTAGAAACAGAAAGAACGCAAGGATTTTGAGTTATATAAAATATAGAGATTTTGTGAAAATTTTAAATTTTAGGAGAATAATATTGAAGGTGTACGTTGAAGGAAATATGAAGGTTGAATTTATAATGAAGAATAAGTTTTGTAAGGCCAAGTGGGTTTAGATTTAAATAATACAAGGAGAGTAAATTGAATAAGTTCAAGGATTACATAAAACTTGATTTAGAGGCTTCAGATCCAATTTAGGACAAGGTGGAAGAATTTAGATTTATGATGATTAAGTGGTCAGTTTTGTTCCTAGTAAGAAGGGTATGCTTCATGAATAATGTTTCGGAACTTAGAAATTTAGCCTATGGTGATCATGGCAAGGTCAAATCTTTATGACGGAAGGACATAATTTTGATGGTAGTCATATAAAGGTTAATTTTTATATTGGGACTTGTGAGATAAAAATATGATTGGCAAATGATAAACTTGATAGTATCAAAGAGAGATGATTAACTTGACTTTCCTATAAAAAATTTCTCTTGTTTTTCCTTTAAAAGGAGAAATTTGATTTATTCCATATCTTTGAATCACCCTTTAAAAGTTTTTAATATCATTGAATCCTAGCTCCCTTAATCACGACCAATCGACTTTGATCATCTTTCCTTATCATATTAATATCTTGGGTCGTACTCAATTGAATTAAATTTAATTGTGACCTGAATCTCCATCCTTGTATGCTCGTGCTCATACTTCGATGACCTTGTCCTCCATATTACCCAAATCTTGATTACCCAGAATTGATCACCTTAGATCGTATCGAGACTAAATTTTCTTAATATATATTGTGATTGGATTTCAATGCTATTGACTTTCGTTCTTTAAACCTTTGATTTTGATTTTTCTTTGAATAGTACCCCTTTATAGATAACTACTAGTTATCTTTAATTTATTTTTGATAATTAAAATTTTTTATATAGGATGGTAGACTGCCTTACAGCCTTGATGATTTGTTGTTTCTGTAACTTTTCCAGTTTAGCACCCCAGATTGCTTGTATGTTTTGATACCCTATGACCGTTTTGGTTTAGCATGACTATTATACCTAGATGAGACTTTCAACTGCCACCGTATGCCATGACCCTGTATGCCATTCTTTTAAATTGTATGATTTAGGTAAGTTCTGAGACTTTGATTGTTGGGGACGAGACTCTAGAAGAAGTACGACCATCTTAAATTCGAGGACGAAATTTTCTAAGGAGGGTAGACTTGTAACACCCACTTTTCTAAAATGAGGATAATTTTAAACTTTTGTAAAAGTTTATTATTTAATAATAGAATTTATGATTTATGTGAATTTTTAATTAATTTAGTACTATTTAAAATTGGTGAATTATAATTTTGATGTGTTAGCTAGTGAACCCTAGAACTGTTGAGCCTAGAGACTAACAATGACCATGGGGATCTAACCATGTGATTAGAATGACTATTTACAACTTTTTAGGCTAAAGGTATTTTGGTCATTTTGTGACTTTTAAATTATTTAGGATTTTAATTAATTGGTAAATTTTAGATTATTTTAATAATATTTAAATTGATGTATTATAATTTTGGTCATTTATTATATTTTAATATTTTAGGAATTTTATATTTTAATATTGATTTTACGGGATTTGTTTAGTCGGGTTTGAGTTTCGTTTCGTTCCGACTTGTGTTAGTGACCCAGGTAGCTTAGACTGTAGACGAGATCCCAAGATTAGTTAGTTATGGCCCACAAACCCTACTAATTAAGTTAGTGAGTTTAGACTAATCCTACTTGTTAGATTGGTTAAGTTAGAAGCTTAAATTTAACCCTTTTGATCCCAAACTTGAACCTAATTAAAATTAACCAAGATGACTAGTTGGGGCCTTATTGGGCTTTTTCCCAAGGCCCAAATAGGGTTTAATGGTAGCCACTATAGCTAGGTTAGTCTCCCTTCCTTTTATTTCATTCTATGTTGCCTCTTTTCCTTTATAAAGTATTCTTCTCCAAATTAGAGAGCTTTCTTCTTTGATTTGATCTCCAAATCCTTACATCCCTCCACCAAAACTTCCATCCAACCTTCTCATACTACCAAGGGAGGGTGCTAGCAAAGATTTGGAGCAAAGTGCAAGGATGATTGTCTTTTTTGGAAGATCTTCGTGTCGGAGCCGTGTCCTTGGGAGTATCATTGGGATTCCACTCCCAATAGGTAAAACCAACCCTCTAAATTGATTTTCTATGAATATTAGTTAGTTTTGAATTCATAGGATCCACCCCCATGCATGTACCCCATTTAGATTCAAATTTGAGACCATTTGGAGCTCTCTTGAAGATTTTAGATATGTGTCTTGTGTCCTACTTGATAGATCCCAAATTAGGACACCCCATGTGTATGTATGTATGATAATAGTTTAAATAGATATTTAAATTCAGTTTTAGAATGGTTAGACAGTGGATTGATCTTAGTTAGGATGGTTAGAATGAGTTTCATTTGAATACCTATGTTGGTATCCAAGTATCATGGCCTACATGTGTTTCTTTTGTCCAAAACAACTCAAATTCGTCATAATATTTATCCACATTTTTATTAACCAAAACAACATAAAAATATCATAACTTTCAGCTTAGAACATCGATTAATCTCCCTTTTTTTTAAAAGAACCGTATCGAAGTTAGCTTTCCAAATATATGTATTTTAATAAGCCAAAATTATTCTGGTACTTTCTGTAAAACTATTTGAGTGTCAGCTGTCCGAAAGACAAACGTATTTCGGTATTTTCGTAATTTCGGAAGCTTTCGGACACAAAAATATGATCCGTTTGAAGTTTCGGAAAGCTAACACGAAGGGCTACGACATACTTTAATCCTAAAATTTAGTGAAAGCCCGATTGGTATAGTATTGATTTTAAGTAGAAGAGTGACTATATGACATAGGTATTTTGTGTAACCTATGAGCCTATGTAGTATGGATATTAAATGAATGTAGAGTATGTAATACATGATATGTTAGATGAATGAAATGATATATATATATATATGATATGTGTCCTCTTTACATTAATGTATATATATGGTTGAATGCAAGCATGTAGGAATGCAATCAATGTAATGTATGTAAGCAATGCATAAATACATGAATGAAAGAATGATATACAATGTATGCATGAAAGTATATAATGAATGCTAGATATGAATACAAGGTATACATGTAATGATAGATATGAATGCATAATGTATACATAATGTAATACAATATATAATGATATCATGTATTGTAATGTAGAATATATGATGCAAGCATGTATATGTCCACTGTTTTTTTTTCTTAAATTTTTCCTTCCCTTTTTTTTCCATTTCAGTTTTTCTCCTTTTTTCCTCTTCTATTTTTACATGTTGTATACAATGTATATAATGTATAGATGCATGTAAGTATGTAATATGCATGAATGACATGTATGTAATGAAAATAAGTATATGTATGCAACTTAATGATATATGAATGGATATAATGCCTGAACTAAAGTATGCATGTATATGGGATATGAATGAATGATATATATATATATATATATATATATATATATATATATGTGTGTGTGTGTGTGTGTGTGTGTGTGTGTGTGTGTGTGTGTGTTTTAAGGTAATGTAATATATGTATTCACATATATTTTGAGTTAAATATATGAGTTTGTATGCATATATTATATGTATGCATGTATGCAGGAATGAATGTAATATAATATAGAGTATGCATATATGATATGTATGTAGGCATGTATATACATGATATGTATGTATGTATGTATACATGATATGTATGTATGCATCTATGTATGTATGTATGTATAGGTGCATGAATGAATGCAAGTGTGCATATATGATATGTATGTAGGCATGTATGCAATGTATGTATGTATACATGATATATATGTATACATGTATGCAATATAAGTATGTATGTATGCATTTCTATAAACTGAGTTAACCTATAACCTTTTACACACATACATTCATACACCCTTTGATACCATGTATCCCATACCCATATCACATACACCTACCTATCACTAAATCTGAGAACATTGACACATATCCTTTCACACACATGCCAAACACACACACACTCACTTACTCTTTTACCTCTCCTTATATATATATATATATATTTTTTTTTTCCTTATATATGTATATATATATATATATATATATATATATATATATATATATATATATATATATATATATATATATATATATATATATATATATATATATATATATATATATGTATATTCAAAAAAAAAAATAAAAAATATTTATATATATATATATTTATATATATATATATATATATATATATATATATATATATATATATATATATATATATATATAAATATATATATATATATATATATATATATATATAAAATATATATATATATATAATATATATATATATATTTTTATATATATATATATATATATATATATATATATATATATATATATATATATATATATATATATATATATATATATATATATATATATAGCTTTCTTATATATATCTATGTATATGAATATGTCAATGTGAATAATATATATACATTATATGACTATATATATATATATATATATATATATATATATATATATATATATATATATATATATATATATATATATATGTATATGTATGAATATGTGAATGTGAATAATATATATACATTATATGACTAAGTTTGTGTGCCTTGTTAGCTTATAGTTTAGTTTTGTGCTTGGTTTAGCAAGTGACTTAGGCTATGAGTTAGTAGCTATCATGGATACTTGATTTGCATAGACTTAGTTTGTCTAGACCTAGAATTGACTAACCTAGACTAGTTGACCATTTTTGACCCAACCCTAGCTAGTTTGACCACAGTTGACCTAGTTTGACTTTATAGTTGACCAGTGTTGACAAGAGTTGACTTTGACCTAGATTGACTAAGACTCGTGTGGATTGCATTATAATTTCAATTACCATATAAATTGAACTCTTTATAACCTGTGTTGCTCTAACTAGGACTCTTTGACTCCAGTTGGCCATCTTTTCATATCAGCTGTTCAGGATATTAGGCGAGTACATTCTTTGACCGTTTCATACTTGATAGGATTTATATTTATGCTCTAGATTACTTTACTTGATGCTGTCACGTTGTTAACACGGATTGGTACTATATGGATCCCTTCATGAGATGTTATTCCCCTCGGAAGCATCGGATACATCATGTCATGTGTGTTTCACTTTCATCATGTATTCCTGTGCTTTCACCATTCATGTGCACTCTCGTGATTCATGTACTCTCATGTTTATGGAGCCCCAATGTTTACATTCATGTGCACCCATTTATGGGCCCCCATGTGATATCATGTACAATAACATAACTTGAACGGATCTTTGTGTATTGATTGAGGATGGGGGAGTAGAAATAGTCACGTGAATATTTCCAAAGTAGTGTAACCATGTACAACCTCTCATGTTTATTATTAAGCCGTTCATTTGTCTAGCTTGTACTCTAAATCACTGGATCACTGTTAGTTCTTTACTTATAGTAGATATTTCTATTACAGTCATCTCTTTATTTTATGTCCTTTCTTTCAGCTATTCATGTATCTTACTCTATTGCATGTTTTATATTCCTGTCATGATATGAACTGCATGAGATATACTGTGCTCGCACCCGTCCTGACTGGACCTGTTGATAAATTTTACAGATAGCTTAGAGGTTACCTGCTAGCCTAGAGGAGACACAATAGAGGTTGGAGTATATGGCTAGAGTTTTCTTATTTTATTTTTAGTTATCTTGAGTTGTATTTATTTTATGCTTGTTTGAGTTGGTGTTGATAACACCAAGATTTATTTCTCTCCATTGTACTTCTCTTGTGGATTCATAGTTATCTTATCGTGCTACTTCTAGTTTTGGTGATTGAGTTGTATCCTGCTGTGATTGTCCTCCGTACGGAGAGTATATCATATTATATTTAGTTTTAATTGTGACCTAGAATAGCGTTCTACCACCGACACTGCGGCATAGGCTGGACGTACCCACTTCTCGTGCCCCCATACTGGGTGCAGGTCGTGACACCAAATGCATGCGATACGCAACTTAGAAAGGGACCCGAGTATAGTTCGATACCATCGAACGATAAAGCCATTCGATAGAAATTGTCTAAGATATGCACACGGCATGAGTTAAGGAACGAAAGGATGACGTGCACTCAGGAAGTCTCGAGGATGAGACTTATTTTTAGTGGTGTATTATGTAACGACCCGCTCCGCCCTAGCGAAACGTCGACTCAAACGGCGCAGGTGCAACGACTCGAACCCCGTCTTGCTCGGCAAAATGACTCGCTTAAGGCAAAGGCAATGGACTTGGCCCTTCAGGAGAATTTAGAATTAGACTTTCAAAGGCGTGCTCGGAGTCTCGCTCGACCGATGCGATCATCGCTAAGGTGGGTGGCTCCGATGAACCTGTCTTTGCTTAGCCTGGACACATAATAATACGGACAATATTGCTAGAATTGCTATACAATAACACCGTGCATGCTAATAAAATGACTCAACGTACCTAGCTAAGGGAATAATCCCGTCTTGTAAGCTTGCATAGAACATAGAATAGAACTTAGAAAATATACGAACTCTCGTACCGCACTCCACGCTCATGCAAATGCACAGCTTACATTTCGAGTAGATTTACTTATGCGTTCGATTATGAACGAAAGGCTTGTCACTTAGAATCGTATCACAACTTGAGACATGAAATAATAAATGGTTCACTAAAATGACAGGAAGACTATCAATATAGTCGTTCTGAATAGAGCACTAGAAACATTGAAAGGCTTCGGGACCTATGGATCGCCAAGGCGGTTACCGCACAGGGAGTTGCATAACGTATGAATTAACGAATGAACGAATAAGTGAATGAAGGAATCAACGAATGAATGACTGAATATGTGAATGAATCAATGAACGAATGAACAAGTGAAAGAAAGAAAAGAAAGAATGAATGAAAGAAAAGAAAAGAAAAAAGGATTAGAGACAGGTATGACGGGGACGTACAATGGGGCTCGCTACCCGCGCTGTACGGATGTCGCCACCAACCTAGTCGGTAATCGACTATGGCTCACAGATAATCTATGGCTCAAAGACAGTCATTAAGTTAAAAATAACAGGACAATGCAAAATGGTCGCGGACCACCCACTCGTACATGGGGGGAAAAAGTGATTAAGGATTTCATGGCAACGATCAATGATATCGTGGCCGGCCTAGGCGGAATCATGGCTTACGGGCTTGGTCACCCAAGAGACGTAAGGCCGGGTATATCAAAAGACTATCAAGGTGTACCAGCCATCACGCTTGATAGATGAGAATGCCAAGAGAAGTAAATGTCTAAATGGCTTGAGGTACCAGCGACCGGTGCATATAGATTAAGTTGGCTCGATTGCGGCAATCCGCGTGCGAGGGCTTGCATTGAAACAAGTAATCTTACTAAGTTGAACATGCTAAGTTACTAACTGTAACATATCTAAACAATGTTTGAGTATAAAACAAACCGACAAGTTGAGTAAGCTGAACAACTGAACAACTTCGTGAACATGGACATCGAAATAACACAACTAGACAACTTGAATACTTCGTAGATTCTGAGGCAGGAACACGCCCTTGACACCTTTGAATGCCTATACAATATTACGTTAAGTCATTACGTATGAACTATTGGCTAACTTGGTTTACTTGGACAGGGAAGATCGAATGGTAAGTATGGTAAGTTGCGCATGTATTTTCTATGTAACACTTGATATTGATAACATGAGATAGGCTTGAATGATATGCCATGAAACTGACCCTAAGGCAAGATTAGTAAGACAATAAATGATAGATTGTGCACAAAAGTAAAACGAACGTATTTGGTAATGATAGCGAGTGGGCGAGCTAGTCTCCCCACCAGTGCATAACAATGTACTGATAAGCATATAGTCTGCTTGCAAGGTGCGGGAGAATCTCGTCGGGTGCAGAGACTTCCCTCGAACGTGTTAAGGCACGAAGCTAACTCTGGAGACCTGGAGCGTTACAAAGGAACTGAAGCACCATATACAGGATATAATGTATCGGAACATCGTCATGAATAATTCCATCTTGTAAGCCACTTGGCACATCTTTTATGTTTCGAGAGAGAGCTTGTGCGATTTGTAATCTCATCCTAGCACCGCTTGTAATACTTCTTGAATATCAATAAGACTATTGAGTTTGTTTCAATTTGTGTTCATTTACTTTCCGCTGTAAATAGGAACACTCTGTGCGACTCTGTGGCCTAGCTTCAATCGGCCGTTTCTGGACTTGGTCTTGTACGAGCGCAACCTAGGCTCATGCGACATTACGCCTTAGCGAGGATGATCGCTCCTCCGGGAGTAGGGGGTGACAGCTACACCAAGACTTCAGGTATATCTAGTTGTTGTTATTATCGTCATCTTTCTTATTTACATTTTTTGTCCTATATTTAATTATCACTGTTATTAGCCTGGTCTTTAACAAGCTTCTACTTTCTTCTAGCTTGTTCATGATAAATGTGTTATTAGGGATCCACTCTAATACTAGAATCAGTGTATTACGGTCTGATAAACCTTAGTGCACTTGATTCGTTGATTTTATCATTATTATGTGGATTGAGATATAGCTGATCTAGAACAACCAGACATCTTATACGTATTCGAGCCGGGCTGGAGTTCTTTCGATACGTAGCTGGCATGTATACGATCTCCTGGTCCTACATATTTTGGGACTGAGGCGTTACATTCCTATATAGTTTCTACTTGATTTTCCATAGAATTCCTTAGGACCTTTTCAAATACCTATTAATTCAATCTCTTTCTTGATTTAACACTAGCTTTCTTATCATATATATGTATTTGTTACATAGATAGTTGATATGCATATTTATGGATATCTATATATGTATATATAGGGAGGCTAAAATAGCTACCTAGTTACCCTATTTAGATCATTTATAATGAATGTATTATTAGGAATTGGCATTTTTGGGTTTAGATATAGAAAACCAGGTGATAGAATAAGGCCATAAATGTACAAGAGAGTTATAGGTTTTTGAGCTACATGATGGAACCATTAGTGGCTTGGAATACATGATAACATAATTTATGGTGATTACAAGAAAGGAAAAGAGAGACATGGATTAGCGGGAAAATCTAAAGGATAGGTAAGAATATACTAAGTTTTGAGAAGTTCTTCCAAGAAGGAAGCAAATTAAAAATCGTATAGAAACATGATCATTCTGAGTTTTGAGGAAAATGGTGTACATAACCTATATGAAGATTATTTTGGAAAAGAAAAGAACCAAGGGTTATAGAAAGAATATAATCATTGATGTAGTAGTTAAGGAATTAAGACTATGGCATTAGCATATAAATTCGGGGAATATGAATCAGAGATTAGATGAGCACTAAGCAAGTTGGTTGAGTAACGAAGAAAATAAGGACATGAGTATTGTATTGTAACTAAAAGGTTTTTTTGGGGCAAACTTGAATTGGTGAAGGAACCATGACAAACAAAAGAGGAAGAATACTGATTGAGAAAATAACGGAAATATTGTTATGATTTCAAGAGAATGATTGGCTTTGTGGATAGAGTACGGTTGCGGATTATAGTCAATAAATATATCATAAAGGGGATTATTGGAAATAAAGAGAACAATTTTTTTCAACAGAGTTTCTTTAACAGTAAATTTGTAAAGGGACTATAAGTTCCGTAGCGCTAAAGGAATATTAAATATGGACAAGTGACTATAAGATATGAAAGGGTTTCAATTTAGTTATATGATTTCTGAAGATTACATGATAAAGGATGCTGGATTTTGTTTTTAATTTGGTTTAAGAATGAGATTAAGGTAGCCGACTTTGGTTGAATTTGGGAGGTGTTAAGTTCAGAAGAAATTATAAAACAAAGGGAAGCACCATAATTTCAGACCATGAAAGTACCATAATGGCCGATAGATGACATTATGGATCAAGTGACCATAGAATCAGGGATTGACTACATAGAAAGTATAAGGATTGACAAAATTAGGATAATGTTCCTCGAAGTTAGACCTTTTCGTAGGATGGCCTAGTATTTTCTTTTCTTTCATATCCTAAACGTTGTAACCATGATTTGATTCTCTTCCTACCTATAATCGCCATTTGGTTTTCAATATTTTAAATTTTAATTTTTCCTTTGCTCGTGCCTAGCTATCCTTGCATAACTAGATGATTTTATTGATCATGACTAGATTTTAATCCTATACTTGATCGTGCCTAAATTTCGATTCCTGATCAAATATCTTACTTGGATTCTATCGTACGTAGATGATTTCAACTATTCTTAGTCGTGGCTAAATGATATTTTCTACTGTGATTATATAACCGTGCCCAAATGATTTTGAACTCGATCTAAACGACTTTTATCATAAATAGATTTCGATCATTTTCCCGTGCATAAACTATTAATCATACATGGATGATTTTGACTCTCTTAATCATGATCGTGCTTAGTCATATCATTTCAAATCCTTGTATAAGATTATCGTGCCTAGTCGTAACTAAATTTGTTTCCACTTCGTGCCTAAACCAATTCTTGATCATTATTTGTGCTATCTTCAAATTCCTATACTCGATTATTAGTCGTGCTAATTCATTTCAAATCCTTATGATTAATCGTGCCTAGTCATTGATTATATTCATGATCGTGCCAAACCGATTTGATCTTTGTGTCATCTCTGTATTCTTAATCGTGCCTAATCGTGGTATTTAAAATTTCGAGAGCAAAATTTTTCTAAGGTAGGTAGATTTGTAACCCCATATTCTATTTTCCTAATAAAATTCCATATTTTTCCTAAATTCTTTATTAGCTATTTTATTATTCATTATTAGGAGTGGCATTTTAGCAATATTTTTGGATTAGAAGTTAGCTAATTAGGAATTCATGAAGAGGGAATGGCAAGTTCGTAATTAATTAGAAGTGGAGTGGATTATTCATATTTGAGAGTGGAGTGGCATTCTTGTGCATTTTAGGATAATTAGTTTTGGTAATTTTCTATAGCCGTTAGCCATAGGATTAGAATGGGAACTTTCTAGAATTGTTTTCCTAGTTAGCTAGGATTAGTTCTTAGTATTAATTAATCCCATATCTAGAATATTCTTTAGAATATTTTTTAAGAATATTCTAGGTTTCTAGCAGCCATGTGCTAATTAGCATCTAGAATCCTTGGCTCCTATAAATTGGACTAACCATCATTAGCACTAATCACTCCAAATCCCCATAAGGTCCTAATAGCCGTGTCCTAATTGTGTCCATGGCCACATTCATTTCATTAATATCTAGCTATTACATTTATATTTTATCGATCGTTTTCGATACGACATGTTTTCTATTCCATCCACCCGTATCCATGTCCTCCGACACGGACATTCATTACAAACCCTCACCCCATGTCCAACATGACACGATCTAATCTACATATCCAATTACAAGTTCCTGGCCAAGCCCAATAGGGTTGGGCCGGAAAGAATGAGGGGTTGAGCTGAGATTATTTTATAACATTATTATTATTATTACTATTATTATTGCTATTAATATTATTATTATTATCTTATATTTCTTAGTAATATTAGTAGATTATTAGCATAATAATATATGGATAATTAGTTAACTAATTGGCTAGTATTAGAAATAGAAGTAGTTAGAAATTTTTTAGAATATTTTCTAAGTAGAACCTAATTATTTTTCCTAATCATTTTAGGTGGATTTAGAGGCAATGGTCATCATCTGATAAAAGGCACGTACATGTACTCACTTTACTTAGCAACTTTATATGCTGGTTTACACTCACTGACTTGACATGTCTTTGTGTTTCTTACTTGCTTGCATATTTCTCATGTTACGTGTTGGGAGGGAGAACGCTCACGTGGCATATAGTACACCTAGTCATGGACAATTTTTATGCCTGATAGCATATCATTTCTTGATGTGCCTGATGTCCATTTCATGTGTGACTGATAGTATATCCTGATATGCTTGATATTTGTTGCATAAGTAACTGATAGCATTGTCGACAGACATGCCTGATATTAGTTACTTGCTTGATATTCGTGACTGATAATATATCTTAATATACCTGATAGATTTTTAGCCCCTTCATGCTTATTGGTGTTATATTGCACATATTTTACGTAGCTAGTGCATGATTTTAGGTATTTTCAAGTTTATTTACTATTTACTTGCCTTGCTATTTTATATACTATTGCATCATGTTATTTAGTACTAGTGAGATACATTATACATTGCTTATTTTCTGACTGAATAGTTGACATATTAGACCAGGACATGCGGACAACATTTGATTGGACGACAACTCCTGGAAGGTTCTAAAAGATCGGAGTTTTGATGTACTAGATGATTCTGATGTGACAAATGTATCAGTTGTATGGTTATTGTTTTGAGGATACAGTTACCGGATTTGTCTCCGGAAGAACTGGCAAATGTATGATGTATTAAAACTCTGATCGTGGACTCTATGATGACTTGTGTTGCTGTGATTTACTTGTACGTTCTAGTTGTTGTGATTAGTGATCGATATATTTTATCGTTGATAATTCCTGAGATTTTGACGGCTGATTACCGTTGTCCACGACTGTGTAGGTCGGACATGATCTGAGTCGTATCCGATTATTCTGGAACGGGTTGTGACAGCTACACTCATTATATTGAGAAGATGCTCACTCGCTACGGGTATCAAGATCTTCCTTTTATTGATACACCGTACCGGAGTGATCAGAAGCTGGAGCCAAATTCGAGGAAAAGCGTCAGGCAGTTGGAGTACGCTAGCGTCATCAGAAGCTTGATGTACGCTACTACTGCCACAAGGCCTGACATAGCTTTTGCAGTGGGAATGCTAAGTCGGTTCACTAGCAATCCAGGCGTTGAGCACTGGAAAGCTGTGAAGCGTGTTATGAGATATCTCAAGAAAACTCAGTCATATGCACTTTTCTACAGCGGAGATCCGTCAGTAGTGGAAGGCTTCAGTGATGCTAGCTGATGTTCAGATATGGAGAGCGAGTATTCCACAGATGGATTCGTATTCGCCATGGGCGTAGCTGCTATATCGTGGAAGTCGAAGAAGCAGACTATGTTATCTCGCTCCTCCATAGAATCTGAATTCTTTGTATTGGATGCTGCTGCAGATGAAGCAGAGTGGCTTCGGAAGCTCATGTATGATCTTCCGGTGGTTGGGGCTCAGATACCGGCAATACCGATATACTGTGACAACCAGGCGGCAGCAGCAGTGGCATCAAATGAACTCTTCAACGGAAAGAAGAGAACGGTGCGGTTGAAGCACAGAGCAGTACACGATCTTATCAAGAGAGGTGTTATTGCAGTGATTGATGTTCGAAGTCAGGAGAACCTGACGGATCCGTTCACCAAGGGCCTCAAGCGCCAGCTGGTCGATGACACAGCTTGTAAAATGGGCTTGAAGGCATTCTGATATTGTGTTATTACATTCCTACCATAAAGTTTTATGCTATTAGTTCAAAGAGAAATCTACTAGGCATCTAGCTTTTGGTTCAAGGAAGGAATATTAACCAGAAGAATATCAGGAACGGTGGGTACTTGTCCTATGTGACATGGAGAGGTTACGGACCTACAACCACTGTTGTCTACTGTTGTTTTCTGCGGAAAACGGATCCTGTGGGAAGGTTGGCTTAAATGCCTTAATGAGTTCTCAGGCAGAGTGAATGCCTGGAGTGCTTTACAGGAAGTACAGTAAAGCAGCACTACAAGGAGTGTAACTCCATGCTACAGTGGGGTGACTCCACCATGAGGTTCCCAGGTAGGGGTAATGCCTCGGCTTTGCAAGCCAAGTCACAGCGGAGTAGCACCGCAAATAGGCAGGTAGCCTAATGCTGTATGATAATCGTAATAAAGAGAGGTAGACAGCACTACAAAAAGGACGATGTCCTCATGTTACAGTGGCATGACACCATGAAGAGGTACCAGGTAGGGTAAAGACTCGGCTTTGTAAGCCATGTCATAGCGACGTAACACCGTACGGAAGCGCAAGGCTTCATGCTGGGTAGTTTGGCACTACAAAGAGGCCTGTGACCTCATGCTACAGTAGTGTGACACTACGATGAGGTACCCAGGTGGGGTAAAGCCTCGGCTTTAAGCCATGTCATAGCGGCGTAGCATCGCAAAGAAGCGCAATGCTTCATGCCATGACTCTTTATAAAGAACTCACCTATAGTGTATGGACAGAGATATCAGGCCGTCTCTTGAGGGTAAACTTGTAGACGCCCAAAAATTATACACTGAAACCAGGCTGGCACAAGGCCTTCAATGTTCAGCCAGAAGCACAGTTGATGTCATTATGTGAGTAGGAAGAATTGCAGTTATGGTGCATAATTCAAGGCTTAGTCCATTCTTGTATCATGCTGTTATTTAACCTATGCGAAAAGATTCAAGTCGTAGCGACATCTCTCCTAATGCATGATGGGCAGTCACTGTGGGGAACGCTCAACCCATATATTGAGATATGTGGGGGATTGTTGGTGTTTTTGCCTTTGGACTAGAAAAGATAGTCCCACATCGGCTACACCAAATGGTGAGTATCTCAATATAATGCATTGCTTGTGTTGAGGTATGCACATGAGGTGTAGTGGGGCACAAGTTTGTGCCATGTGGAAGTATTTTCCTAGAAGGAAAAAGGATTAAATCCAACAAGGATGCAAGTTGATTTTTGTTGTGCGGACTCGAACTCGGACGCGGACTCCAGGATTGTCTCGTGCATGCACGGGAGTGTTCGGGGGGTAGGCGTGGACTGGCACACTTCTATGCTGATTGTGGGATGATCTAAAATATCAAACTCTATTTTTGAGTATTGGTATTTTAGTCCCACATCGGATAGAAGAAGAGGTGAAGTCTCAACTCCACTCTATAAATAGAGCCCCTTGACCTCCTTTGAAAGATGCACCAAGAAGAGAGTTGAGGGAGTCTGTTAAGTCCAGGAAGCCCGTTCAAGTCTCAAATATTAACTTACGAGCGTTCCAGAAGTTCTTCGTGAACTTGCTGGTTCCTGGAAGCTGTTCGTGCTCGTGTGGGGCGAATAAAGCTTTGAGCAACGGTGGTTCATTCACCCTAGCATCTCATTCTCGCCTGTCATCGCTGCTGTTGCCTTTTACAGTAACTTCTTTTTAGAAGCTCTACTGTCGATCGTTGCTTGCACAAAGTCTCTTTAGATTTTTTGTGTATTGCGTAGAATCTTTTTAGATCCTCGTAATTCAGAATCCTCCAGGATCTCTGTTGCACATCTTCTTTAAGGTGCTGCATTTGAAACGTTGTGTGTACAATTGTTTCAGTTTCAGAATTTTCTATCGAAAATTGAGCCTCGGAACTAACAATCTCAAAGCTTTATTGAGAAGATGGATAATTCTCGTGCTTCGCTCATCGATACCGGCTTTAACAAGTTGGAGAAATTCGATGGCGAACACTTCCAGATATGGAGACGAAAGGTCACTTTAAATCTTCAACTCGTGAATGTTGATCACGTGCTGTCAGTAGAAGAACCGATCATTCCAACCACTGGATCTGCTGCGGCTGTGGCCGCTGCTACGACCAAACAAGCGAAGTGGAAGAGAGAAAACAGTATATGTAAACTACTGATACTCAATTCCATGGAAGACTCTCTGGCAGAGTCCTACTCCAAGAAGACATCTGCCAAAGAGATATGGGACTCCTTGGAAAAGCTCTATGAAGATGACGAGAACCGGTCCAAGTTCTTCATGGTAGAAAAATATCACAAGTGGACCTTCGAAGACGAGAAGGCGATGCTGCCCCAAGTGAAGGAGTTTCTGAAGTTGTGTCAGAAACTAGAAGACGAGAACATGCCCCTCGTCGATAAATTTGTCGTTGGAGGGATCGTCGCGAAACTTCCTACAGAATGGAGCAACTTCTATGCAAGGATGCATCGAAAGAAGATGGAAATTAGCTTGGAAGATTTCTTGCAAGAGATCCATGTTGAGGACGAGATGCGCTCTCAACAGAAGATGGATACTCTGTCCAAACAACTGGCGAAGGCAAATCTGGTCCAAACCAGAGAGTACCAGGGGAAGCAGGCTGCTTCTCATCACAAAAAGAAGGACTTCACGAATCTGAAAGTGAAAGGTCCTGCTTTCAAGCAGCAGAAGTCCAAGTCCCATGTGACTTGCTTCAATTGTGGCAAGAAGGGCCACTACAAATCCGAATGCAAGTCCAAGCCCAAAGAACAAGGTGAGCCTAGTAAGGTTTCTATGATTACTAATCTAGTTGCCATGATAGCACAGGTTGCAACTGTGGGGGCTGACTTGGACTGGTGGATAGACACTGGTGCGACCTGCCATATCTGTTCAGACAAAGACTAGTTCATCTCTTATGAGCCAACTTCAGAGAAGGTTATAATGGCAAACCAGGCACAAGCTGAAGTACTGGGGATCGGGACGGTGGAGCTGAAACTCACATCGGGGAATACTCTGACGCTTCAAGGTGTAAAGCATGTTCCAGTAATTGCTAAGAACCTGATCTCTGGAAGTCTGCTCTGCAACGCAGGCTTGAGGATGGACATCAATGCTGGCCAGTTGGTGATGTCCAAGAAGGGTACATTCTTCGGGAAAGATTTTCAAACTGAAGGAATGTACAAGATTCAGCTTGTTGTAACCCAGCATGATAATATAAATACAATCACTTTTTCTGATTATTCTCTTGAGTTGTGGCATAATAGGCTAGGACATGTTCATTGTAAAAGGATTAACAGAATGTCTAGTCTAGGACTTATCTCCAAGTGTGGGGGTAAGGTAGAGAAATGCGAAGTATGTGCTCAGACGAAGATCACAAGGAAACCCTTTCACAGGGTCCATTGAAGCACAGATCTTCTGGAGTTGGTTCACTCAGATATCTGTGACTTCAAACAATTCTCTACAAAGGCCGGGATGAAGTATTTCATTACTTTCATCGATGACTTCTCAAAGTATGCTTTCGTCTACTTGCTCAAGTCTAAAGACGAAGCATTCGAGAAGTTCAAAGAGTTCAGGACCGAGGCTGAGCGGCAAACTGGACAACAACTCAAGAGGTTAAGGAGTGATCGAGGCGGAGAGTATCGGTCTCATGAATTCTTATCATTCTGCAAAGAACATGAAATCATCAATGAGACAACGGCTCCGTACTCTCCTCAATCCAACGGACACTACAAGAAATCAGGTTTTTAGCAGCGAAAAATATCGTTGCTAAAAGTGAAAAAATTGTTGCTAAACCTTTTAGCAACGAAATGTGGTCGTTGTTCGACCCGTTGTTTTAGGTTCGTGACCTAAAGTATTAGCAACGAACTTCTCAAGTCGTTGCTAAAGCTGTAACATTTAGCAACGTGGTTAATTTTCTCGTTGCTAACTTCTCGGACAAAGTTATCGTTGCTAAAGGTTGGTTTCTTTTGCAACGCTTATCTGTCGTTGTTAAAAACTACGTTTAGCAACGACATTAATGCGTTGCCAAATATATCTTTTGCAACGCACAAAAGTCGTTGTTATATGCAGATATTAGCAACGACGTTAATCCGTTGCCAAATGAAATTCTTTTGCAACGAATAAAAGTACGTTGTTATATGCTAGATTTAGCAACGATATAAATGCGTTGCCAAATATGTCTTTTACGACGCACAGTTGTCGTTGTTATATACTGGACTTAGCAACGGTACTAACATGTTGCCAAATATATATGGTAACGATTCATTGTCGTTGCCAAAAATTTACCTATCGTTTTATGCATATAATAGTTTTGAATCAATTTACTCATGCATTTATTCAAAATTCTATTTGAAACATAAAATGCATAAAAAATTTAGTAACAAAATGTAATAGCTCAACGATCACATTCATCTCCAAATTAGATCAAAAAGTTATAATAAAATGTTATAACATGGTCCACAAAATATGAAACATCTCTACAAACTCCAAAAGAAATCACTCTGATGGGATATTGTTTTCTCTATAAGAACTTTGCTCCATAAACATCTGAAACATTTTCTCTATACGCGCCGTAGCAGCTAGGGACTCCTCTAATTTCTTTTTCATCTCTACTCGTTCTGCATCAAAACTTTCTTTCATCTCTATCATCTCGGCCCTTAGCCTAGTCTCTGTCTCCAATGTTCTGGATGTTGCAGTGGAACGAGAGGTAGTTGTTGGCAAAGCATATGCACCAAGACCCTGGACATAGCCTGATCGATGCTTTAAGACTTTCTCAACAACTTCGTCCTGTGTCAATGTCGCGCCTTGTGTTCCTGCCTCCTCTTGAATTGCCACCATCTTTTCCTGAAATTAAAATATGCACACAAACATGAAACATTCCAACAACAAAAAGTATGTATACAACTTGTATTGACCAATGACTTCTCGAGCAGCCGAGCTACTATTGGGAAGTTATGTTTCCCTTACAGCCCAAAACAAAAAAATTGGCTTAAGTTGGCAAGAACTGGCCAAAGTACTCAATTCATGCTGAAAGGCCCAAAACTTTGCGAAGATTCTTGAAATTAGTCAAAAATTCTCAAAGCAAGCATACACTTTCTAAAGATTACCGTAACTGCTGGAATTTAATCTTGATTTGGTTCTTTCATTCATGTTCTAAGGAAATTTTTTGAGCACATATATGGTAACTTATCTATTAAATATGCAATCATTATGTTATAATTTTTATAGAAACCATGCGTCATTGCATACCATAATCAACATAGAAACCTGCATAAATAATTTATGAAAGACCGTAGCCCTGAGGCATACGAAATAGGACTGTTACTGATAGATTCACTAATTAATCAGGTATGGTTATTCAGATGGAACATTTTTGGTAAAACTAAAGAAACCTCTTCTAGATTTATCAAAGTTTATTTATTTATTTATTTTGCTTTTTCTAATGCTATTACCTGTGTTTGATTGGAAAATTTTTCTATGGAAAATAATTTCATCACATATTTTTCACCAATTGTAGTGATAGATAGTTTATATTTTCCATGAAGTTATTTTCCAATAATCTTTTTTTTAATGTTTTCCTTCAAAATGATGGAAAATTAAATTTGTCCAACCCATAGAAAAATATCATTTTTCATGAAAAATAACATTTTTCGTGAAAATTAATGATAACCAATCACCAAATCAAGTTTTCCTGACAAAATTTCATGGAATTTTTGTCCTAGGAAAACAATTTCGTGGAAATAATTTATTTTTCACATATTTTCCAACTTGCAATCAAACATACATATTTTTGAATCAGTAAGCAATCAACACTGTCTGGGATTAGGATCTCTATATGCATAAACACTAGTATCAGTATGAGAACTAATACATGGAAATAATTTAAGATAGAAGTTACTGACAAGGATTAAACTACACTAGAAAATTGTGTAGGAATGCTGGTATAACAACTAAATCGACATCTAGACCTCATGGGTGCTTGCAGGGATGATTATAATAGATAATTACTCGGCGAATGACAACGGATTATAATTTACGACGTTGAAGCTCATAAGATATCCCTTTGATGAGATACCCAGAACATCTAAATGTATCCAAGTATTGGATAACAAGGATATGCACAAGTTTATGATTCTTCTTCAACTTTTAATGCGTTGGTGGTGGGACTTGTTGGTGCAGGTCTGAATCTAGGAATTAGGGAATACACTTGCCTTCTCCATATATATTGTGGCCATGTTGGTCATGTGTGAAGCCAATATGAACACCCCAAAATATATATACACAGATACGCACAAACTAGTATCGTATCTGTCTCACCATGTAAATCTCGTGTCGCATCATGTTATGAATATTCAAAATGCTAATTACAAGTAATTTGCAATGATGGTAGCTTCTATACATTCAGCTTAATCTAGATCATGACAAATTCTAACCAGTGTAAATCAATTTTACCAACTCGAGATCACCAGATTAAAATAAAGAGAAGAAGGTTATACTAATGATATGAAACCCTTAATAAACATATGCTATTCGACAGAACTCGGGGTTAGGAAGAAAGAACAAAAAAACTAATACTAGTCAGTTTATTAGTTTATGCTACTCCTACCAAATAAGAAGGACCACTCATTCCACCTCATAAAAGCTTGCAATGGTTTTGAACGTATATAATCCCCTTCTGACATATTTGTTACTGAGCTCAATCGAAACACAATCTGGCATAACTTAAATTTTAGGTCTGGTAACCAACTTCACAATTAGCACCTGTCCTCCTAAATCGGATGTGCAGGTCAATTTAAGCTTCCCAAAAATCTCAACTCCTTATTTAAACACTTGTCTATTGTCTTGAGTTCTAACTCTTGACCTCATAACATAATGTTGAATAGTGAAACGATCTCAATTTATTTTCTTCTACTAAACAAAGCATCAACTTACTGAGAGTCTAGATAGATGGTGCAGTTGTATAATTTACAAAACTATATCTAAATATATAAAGTCTTTAGTTGAGCAAACTTGCTTACATAATTTTCTTGTGTCTGAGGAGTAACCCATGTTTGAGTCTTCTCACAAAAATGAGTGTCCTTGTAAAAGTCCACCCTTCCAGGAAGCTCCTCCGTCTCATGGTCACGCTACATTTAAAAAATAATCATGGTGGTAAGATAAAAAATTATCAATAATTACATTTATAAGATACATCTTAAGATATTAAATTTACAAACACTATATACCAACTCATAGCGACGCCGAGCAAATGATTTGGGACCTGAGACATGATTGATTGCTGATTTAGCCTTGTTTTGAGTATTGATAGTACTAATTTTCTGCATTTAAAGACCAATTAATAGTATACCAAATAGTTAAGTAAAAAGATTTGTTATATGCACGATTTACAAGGATATTAATATTTCTTACCTGCCAATTTTGATCACTATACCTCTCACATAGAATTTTCCACTCATCTGAACTGACATCTTCATGAGGATGATTAAGCACGTCTTGATCTTTGTACTTCAAGTAGTGACGGTGATACTTGTGCCTCCATAGCCTGTGTTTCCTTCTGGAAGTATGTCCTTCACAAAATCAAGTAACATATCAAAAGACTTGTTCGTCCAATGATTAACATTCTTTAAATGGAGCATCTTCACAAGGCATGACAATTTGGAATGCTTCTCACACCCAGGATAAAGTGGATTTTTCGCATCCCTCAATAACCTAACAAACTTATCACCATCATCGGCTTCATGATTTGTCTCATCTTCAAAAGCATCTGTGAACGTAGCCCTGTACATTTCTCCTAAAATTTCTTGCACCCCATCAAATGACTCATGCACTTCTTCTGCCATGTTATTCTCATCTTGATCCAGTTCAACTTCTACTTCTGATACTTGCTCATAAGGCTCACCATGGTGTTCCCATGTGGTATAGGTCGGGTTAATACCATTCGTATGCAAGTGGGTCTTCACGGTCCTAACTGGTATGTACCGACCATTGTTGCAATGACGACATGGACACCGCATTCTACCCGCACTATCAACAAATGGTGCGGTAAATTGAATAAAATCAGCCACACCTTTTATATATGCGGGACAAAATTTGTCAATAAGTTGCATCCAACTCTTATCCATTTTCCTATAACAATAAGAAAGATGAATAAGTTAACTTTTAGAAATAAATGTAAAGCTGATCAAAGCTCCTAAAGATTAAAAGGGAGTAAACAGAATGAAAACATGGGTGCCAACTTATAACACCCTTAAATATTCCCTGCTATAAATTTGTTAATTCACCCATACAACGACAAGTGCTTAAGTCACATAAAAAGCTCTTAATCGCCTCCTATAGATAGTGGTGCAATCAGATCAGGGTTATCCAAAACCAGATTCAGATTTTAGTCAGAATATGGACAGCATTCAAACATGAAATTTGGAGGATACAAATCCATATACACTTTAAATTTCCCATCAAGATTTGAATCCTATAATAATTCACAGATCCAGAGATCTGAAGACAAATCTATATCAGTTTGGGAGGATCTTCCATAGTACATAAGAATAACTATCAATTAGCATAATAACCAATGACAAGATTTAAAGATGTCGAAGCATTCCATAAGCCAATTTCATACATATATGTGTGTGTGAACATGCTAATATCCAATTTCATACATATATGTGTGTGTGGACATGCTAATATCCACAGAAGAGCTCAAACAGTTAACAATTTGCTTAGAAGTAAAATTTGCAATATAGGCCTGAAGTAGTGTCTGATACTCATACCGCGTTTTGAGATGTCGGATTCTGGAGACATGTTGGAGACATTTATAATGTTGAATATTGATAAATATATAATATGTTATATATTATATGTACTGTATAGTTCTAATTTCTAAATGTAGTAAATTTCCTAAAACTAACTAACAACTACCATATCTTAACTAACAACTACCATATCATGATAACAATTATAAGCACAAATAGAAAATAGTAACATTACAAGATGACATATCAACTTATCAGTAGTTTAAGAGGCTAATTAAGACAATAAGTACAAATATAAATTCAAAAATAAATAAATAAATAAAAATAGAGTAAATAAGTTGGACATTCAAAAAACTCCAAAACTAATTAGGATAAATTTTGCAAAAGAAATCATGTTCTACCTACCTACTACCTAATAATGGAGGAATGAGCTCTTGCTGTGGAAGGAGACCCAAGTTTTTTTTTTGACAATGGTCAAAACTTACTGACCAACCAAAAACCAGGTCTACTTAAACCCACTTGCACCACTGCTTCATGCGGGGATCAGAAGTCTAAGAAATATTTAATAAGAAGACATTGTGTGGGGGTGGTCCTCTAAATAAACTTTTACGTGAACTGGATTGATCTGAAATTGAGATACACCGATGGTGGGGACTTGACCCAGATGATCAGGAGACCAAGACCAGACCCGCACCATTGCAACGCTTTCTTGATGGGGATGGTACCTATCATTAGCAAGGACGGGGCATGTGATTTGATTGTAGTAATTGACAGCCACAATCAGTCAAGTCAGGGTCTGGTCCCATCCTGTTAGATTTCTAACTGAGGTAACTATAACAATAATGTTAAGTTTACAACCAACACTCCTCTCCTGCTACAAAGGTCCCATCGGACCCCGCCTCTCTCCGTCTCCTCCTTTTTCAATGGACAGCTGACATATGGCGGTTGTAAATCAATCGGCTGTAAACCAGTTGTAGGCATAACAAAGTCCTAACTATAATCCGATAGAAGAATTAATGTGGCAAGGTCAGCTGAGAAATAGGTAAACCGGTTGTAGGCATAGCAAACCCTAACGCATACCGTTTATATTCTTCTTGTATCGAGTCAGTTAATACATAAATCAGTCATACATACATTTCTATACATGCAATATGTCTCACAATCATGTATTATAGTTGTATGAGGTATGAAGAAAACAGAACTGAGAGACAAAACAAGTGTTACATGCAAACAAGTATAAAACAACTGTAAGAATGATTAAGAAAATTGAGATGAGTATACATAATATGTCTACTATCTTCATGGCATGATCCAAACACTACTGAACTATGATGGAGAAGTACGCGGAGAGGGGGGATGTTCACAATGCTGAGAAGATCTTCCACACGCCGGTGTTTGTTATATTTGTTATATTTTTGGGGCAAAGTTTAGTTCCTCGGTTTAATATAAATTTTTTGATACGACGTTGACTCGGAGTTGGCTGTATAAAAAGAACGGTCGATGATCCAGATTGCTTATGGCTGGGGGGTTTCCGGAGACTCTCTTCGTGCCCTAATTTCAGTTGGCAAAGACTTGTGGCTTGAAGTCGTCTTTGAGTGCATGAGAGAAGTCTTGAACAAAAATGGAGACAATTAAGGGAGTCATTCAGAAGTAAGGCTTGAACAAAAAAGAATAGCCGATATTGATCCAGATCTATAAGGCTCTTCTTATGTCCTAATTTTATTTAGCAAAGGATTGTGTCGACTTGAAGTACTATGGGCTTGAGAGAGTTTGTGAGCAAAAAAGCAGTTTTCTTAGGGTGGACACCATTAAAGGAGTCTTCAAAGTAAATACAGAGACCACGCCGGAGATCTCGTTGAGAGAGGGTCATGACTCATGTAGAAGAAAAAAAATTGCCAAAATTATACTACATGAATCGATTTGTTGTCAATAAATCATACATCAATAGAAAAACAAAATACAAAATTAGATACAAATATTTATGGCAAAGTAAAATAGAAACAAGCTCAGCTCTGGAAACACCATATATTTAGCCTTGGATAACTCTTTCAGTTTGTCTTTCAGTGTGACTATGTGGGGAGTATGACGCGGTATGAGTATCAGACACTACTTCAGGTCTACATAAATTCAAAGAGGCCTGCATACAGGTTTACTTCTAAGCCTACACCAACAAAGAAACAACAACTTACAATATTCCCAAAATTCCACCACTACCACCAAATCAATCCAAACCCTAATTTCCAAAATTAGAATTTTTTTCTTAAAAAAAGCTAGGGTTTCACCTGCTTGAGAGAGATAGGGAGATGCACCGTCGACTGGGAGATGCGCCGTCGACAGGAGGTGCGCCGCCAGCAACTTTGAGAAGGGAGAGGAGATTCGGGGTCGGGGAAGAGATGGGAGAGATGGTGCGCTGCCTGGAAGAGATGGGTGAGAACTGGAAGAAGGGCTCGGGGTCGGGGGACAATGGCCGGAAGAGGGTTTGTTCCCCCCAATTTTTCGTTTGCCTCAAAATTAATTTTTTGGCTATACATACTAACGAAAAGAACTTGTTTCCCCCCAACTTTTCGTTTGCCTCCAAAACCGCCAACGTTTGCCTCCAAAACCCGCCAAGAATTTGGCCAAAATAAAACCTTACTTTCTATTCTTTGACTATACATAAAAACGTATAAACCAGCTGTGAGCTATTAATTTGTTAATTTTAGTATAAAATCGAAAACGTAGAAATGGGTTATACATAAAAACGTATTAGCAACGATATTATTCGTTGTTAATTTTAGTATTAGAAAATATAGGTGATTTAGCAACGACCACATCGTTGTCTATTCATTTTCGATTTTTGGCAACGAAAAATGGCAACGGTAAAAGTGTTCGTTGCCAGATTTTGTTTCTAGCAACGAACATATTATGCGTTGCAGAAATTGTTTATTAGCAACGAAAACTGTAGCGTTGCTAAAAAATTCGTGGCCTTATAGGATATTTTTTGTAGTGGGAGTAGCAGAAAGGAAGAACAGAACGTTGACAGAGATGATGAACTCCATGCTGTTGACTGTGGGTCTTCGAAAGTGTTACTGGGGAGAAGCTGCACTAACGGCAACGTTCATTCTGAACAGAGTGCCATATGCAAACTTTCGACATAACTCCTCATGAACTCTGGTTCAAAGTCAGACCTAACTTGAATGTCATTCGAGTGTGGGGGGTGTCTGGCTTATGTGAAGCTCCCGGATCTGAAGATTCAAAAGCTGGGGATAAGGACTACGAAGGCGATCTTCTTGGGGTATGCCGAGAAGAGTGATGCTCGGAGATCCCTTGATATCGAGTCAAACCATATCATCGAATCTCGCAATGCTGAATACTTTGAAGACAAGTTTGCAAAACATAAGAATATTGTTCTCGCGGATCTTCCGAAGAATGATGAGGGTACAAACCAGACAGAAGTCTTTAATGAACCAGTAGTCTAAGATGAAGCTGTCGTCAAGAAGACACCAGCTGAACCAGAACTCGCTGAGCCGTCAACTAAGAGTACGAGAAGGCCGAAAGACTTCGAAGATGACTTCGTCACCTATCATGTGGAAGCAGATCCGCTTACCTATGATGAGGCGATGAAGACCAGAGATGCTGTATTCTGGAAGGAGGCGATAGACAACGAGATTGACTCAATCACCTTCAACAACACATGGGTATTGGTTGACCTGCCAGAAGGAGCAAGACCCATCGAATGCAAATGGATCTTCAAGAAGAAGATGAAAGCAGATGAAACCATTGACAAGTTCAAGGCCAGGCTAGTGGCCAAGGGGTTTGCTCAGAAGCAGAGGATCGACTACTTTGACACTTATACTCCAGTAGCTCGGATGACAACCATCAGATTGTTAATTGCTCTAGCAGCAATACACAAGCTGGTGATACATCAGATGGATGTGAAAACGGCATTCCTTAATGGCGAGCTGACCGAAGAGATCTACATGCAACAACCAGAAGGTTTTGTCGTCAGAGGTCTAGAAGACAAAGTCTGCAAGTTGATGAAGTCTCTGTATGATTTGAAACAAGCTCCCAAAATGTGGCATGAGAAGTTTGACAAGGTGATAAGGTCAAATGGCTACAGGGTCAGTGAAACAGACAAGTGTGTCTATACGAAGTTTGCTGACGGAAGAGGAGTAATCGTATGTCTTTACGTGGACGACATGCTAATCCTAGGTACGGATTTAAGCTGCGTCACAGAGACAAAAAAATTCCTCTCGACCAAGTTCAGTATGAAGGACTTAGGGGATGCCGACGTAATCTTGGGGCTCAAGATCATCCGGACAGGCACTGGAATAGCGCTGTCATAATCTCATTATATTGAGAAGATGCTCACTCGCTACGGGTATCAAGATCTTCCTTTTATTGATACACCGTACCGGAGTGATCAAAAGCTGGAGCCAAATTCGAGGGAAAGCGTCAGGCAGTTGGAATACGCTAGCGTCATCGGAAGCTTGATGTACGCTACTACTGCCACAAGGCCTGACATAACTTTTGCAGTGGGAATGCTGAGTCAGTTCACTAGCAATCCAGGCGTTGAGCACTGGAAAGCTGTGAAGCGTGTTATGAGATATCTCAAGAAAACTCAGTCATATGCACTTTTCTACAGCGGAGATCCGTTAGTAGTGGAAGGCTTCAGTGATGCTAGCTGATATTCAGATATGGAGAGCGAGTATTCCACAGGTGGATTCGTATTCGCCATGGGCGGAGCTGCTATATCGTGGAAGTCGAAGAAGCAGACTATGTTATCTCGCTCCTCCATGGAATCTGAATTCTTTACATTGGATGCTGCTGCAGATGAAGAAGAGTGGCTTCGGGAGCTCATGTATGATCTTCCGGTGGTTGGGGCTCAGATACCGGCAATACCGATATACTGTGACAACCAGACGGCAGCAGCAGTGGCATCAAATGAACTCTTCAACGGGAAGAAGAGAACGGTGCGGTTGAAGCACAGAGCAGTACACGATCTTATCAAGAGAGGTGTTATTGCAGTGATTGATGTTCGGAGTCAGGAGAACCTGACGGATCCGTTCACCAAGGGCCTCAAGCGCCAGCTGGTCGATGACACAGCTTGTAAAATGGGCTTGAAGGCATTCTGATATTGTGTTATTACATTCCTACCATAAAGTTTTATGCTATTAGTTCAAAGAGAAATCTACTAGGCATCTAGCTTTTGGTTCAAGGGAGGAATATTAACCAGAAGAATATCAGGAACGGTGGGTACTTGTCCTATGTGACATGGAGAGGTTACGGACCTACAACCACTGTTGTCTACTGTTGTTTTCTGCGGAAAATGGATCCTGTGGGAAGGTTGGCTTAAATGCCTTAATGAGTTCTCAGGCAGAGTGAATGCCTGGAGTGCTTTACAGGAAGTACGGTAGAGCAGCACTACAAGGAGTGTAACTCCATGCTACAGTGGGGTGACTCCACCATGAGGTTCCCAGGTAGGGGTAATGCCTCGACTTTGCAAGCCAAGTCACAGCGGAGTAGCACCGCAAATAGGCAGGTAGCCTAATGCTGTATGATAATCGTAATAAAGAGAGGTAGACAGCACTACAAAGAGGACGATGTCCTCATGTTACAGTGGCATGACACCACGAAGAGGTACCAGGTAGGGTAAAGCCTCGGCTTTGCAAGCCATGTCATAGCGGCGTAACACCGTACGGAAGCGCAAGGCTTCATGCTGGGTAGTTTGGCACTACAAAGAGGCCTGTGACCTCATGCTACAGTAGTATGACACTACGATGAGGTACCCAGGTGGGGTAAAGCCTCGGCTTTAAGCCATGTCATAGCGGCGTAGCATCGCAAAGAAGCGCAATGCTTCATGCCATGACTCTTTATAAAGAACTCACCTATAGTGTATGGACAGAGATATCAGGCCGTCTCTTGAGGGTAAACTTGTAGACGCCCAAAAATTATACACTGAAACCAGGCTGGCACAAGGCCTTCAATGTGCAGCCAGAAGCACAGTTGATGTCATTATGTGAGTAGGAAGATAGGAAGAATTGCAGTTATGGTGCATAATTCAAGGCTTAGTCCATTCTTGTATCATGCTGTTATTTAACCTATGCGGGAAGATTCAAGTCGTAGCGACATCTCTCCTAATGCATGATGGGCAGTCACTGTGGGGAACGCTCAACCCATATATTGAGATATGTGGGGGATTGTTGGTATTTTTGCCTTTGGACTAGAAAAGATAGTCCCACATCGGCTACACCAAATGGTGAGTATCTCAATATAATGCATTGCTTGTGTTGAGGTGTGCACATGAGGTGTAGTGGGGCACAAGTTTGTGCCATGTGGAAGTATTTTCCTAGAAGAAAAAAGGATTAAATCCAACAAGGATGCAAGTTGATTTTTGTTGTGCGGACTCGGACTCGGACGCGGACTCTAGGATTATCTCATGCATGCACGGAAGTGTTCGGGGGGTAGGCGTGGACTGGCACACTTCTATGCTGATTGTGGGATGATCTAAAATATCAAACTCTATTTTTTAGTATTGGTATTTTAGTCCCACATCGGATAGAAGAAGAGGTGAAGTCTCAACTCCACTCTATAAATAGAGCCCCTTGACCTCCTTTGAAAGATGCACCAAGAAGAGAGTTGAGGGAGTCTGTTAAGTCCAGGAAGCCCGTTCAAGTCTCAAATATTAACTTACGAGCGTTCCAGAAGTTCTTCGTGAACTTGCTGGTTCCTGGAAGCTGTTCGTGCTCATGTGGGGCGAATAAAGCTTTGAGCAACGGTGGTTCATTCACCCCAGCATCTCATTCTCGCCTGTCATCGCTGCTGTTGCCTTTTACAGTAACTTCTTTTTAGAAGCTCTACTGCCGATCGTTGCTTGCACAAAGTCTCTTTAGATTTTTTGTGTATTACGTAGAATCTTTTTAGATCCTCGTAATTCAGAATCCTCCAGGATCTCTGTTGCACATCTTCTTTAAGGTGCTGCATTTGAAACGTTGTGTGTACAATTGTTTCAGTTTCAGAATTTTCTATCGAAAATTGAGCCTCGGAACTAACACAAATTTCGACGGTCGACTGAAACACAGTGTTTTCTGATCTAGGAAAGAAATTCTCAACTAGAAACTGATCTAAGAAACAATTAAATCGGATCTTTTATCTGATACCAACTCAAATATAGAGCTTAGAGATTTATTTGAGAGAATGAATTCTTTGATGTTTATTCAATTCACGATGGACAGTATATATAGGTATTACATCCACACTACTATTACTACTACTACTATATAATTATATTCCTTTATGGTAAGTACTAAATACAATATATTCTTACCATACAAATATTATGAACAATTGTATTATCATATATGATTGTATTTTTATATGGTAAGTACTAAACACAATATATTTTACAATATACGAATATTGCCATGATTCAAATTAATATTATAAAATCCTTATGGATTGCTTTCAAAATTTTATAGAATATGGTACAAGTGTATCACAAGACTATCTACATTGTTAAGTAACCTCACAGCTCAGTGCCCTTTACATTTGCCACACGATGGATATTTCATATTTGAGAAATACATACGTCTCTCTTTATGTAATGTAATGTAATGGTGCTTAAGATCAACGACGTAATAAATAAATGCATATATATTTTCTTTCTCTTTTTCACTTTCTAGCTTTATAATTTTGGAATAAAAATATGTTATTTTCCTCGAGTAGAATAGATGAATGTGTATTTCTTTGAGTGCACTCTTTGAGTGGCTCCAAACTCTCAGGACCCACACAAAGGATGTAGAAAGGAGAACACCTCATATTCTATGTACATATCGATTTGTTGAGATACCTAACTTAAATTGGTGGGATGCATGTAAGTGGAAAAGGAAAACTTGTAAGCAATCCATGTGAAAAATTGATTTAGGATTAAGTCCAAAGGTGGTACAATTTTTCTAAACAGATCCAAACCCTACGATATTTATAGTAATCCCACCGTCATCAGCGTTAAGATTTATTAACAGAATGATGACCTTTTTTTATTAGCAAGTTTTATCAATAATTGACATTGTAAAAAATGTGTACTATCTTTGAGTAAAAGAATAGAATTGAACCGAAATTGACAAAGTTAGTCCAGTTGTACAGTTTTGGACGATATTGCCCGGTTCTTAATTTTAAGGAACCAAAAGATAAGTTGACGGTCCAATTCGAAGTCGGGTTAAAAACCAAACCAAATGGGACATTGCTCACACCCTTACTGAATAAAAATAACAAGAAATGGACGGATAATTGATTTAGTGTAAATATAGGGACCCATGAGAAATTATGCAAATGTGAAAAAGTCAAAAATGAGATGTCCATGACAGCAAAGTTCATTCCCTCTAATCCATTGTTCGTTCTCTCTGGTCCAGTTGTGTCTTACAAAAACTCTCTTTATTCCAACAATATAAATTCTCTTACATCTCTCTCTCTCTCTCTCTCTCTCTTATAGACTACTTTCTCTCTCTCTCCCTCGATCTCTTCTCATGGTATATGAAGCTACAATATAGCTCATATATATATATATATATATATATATATATATATATATATATATATATATATATATATATATATACATGTCTACGTTTTATTGTTTCTAATTATTATTGATATTCATTTCTTAATATTTTTGTTTGTAGGCGGAAGAAAGCGCGAATATGATCAAATATGAAGAGGTTAGAATTCGTTACTCTTTGCTTATTCATCGATCGCTTAAATCTTTATGATGTTCTTGTACAAATAATTTTCAGGAGTTTATAACGAGTCCTCGCGGAGTTAAGCTATTTACATGCAGATGGCTTCCATCAACCAACGAACCCAGAGCCATGATCTTCTTGTGCCATGGTACGTAACTAATACAATTTTTTTTTTGTACGTAACTAATATATATATTTTTTGTAACTAATATATATTTCTATTGAAATTTTCATTAGGATATGCAATGGAGTGCAGCATATACATGAGAGGTACCATATATATATATAAGTAATTACTTTCGCATTAATATTTCGAAATATAAACATTAATTAGACTTTAAAGAATTAATTATTTGTTAATTGAATCCTTTATTTAGACACGGCGACTCGACTAGTGAAGGCAGGGTTCGCAGTACATGGAATCGACTACGAAGGACACGGGAAATCGTCGGGATTGCTGGGATACGTACCGAGCTTCGACGGTCTCGTCAGTGACTGCTCTCACCATTTTATGAGCATCTGTGGTATGTATATATATATATATATATATATATATATATATATATATATATATATATATATATATATATATATATATATATATATATATATGAACATATTATATATTGCTTAATTATTATTATTTCAGTGTTTCTTCTTCTTCTTCTTTCTAGGAAATAATATGGACTTTTAGGTGTAATAATATCTTTTATTTTTTTAATCATTTTGAAACTAAATGCAATCTAGAGAGACAAGAGAACAAGAAGATGGAGAGGTTTCTATTTGGAGAATCCATGGGAGGGGCAGTTGTTCTTAGGCTCCACTTCAAGGACCCGACCTACTGGAATGGTGCAGTTTTGGTTGCTCCTATGTGCAAGGTTCTCTCTCTAACACAAATATAATAATATTTAGATTCTTCAAATATATATTATAGGAGAATACTTGTACCTACTATCACTTTTCTCTATAAGTGTGTTTGGTTTCAACCAAATCGATAGTCAAAATCTATTTAATTGAATTTCTAAAAATTTAAAATTAAAATTGAATCCAAATTAGCTATAACTGAAATCGAATGGAACCGATAATCGATTCGGTATGTTCGATTTGTCTTTTTGTATCGTTTAATGGATCGACTAAAAATTGGTACTACGGTCAAATTATATATTAAAAATAAACGTGCTATTTTGTCCGTCCGTGGGGCTGGCCCGCACTGACCTGCGCCCACGTGGCGGACAACCATTGGCCTTCTGCTAACTTGGGCCCACCCAGGTGGGGGAGCCAATGGACGCCTGCCATGTGGGGACGGACCAGCTCCCCGGACGGTCAAAATAGCAGCGTTGTAAAAAAAATTCTATAGATACAATTGTTGTATTTCTAAGTCGGATTCAAAATTG
This sequence comes from Iris pallida, assembly GCA_029216955.1. Classification (NCBI taxonomy): domain Eukaryota; kingdom Viridiplantae; phylum Streptophyta; class Magnoliopsida; order Asparagales; family Iridaceae; genus Iris; species Iris pallida. Next base: position 4,421,602 of record JANAVB010024199.1, on the reverse strand, counting down.
GATTAATTGTTAAATTATCAAAGTTAAATTTTATAACCCATACATACAATTATTGTTGTCAAATTATATATACGCATTTTAAATCATAAACATGCATAAAAATCGAAACAGAAACCGAATAAATTTTTTTATATTTTTAGAACAGAAATCGAACTAATTTTTTTTAAGCTAAACCAAATCGGTTATTCGGTTCAGTACTGGCTCCAAAACCGAATAATACGCACCCCTACTTTTCTCCCCGGCTCTCTCTTTATAATTAGTATATTTTGCTTATTTAATTGCTTTATCCATTTTGTTGAATATAATATGTTTATCTTTCAACAGATTGCCGATGACATGAAGCCTCATCCTCTAGTGATAGGGATTTTGAACAAGTTAGCAAACATCATACCTACCTGGAAAATAATCCCAACCCAAGATGTTATTGATCTTGCTTTCAAAAGCCCCGTAAAAAGAAAAGAGGTAAGTTTTTTAATATTTGTAATTTCGTGGTCAATTTCTAGAATCACAATATGTACTTGTTAGAGGGCACATATTACTACGAATTCAAAAGTCAATAATGATTAGGAATGAACTTTATTACTTTTCTACATAAAATAAAATTAATAAATTCGTCTCTTTTTCTCTTTTTTTTCAGATTAGGAATAATCCTTATTGTTACAAGGGGAAGCCTAGGTTGAAGACTGGGAATGAGCTCCTCAATGTGAGCATGGACATTGAAAAGAACCTTCACAAGGTGATTATTTCTTCCTATTGGTACTAGTTGTTTACTTTATATTATCACTCTAACAACAACCATTGACAAAACCATGATAGAAATTCTTTTTTCTTTTCCAAACCTCAAGTTGGCATTGAGAATTCTTTGATTATTAATTAAGCATGTGATCCTTTTAGCATTTTTTGAGCTTAGGGCTCATTTTTATTAATATAGTACAGTCTTGGATCCAGCATAGCCTGATCACAAGCTATTGGTCTTCCTGCACTATTAAACTACTACTGCAAAATATTATGATATTAGGGAAAATTTTCTTGGGGTCCAAGTTTTTATTTGAACTTTTCTGTGTGCCCTCAAAACTCATATCGAGGGACAGAGATACACATTCCATTTCGTTAGGACGATCTCTTCTTTTCCTTGGACTATGAGGACAAATCTAATAATAATTTTAAGAAAATTTACATAAAACACATTGGGGTCCACTCTGAGGACGGTGGACCCAACGTGTTCTATGTAGCTCCGGCCATGTTCAAATCAGTCTCAATTTTTGGGTATTATTAGCTTAATTGATCAACAGTACCTTTTCTTTTCTTTTCTTTTCTTCCTTGGGGTCTTGTCCTAGTCGAAGTGGATTGATTGAGCATAAATGGGGGTTTCAAACCGCAACCTCACAAATTGATTTGTCCCCTTACCAAACTCTCTTATGATTTTTGGGTTTTTTCTTCTTGGAGGGAAATTGACAGTTGTGGTGCCATGTCTTCGCATGCGCGAGAAAAGATAGTAGTAGTAGTGGTGTCATGTTAATTGTCCCTATATCTAACTTTTAGTGACAAGTGAGCACGTTTGTATAGCCACACAAAACAAATTATTGAATAGCGAGGGAATCATTGTACCATAAGCTAATGATGTAACACACACACACTGGAATTATTGTTTAGCCTTCTGCTTTCACTACTTATTATATAGTACTATTAATTAATTGATTATCTATCTTTCTTTCTTTTTTTCAATTTTTAGTCCTAAAATTTTAAATTATATCGAAGTCTTGTTAAAATTATACTTAAATCTTAAATATTTTATTGTATATGTTCATTTTGTTTATTATCGTTAATAAATTTCATTTATTTGGAACGTAATTTACTTTCGTATTTTTGTTTATTGTTATTTATCGGACAAAATAAAATATTAGAACAATGTCAAAGGAGTGCTTGGAGGCGGGGATCGCACTGCTAACCAGGGGCGGATCCAGGGGTCGGGTGGGGTGGGCTGGAGCCCACCCAAAAAAAAAATATATTTATATTTTTTTTCCATATAAATTTTTTTTTTTTTTTATATGGATTTATCTACTTCCAGCCCACCCAAATTTTTTATCAGCCCATCCTAGATATAATTTCTAGATCCGCTCCTGCTGCTAACTAATGACACAAATCATGAACTTCCGATGGGATCGTAGAATTTATTATTACTTTTTAGGTAGGTAGAATGTCATGGAAGTTGTTTAATATGACCCTTCAATATATTATTTCAATTCTAGACGTTTCTACATTCTCTATTCTAATTTCTAGCAAACTTTTCTTTCTTTTTTCTTTTTCCTAAAAACCTACTTCTTCAAATTCCAAGAAACTTCTTATGTTGGGCATAGCAAGCTTTGAATATTAATAATAGGAGGATTATTTGCTTGAAATGTTTTTATGCTGGGCCTGGTTTGGCCCACGGATGTAGATTTAACTTAAGAACTGGCCTGGCCTATATAGTTATACTAGTACGAACTACTTACATAAATATAATCTGTTGTGCTATATCAGGTTTCACTGCCCTTCCTAATCGTCCACGGCGGCGACGACAAGGTGACCGACCCGTCCGTGAGCAAATTGTTGTACGAGACGGCGTCGAGCGAGGACAAGACGTTCAAGCTGTATCCAGGGATGTGGCACGGGCTCACCTCCGCAGAGCCCCCCGAGAGCATCGACCTCGTGTTCGCAGACATCGTAGCCTGGCTCGACGCCAGGTCCATCACCCCGGAGGCCAAACAGGAGATGGAGTGGAAGGCAAAGCATGAAGAGCAGCACTCCTCGGACTCTATGAATTTTCATGCTTAAAATGATCAATTCAAACTCTAATATATATACAAACATTTTGCACTGGGCCAATTTTCAAAGTAGGTCGATTTGGGCCAAGTTCTTGTCCAACTCAATTCCGCTTGGTTGGTCTGGGCTTGATGTGTGTAATCTTATTACCAGAAAGAAAGTAATACTTTTATGTTAAGAGTTTTGTCTTAGATTGGAGTAGGCCTTGATATAAAAACAATTGAAATGAAAACATGAAAATATAGATTGTATACCTAAATTATTAATAATGATTTAGACGGAAATGACATTGACATTTGAAATGTGAAAATACTCTAGTTCAAATGACAAATACGAAATATATAGTGCTCTCACGAACGACTAACATTTACAGTTTCGATTAATTTTCTATCATGAAAACAACAAAGAAACCTAAAGTGTTTGAAATGCCAACTTGGGATGTGACAGGGTTGGACGCGACCAAAATACTATGCGGTGCCAGTTCCTGACTTTTTTCAGTGAATAAAACTAAGCATGACCTGTATTTGAGGCGATTCGAGTTGAGTCTTGACCGTACAAATTAGGGTGAGCCCAATATGGATTCATAGGTCGCCCGACACGTGATCCACGCACCTCTAGAAATTTTTATTTTTTTTCAAAAACACAAATTTCATTGAAATTAAGAGATAATCGAACTCATGTCATGTAAGACATGAGGATGAATACATTGGGGTATCTCTTTATAGGGAGAGATGGAATCATTGGGGTATTTCTTTATAGAGAGAGATGGAATCAGAAGGTGGAAAAACCAGAGAAGAAGTTGCTAACATATGTGCACATTGATTAGCACTCCTATAGATAAATGTAAAAGAAACATTAGGAATTATTCTGCAGGCCATTTTTGCATCTTCAACTATGTGTCGAGCACGCCATACTTTGATCGAGTCTATTAACATCTTGCAATCACCTTCAATTGTAACATGACTCAGGTGTTCTTCTTGGCAGATGAGCAAGGCTAAGCGAATGCCAAAAGCCTCCGCTTCAATAGGTGATCCACCAACCTCAGTCTTCGACATTGCAATACGAAATCTTCCCTCTGAATCACGAAGGACAACATGTCACGTCCCGCTCCCGCAGGAACGATCGTCCTCGCTAAGGCGTGATGCCGCACGGGCCTAGGTTGCGCCCATGCAAGGCAAATTCCATAAACGGCCGATTTGAGCTAGGCCACAGAGTCGCACAGTGTTCCCATTTGCAGCGGTAAGTAAATAAACACAAATTGAAGCAAATTCAAAATTTTTATTGACATTCAAGAAGTTTACAAGCGGCGCTAGGCCGAGATTATAAATCGCTCAAGCTCTCCCTCTCTGAAACATAAAAGGTATGCCAAATGGCTTACAAGATGGAATGATTCATGGCGATGTTCCGATACATTATGTCCTGTATATGGTGCTTCAGCTTCTTGCAACGTCCCAAGGCCCCAGAGAGAGCTCCGCGCCTTAGCACGTTCGAGGGAAGCTCCGCACCCGACGACATCTCCTGCATCCTGCAAGCAGACTGTGGGGTTATCAGTACATTGTTATGCACTGGTGGGGAGGCTAGCTCGCCCACAATGCTATCATTATCAAATACGTTCTATTTACTTCTGTGCACCGTCTATCATTCATTGTCTTACTAATCTTGCCTTAGGGTCAATTTCATGCCACATATCATAACCTATCTCCTGTTGTCGAATTCAAGTGTCGCATAGAAATACATGCACGACTTATCCATACTTACCGTCCGGCCTTCCCTGTCCAAAGTAAATCAAGTTAGTCAACAATTCATATAAGCTTTCAGTGTCAGTGCGTGTCCCTGCCTCAGGTCCTAGCGCGACGTAGGCGTGTTTCCTAACTCAATTTCATGAAGTACTCTTTATCCTTTGGTGTGTTATATTTCAAGCCTGTTCAGAAGGTACTTCATTTAGTTAACTTAGACCACTTTGTTCAATGCAAGGACTTGCACGTGGATTGCCAACAGCAAAGCCCACTTAACTCTATATGCAACGGTCGCTGGCATCACAAGCCATTTTGGACCCTTTTTCCCTTGGTATTTCGTAACTATTCAGAGCGTGCGGGCTGGTACACGTTGATAGTGTCTTGAAATACCCTGCACTTACGTCCCCCGGGTGACCAAGCCCACACCCAGGCAACCCGTAAGCCCCCTTTGATTTCCGCCTAGGCCGGCCACGATCCTCCCTTTGATCATGCCGCGGAAATTCCTTATATCTCCCACCTCCCGTATACGAGGGGATTGTCCACGACCATTTTGTATTATTTGTCCTTTTTAACTTAACGGCTGTCTTCGAGCCATAGGCTAACCCTTAGCCATAATGCGTTATCGACCAGGTTGGCGTCCGTGGAGCACGGGTAGCGGATCCCGTTGCACGTGCCCGTCATACTTGTCGCTAACCATTCCTTTCTTTATTTATATCTTTTATTCATTCTTTCTTTTCTTTCTTTCACTTGTGCATTCGTTCATTGATTCATTCACATATTCATTTATTCATTCGTCGATTCATTCATTCACTTATTCGTTCATTCATTCATTCATACATTTTTGTAACTCCCCGTACAGGAGTCGCCTTGGCGACCCATCGGTCTCATAGTCTTTCAATGTTGCTATACTCTACTCGAAACGACTATGTTGATAGTCTTCCGTTTCATTGTTGTAAACCATTCATTGTTTCATTGTTGAACACATAAGGGACTTGCACGTAAGCTTGTGCCTTAGCACGAGCGTGGAGCACGGTGCGAGAGTTCTCACATTTTCCATGTTCTTTTTCGTATTCTATACAAGTATACAAGATGGGATTATTCCCTTAGCTAGGTGCGTTGAGTCATTTATTAGCATGCGCGGTGTTATCGTCTAGCGATTCTAGCATTAGTGTCCGTATTGTTATGTGTCTAGGCTAAGCAAAGACGGGTTCATCGGAGCCACCCACCTTAGCGATGTTCGCATCGGCCGAGCGATACTCCGAGCGTGCCTTTGAAAGCCTAAGTCTGGATTCATCTTTGACGGGCCAATGTAAGCCTTGCATCGATTCTTCACTAGGTCGATGCCAACTCTTCAGGTTGACAGCTCGTTCGAGTCGTTGCACTTGCCGTTTGAATCAGCGTTCCGCTAGGGCGGAGCGGGTCATTACATAATACACCACTCAAAATAAGTCTCGTCCTCGAGACTTCCTGAGTGCAGGTCATCCTACCATTCCTTTAACTCGTGTCGTCGTGTTTCTTAGACAATTCTATCGAATGGCTCTATTGTTCGATGGCATCGAATTATGCTTGGTTATCCTTCCAAGTTTTATGTTGCATGCGTTTGGTGAATTTTATGGAATGACTGTCCATTCATTTTAGACTTGATGGTACTTATTCAATTGTCGTTCATGCACATCTGAACACCCACTTGTAGTTGCATTCGAGTTCATCATATCGCTGCGTGGGGACTGTGCACATATTCAAGACGTCTCCCGAATACGTACATTTTAACCAGGCTTAGCGATTAACGAAGTCGGACAAGCTACTCGTGATAGTTTTGATTTGCCGATTGTTTCACTAACTTCGATTTAAAATCGAACTTGCGTGCATCTCACTATCGTTTATCTTGATCCTCGAGATGACCCGGTTCGTTTCTCAAGCGTTCTTGTCTACGAAATCAATACGATTTCTTCTTCTTAGCGGAGTCGGCCAAGTATTGCACTATCATCGAGTACGTCTTCCTATTATTGATTCAATTCGTTATCCCAACTTTACTTGCACATCATCCATTCCTATTATTCGCTTTTGTTTGGGGCCAATCTCGTCGTCGCTCACGCACACTCCCTGTTCCCCGTCCTACTCTAAGTCTTTTTGTCCCAAGTCTATTGTCCGTTCAGACGATACAGTAAGGTCAATCGCACAAGTTCAATCACTCGGCATAGGGTCGTCCGCCTATCCGTTAGGTCATCTCACAGGGTCATAGTTATAAGTCAAGTATGTGGCTTATCGTGCAAGGCCGCTGCACGAAGCTCGCCCCAAATCCTATGGTCAAACCATTTGTTTGTTTGTACGGGAGTTTCTATCCAAGTTCGTTTCGCTCAAATTTCTAAACATCAAGCAGCGTTCACCCTATTTGCATCAACACATTCTCCGCTCCAAGTTCGAGCTCGTTTAGAAAAGTCATCCTACGATAGGTTGTCCTCAATCAAATCCTTGACATGTCAATATCGTGCGTCCGCAATAACAATTATCGTAGTCTATCTCTTCAAGTATGTTTGATACAATCCACCTATCCATCCTATCCAATTCACGTAGTCGATCACAAGGTCATCTAGCCTTGCAATATGTCGCGTCCTGATCTCACGCAAGTCTGATTATCCACGGCGGACATGAATCACCATGTCAACATTCCCGCGGAATAATCGTTCTCATCGGGACGTAACTCTTGCGTTGCGTCTAGACTTACTCATTTTTGATATACAGATTGGGCCTACTCAATCCTCAACTTTACTTCGCTGTCTACTATACATACGATCAATCCTCAAATTCTCTTTCGCTTCAAACCACAAGTCGTAGCAATCAAAATTGCTATGTCAAGGTATTTCAAGTTCGATCATTCCCGCTGGACATGAATCACCATGCCAACGCTCACGCGGAATGATCGTCCCAAATCCGACGTGACGCATGTGCGAGGCTGGAATTGCGCTCGCACAAGACAAGATCGTTGTCGTTGTGGTTATCACCGAACAATCAAGTCATTTTCCTTCCTCATTCCAAACATTTATTTCTATCCAAATTTCCCAATATGGTATCCTTCAAAATAATAACTTCTAACACGATCACCATTCATCAAATCAGAGTACCCTCGAGTTATCGTACATCGATCTTTGATACGCCTCAATACCATCGATGATGTACATAACCTGACGATCTTCCTTTTTGCAAAGAATTCCGAGTCGTGCAACTTAATTCCTCAATTCGCATTGTCTTGTGCTAACTCTTCATCGAGCAATATCAATCTCAATTTCTTAGTCATTCTCCTATCTCCAAACCAACGTTTTCTATGCACGCTATCTCCCGATCGTGCTATCTTCGATCTCGTCCATGCGTATTTCACCTTAACTCAAGTTTTTAATCCCTTCGACTAAATTCAAAATCGCATGTACGATCTTCTATATTTTCTCGACCAAGACCTCCATTCGTTTTATCGTTCCGACTCTCTATTCAATCGTTTCGTAATTTGCACTACACATTCTTAATTCGTCCGAACGATATCTCGTTTGAGACTATCGAAGTCAAAACCAACTAAGCGTTACTTATTCTAAGGCTTTGCGCGATATCATCGCTTGCCGACATACTCGTTCTATCCGTAAATTCTTTAGTCTCGTTCGAACAGTTTCTATAACGTCCATACACCACTCAGGGTTTGAGCCACTCGACTAGTCATCGACACTCATTCTTATTCCTTTTCGAAGCTATCACATACACCACTCGGGGTCAAGTCATTCTACAAATCCTCAATGATCATTCGATTCTCTCTCGATGTGTTCAATCGCACGTTCGTCCGTTCCTTAAAATCCAAATCAATCTTTCGTGCATGCCTAAGCGTTAGTTTGATAGCGTTTCTATCGATATACACTCTAAGTGTAGCTTCGTTCCCGAACGTGCGGTACTTGATATCGCTCGCAACTCGATTGCACCAAAAAGTCGAGGTGCGCGACACGCGGCACAACTTAGCCCAAAGGCCGTGTGTATAGCTATTCCGTGCAAACTATATTCGAGTTTGCACGCTCACTTATTCTCGTTCGAGCAATTCGATCTCGTTCGCAACTCGTTCGCACTAGAGGGTCTAGGTGCACGATACTCGGCACAACTTAGCCAAAAGGCTACGTACATAACCATCCCGTTCGAACTATACTTCGGTCTCGCGTGCTCGTTCTCTATTGTCAGCGTAAGGTTATTCAAGCACGTCTTGCATTTTGCTAACTCTTAGCATCGGTTCCTTCCAACTCAAGTACGTCGTGGTTCGACACAAAGGCCTTTGCCTATCGATCCCTTCAACCGAGTACTTGTACGAGCTTTTGAAAATATTAGACTTATTGTATGGAATATCCCAAGGCATAATGAGAGAGAGCGTACACTTCTTTTATTTCCAAACGAGCTTTCAAAACTGAGAGAATCGAAATAAAGTCCAAGGACGTAAAGCCGTGCTCTGAGACCAATCTGTCACGCCCCGCTCCCGCAGGAGCGATCGTCCTTGCTAAGGCGTGATGCCGCATGGGCCTAGGTTGCGTCCGTGCAAGGCCAAGTCCAGAAATGGCCAATCTGAGCTAGGCTACAGAGTCGCACAGAGTGTTCCCATTTGTAGTGGAAAGTAAATGAACACAAATTGAAGCAAATTCAAAATCTTTATTGACATTCAAGAAGTTTACAAGCGACGCTAGGCCGAGATTATAAATCGCTCAAGCTCTCGCTCTCTGAAACATAAAAGGTGTGCCAAATGGCTTACAAGATGGAATGATTCATGGCGATGTTTCGATACATTATGTCCTGTATATGGTGCTTCAGCTTCTTGCAACGCCCCAAGGCCCCAGAGAGAGCTCCGCGCCTTAGCACGTTCAAGGGAAGCTCCGCACCCGACGACGTCTCCTGTATCCTGCAAGCAGACTGTGGGGTTATCAGTACATTATTATGTACTGGTGGGGAGGCTAGCTCACCCACAATGCTATCATTACCAAACACGTTCTATTTACTTCTGTGCACCGTCTATCATTCATTGTCTTACTAATCTTGCCTTAGGGTTAATTTCATGGCACATATCATAACCTATCGCGTGTTGCTGAATTCAAGTGTCGCATGGAAATACATGCACGACTTACCCATACTTACCGCCCGGCCTTCCCTGTCCAAAGTAAACCAAGTTAGTCAACAATTCATATAAGCTTTCAATGTCAGTGCGTGTCCCTGCCTCAGGTCCTAGCGCGACGTAGGCGTGTTTCCTAACTCAATTTCATGAAGTACTCTTTATCCTTTGGTGTGTTATATTTCAAGCCTGTTCAGAAGGCACTTCATTTAGTTAACTTAGACCACTTTGTTCAATGCAAGGACTTGCACGTAGATTACCACCAGCAAAGCCCACTTAACTCTATATGCACCGGTCGCTGGCATCACAAGCCATTTTGGACCCTTTTTCCTTTGGTATTTTGCAACTATTCAGAGCGTGTGGGCTGGTACACGTTGATAGTGTCTTGAAATACCCTACACTTACGTCTCCCGGGTGACCAAGCCCACACCCAGGCAACCCGTAAGCCTCCTTTGATTTCCGCCTAGGCCGGCCACGATCCTCCCTTTGATCATGTCGCGAAAATCCCTTATATCTCCCATCCCCCGTATACGAGGGAATTGTCCACGACCATTTCGTATTATTTGTCCTTTTTTAACTTAACGGCTGTCTCCGAGCCGCAGGCTAACCCTTAGCCATAATGCGTCATCGACCAGGTTGGCGTCCGTGAAGCGCGGGTAGCGAGCCCCGTTGCACTTGCCCGTCATACCTATCGTTATCCATTCCTTTCTTTTTTATCTTTTATTCATTCTTTCTTTTCTTTCTTTCACTTGTGCGTTCGTTCATTGATTCATTCACATATTCATTTATTCATTCGTCGATTCATTCATTCACTTATTCGTTCATTCATTCATTCATACACTTTTGCAACTCCCCGTACGGGAGTCGCCTTGGCGACCCATCGGTCCCATAGTCTTTCAATGTTGCTATACTCTACTCGGAACGACTATGTTGATAGTCTTCCGTTTTAATGTTGTAAACCATTCATTGTTTCATTTTTGAACGCATAAGGGACTTGCACATAAGCTTGTGCCTTAGCACGAGCGTGGAGCGCGGTGCGAGAGTTCTCACATTTTCTATGTTCTTTTCCGTATTCTATACAAGCATACAAGATGGAATTATTCCCTTAGCTAGGTGCGTTGAGTCATTTATTAGCATGCGCGGTGTTATCGCCTAGCGATTCTAGCATTAGTGTCCGTATTGTTATGTGTCTAGGCTAAGCAAAGACGGGTTCATCGGAGCCACCCACCTTAGCGATGTTCGTATCGGCCGAGCGATACTCCGAGCGCGCCTTTCACTACTAAAATCTGTCAAATCAACGACGCGTCAAGACATCGCTAAATAGGAAATATACGTCGCTAATTACTATTAGCGACGTATTTAGCGACGTATGCACGTAGTCACGATTAACCTAGTCGCTAAACAAGAAAACGTTGCAATACGTCGCTGTTGCGACGAGCTTTAGCGACACGGACACGTCACTAATTTAGCAACTGCCAGCGACGTAAAACGTCATTATTTACCGACGTAATCTAGCGACGTTGAGCGACTTGACATGCATCGATGCTGACTTGGCTTGAGAGCCAAATGGCGACGTTCTGCGACTCTTTGACGTCACTATATTACCGACATATAGCAACGTTTAGCTACGTCCTAGGTAGCGACGTTTAGTGACGATCAACGATGGTACTCATTAATGTTAGCGATGTGCCTTATATTTATTTAGCGACGTTTACTTCGTCGCTGGACGTCGCTGACAGTCGCTGAACGTCGCTAGTATTAAAAAAAATAAAAAAATTTACAGCATTTGCAACATTTGCAGAATTTGCAGAATTTGTAGCATTTGCAGAATTTGCAGCATCCCCTACACTATTTGTTACAACAACGACGGTGTATTACGAATACAGTATCAAACAACACATATACACACAATCACGAACATGTTTGAAACACAATCTCATCAATCAACACAGATTATGAAAATTTGTAACAACAATGTCAAACATAATGTGTCCACATAAGAATAATGTATGTATAACCACATAAAAGACCCAACAATGGGCCATCACACAACAATATATATGCCGACTACGGCTGATCAGGAGGAGCATCACCGCTCCTGGAAAGAAGGTAAGCATACTGCTCCGGTGTAAGAACCACCGACGACGATGAAGGAGGAGGCAATGCAACCGCTGGAGAAGGAGGCAGTGTAACCGCTGAAGATGGGTGCGTCCGCATCTCCTCTAGGGCTCGCAGTCTGGCGCTGCATTGCTCCATGCAAGCCGCTATCCTAGTAACGGTGTCGTGAATGGACTCCTGTGTCCCCTGTACTTGCTGCACGGTGCGCTCGAGCTCGTCAAAGCGTGCGGTGACCGACGCAGCATCCTCTTGCGCCTGAGGCCCTTGTTGCTCAGCAATCCTCCTCAGCATATCGTCGCGCAGCTCAACAATCTGGCGGACAATGGTCTCCTCGACTCGGGACGACTCGGCCTGTGATGGCTGTGAATGCGCACTGGAAGAGGGAGCCCTGGATGCCTGCGTCGCAACAAATGCGCCGTCGGACCCCGTACCGTAGTACGTACCCCTCTGAAGACCACCAACAGCGGTCTTCCAGAGCTCGTCCTCCGACTGAGGCAGAGAGGGTTGCGATGTACCAACCCCTCTCTCTGCCTTTACACTAGCACTCGCACGCTCATCACGTAGCCTAACATACTCTTCCTAGAAATCATTATGCATCTCTATACATCAGTACTTACCTAAATTAGCCTAATAAACGTCTAAAATATTGAATTATTATTAAGTATATGGTTATCTGTATATTCTTCAAGTTGTGTTAAAAATTAACGAAATCTAAATTAGTACTTACATAGCTCTGAGTAGCCCGGTCGTCGATGAGCTTCTCGTCCTTCCGATGGGTGGCTAGGAAGACGATCACCATGTTTGCGTCCTCACCCCTCTTCACCTGCGTGTTTGTTATATTTTATTCTTTAGTAAAATAGAAAATTATATACTCCTACTATCAATAAAATCTTATGTTTTACAATAAATTACATACCCGACGACGAAAATGCTCCGTCATAGGAATCGATCCACCACACCACTTTTCGGCCATCATCCTAGCCGCCTTCGCCTTCTCCGACCGCTCTCTGTACCCGGGCTCCTCAAATCGAGCCCTCATCGTGGTCCACTGGTCAGGTGTGATCCAACCAATAATCGGCTTTCCGGAGCGGTGACGAGCTTTCTGATCGTCAATTGCATCACAGATCAACTTGGCGGCGACGGCAGGAAACTGTCTCTCAATCTGCTCGGTCCGGTGTGGTGGATAAAAATAAGTCCTCTACAAAAATTACAAATTAAAATAATAAGTTCTAAAAAATGCTTAAAATTATATTAATCATACTAAATTAACTATCTTTAGTTACCTTGAAGTGGGCAAACCAGAATGCCTTCCTCTCTTCCGAGGCATCCGAGTAGTTGATCCACGGACCCCCATAGTTGGACCTTAGAAAGGTGTCCAACGCTCTCTGTACCGACGAGGGACGATATCTGTATACAACGATAACTGACGTATTAATGAATATATATAGATATACAGACATGCATAAAATATTGATTTAACTTACTTCGTAGGACCGTCGGCCTAAATATCCATCCTCGTCTCGTCCTGAGGTGCGCATGAAGGGTCGCTCTGGTATGGATCCGCCCGGGCGGGACGGGCGGGAGTAGGGACTACCTCCTCCACCTGCTCCCCACCCGCCATGCTGCTGTCAGCGGTAGGAAGGCTAGGGGAAGTAGTATGATCAGCAAGCCTGGAACTGCTCGTCGCAGGTGCACTGCCACCCGGACCTGAGACCGTATGGTACAATGGAGTGCTCGGGTCAGACAATGGTCCAGAGCCATCCTCCTGTAACGGAGCTCTCTGTCCACCTAAGGACACGGATCGTCCTGGCCTATCTCTGCGTCGTCCTGAGGTGCCTCCGCGTCGTCCTGCCATGCTGATAATAACATTGGAGTTCATAATTTAAGACTACAAAAATATGAATACATTGAAATCACAGTTTATGATTGAAAATATAAATAAATACAATGACAGTTTAGAAATATCTGCATGCATTGGAATTCATATAAGTTTTCAAAAATGATCATAGTTCATAATTTAAGATTACAGAAATATGAATACATCAAAATCACAGTTTTTTAATCATCCTCTGAAAATTCATCTTCTTCGTTTGCCTCCTCCTCCTCCTCCTCATCCTCATCCTCTTCCTCCTCATCGTCACTAGCATCTCCTTCTTCTTCTCCTTCGGATACTTGTACCTCTTCTACACAAGTAGATATTGAATGGAGAACTTCTGCTGAGTCGACATCAACTTTATTAGGTACAAGAGGCAGCTCGTCCTCCTGATAAGCCACTTCGTCGACGTCGTAGGTATTTCTGGCTTTAGTCTTGCATACTGTCCACCAGTCGTACCTCGTTGTTCTCCGTCTAGGATATGTTGTAAAATATACGAGTTGAGCTTGACTTGCTAGGATAAATGGTTCGTATCCTTGGTATCGACGATGGTAGTTAATATCCACAAGACCATGCTTGTCAATTTTCCATCCTTGATCTTGTATGGGATCGAACCAATGAACTTTGAACAACACGATCTTGGCAGGCTCTATGCCATAGTTGTACGTCAATTCCACGATCTCCCGTAAGACGCCATAGAAATCATTGCCTGGAGTGACATCTTTGTAGTTTGTAGATTTGATACACAAGCAACTATTTTTTGTGGAATCAAGATCCAGGAAGCTATCTCTGATGAGAGCATTTGTTGACTTGAACTTAAACCCATTCACGCAATTACTTGGCCATACTTTGACGGCATAAATTGGTCCCTTGGCAAGAGTTCTAATAGATTCATTCTCAAGAATAACGTCCGGACGATCGACCTAAACACGAAAAGAAACAAAATTAAGTTTAATGTTAAGTTATTTCTTGTGAAGTTGTGAATGGAGGAAGATTCTAACTAGCTTCTTACGTACATATGCAGTCAACCAAGACGGGAAATGAAGTCTCATTTCTTCTTCTACTTCTTCATCTGCAATGTATGGTCTACTTGACCTCACCTCATCATTAAATTTGCTGAAAACCAATAAATATCGGGATATACTCGTTAAATTATAATAACGTAATCAACAAATAGATGACTTGAACGTTGAAGATTTTCACTTACCACTCTAGCTTTTCCACTTCATCCTCCTCGCAGTTGAGTAATATATATAACTGGGCAGCCTTTAGTTCCTCATCATTCAAATATCTCTTTTTCAGTTTTCCTGAAGGCTTTCCAAGAGCATTGAAGACTTTCAATAATGCATCATTATATTCTATATCTCCATCGTCGTTCCTCGGAGCTCTTGTTCTATTTGTAGCAATATGAGGCTTGAAATACATTGAACAGAAGTTTGTAATCTCCTGAAGGACATAGGCTTCACAAATAGAACCCTCGACCCGTGCCTTATTTTTCACCTTCCTCTTCAGGTGGTTTAGATAGCGCTCGAACGGGTACATCCACCGATAACCAACGGGCCCACCAACACGTGCCTCATATGAAAGATGAATTGGCAAATGCTCCATAGAGTCGAAGAATCCATGAGGGAACACCCTCTCAAGCTTACACAATGTTACTGCAATGTCCTTCTCCTGCTTTTCAAGCCGATCGACGAGCAACTTAGTAGAACAAAGATCTCTGAAGAATATGCTAAACTCTGTCAGTGGATCCCAAACGACATGAGGTAAGAATTCTCGAAATGCAATCGGGATTAACCTCTCCATAAAAATATGACAATCGTGGCTCTTCATACCCTGTAGTTTGTTCTCCTTCGGGTCAACATATCTTCTCAAATTCGATACGTACCCGTCTGGAAATTTTAGGCCCTGGATCCACCTACAAAGTTTACCTTTGTCCTCCTTGTCCAGTGAGAAAATGGCCCTGGGCTGCTTATACTTTCCAATGCCTTCCTTTATCAAATACAACTTGGACGTCTGCATATTTCTTCTAAGTCCAACCTGGCCTTGGGATTGTCTTTCGTCTTCCCCTTTACTTCCATCACAGTATTTATTATATTGTCAAATACATTCTTCTCGATATGCATGACATCCAGGTTATGCCTGAGCAGATGGTCACTCCAATATGGTAGGTCCCAGAATATACTCCTCTTCGTCCAGTTGTGAGCGCAGCCAAATCCATCACACTTGTACCCCGCTGTAGGCTCTTCAATAGCACTTGATAATTCTTTAACTTCTTCCCATATCGTGTCTCCGGACCACCATGGCGGTGGACTGGACTTCTCTACCATGCCAGCACGAAAAGCATTCCTGTTCCTCCGGTACGGATGATCCTTTGGCAGGAGCTGTCGATGATAATCAAAGAAGCACGATTTCCTCCGTGTTTCAAACGAAAAGCCTTAGTGCGATCCATGCAATACGGACATGCGAGACGACCATGGGTGCTCCAACCCGATAACGTTCCATAGGCCGGAAAATCATTGATGGTCCACATTAGTGCGACCCTCATCTGAAAGTTCTGCTTTCTGGAAACATCATATGTGGTTGCACCTACTTCCCACAACTGATTCAGCTCATCTACCAAGGGCTGTAAGTACACATCGATGTTCCTCTTCGGGTTCTTCGGACCTGGAATAATAACAGTTAGGAACATGTAAGGAGTCTTCATACACATCCAAGGCGGCAAGTTGTACGGAGTAACAATCACTGGCCAACAAGAATATTATGAGCCCGAAAGTCCAAATGGCGTAAAACCGTCGGAGGAAAGCCCCAATCTGACATTACGCGGCTCCGAAGCAAAATCGAGATACACTCGATCAAAGTGCTTTCATGCTTTTTCGTCGGATGGATGATCCAGTACTCCATCTATTTGTTCCCGCTTGTGCCAACTCATATTATCAGCTGTCTTCTTTGCCATAAACAACCTCTACAACCGCGACGTCAAAGGCAAATAGTGCATCGAATTTGTTGGCTTGCGTGCACCAGAAGTCCTTATTGTACTAGTTGCCTTGAAGCGATCGGCACCACAAAATCTGCAGGTGTCTTCATCCTTGTCGTCCTTATAGTACAACATGCATCAGTTGCGACATGCATCAATTTTTTCATACCCCATCCAGAGCGATCTCACCATTCTCTTGGATCGGTAGAAGTCTTTAGGTAACTTGTCATCCTCCGACAATATATCTATAATTAACTCCAGGATTCGGTTGTAGCATTCTTAAGACATGTTAAAATCTAATTTTATGCTCAACAATCTTGTAACCACCTCCAACGGTGAATGGTCATCACAACCAGGATATAAAGGAGTCCTTGCATTCTCCAGCAACTCCATGAACTTTGCAGCATTGGCATTCGGTGCCTCCTCAGCTGCATATTGATTGTTCGGATCGAAACTAGGCCCCGCAGCATCGAAAACCATGTTCATCCACCCTTGGTCGTAATCAGCATGCTCGTGGACATCTACATAAGGCTCCACATAAGGCTCCGGCTCGGAGGCTAAAGACACAAGTTCTCCGTGTGCGGTCCACTGATAATAATTTGGCATAAAATCCCTCGAATACAAATGATATATCACATCCACTTTCGAATGATATTTCAAGTTACGACATCTCATACATGGACACTTAATTTTTGTACGGTCCATGTACTGAGGGAACGCCTTGGCAAACTGCAGGAACTGTTGCACACCCTGTATAAATTCATTCCGCACACCGCACATGTTATCAGGATGACGATTGTACATCCACAAACGGTTCTGCAGATAGTAATTCATATCCATTTTAAGATAATTCTGCAAAGATTGACACAGATAATAATTCATCAGGATGACGATTGTATATCCACAAACGGTTCTGCATAATTGCCAAGTGTGGGGACGAATGGCTCAGAACACAATCCAAAATGCATTCTAGCATACATTAGTTTGAATCATCTATGTTCTGTACATATTGTGTAGTATATGTTCTTATCGAATCTAGTATCTGAAGGATGTAACAGAATCAAGATGAACCCACATAATGTAATACTAAGACATTATCTACTACTAAAAGATGTAGTGATAGGTTATCGTATCATCATTGCCGAAGGATGGGGGTCGGAGGACAGTCAACTTTATCTACGGCTACATAGTTTCTGCCTCGCCAGTCGAATGGCTGCAGGGACTATGTCCTGATCACGATGTCGTACCGTAGATTAATGCAAATTTCTTATAGCAAATGTCATACATAGATTTCTGTCTCGCCAGTCGAATGGCAGATAATTATACAAATCAAACTAGTCAAAGGGTACTGAACAGAAAGTCTAATTAAGACTTTCAACTAAGCAGTCAAAGGGTACTGAACAGAAAGTCTAATTAAGACTTTCAACTAAGCAGCGCTGTAGGATTTAAAATAAGGTATTCAGGATTAGTATCCATCCTTCGTGACATAGCTGACTCTGCCAAAACCTGACCAACATATCCTACACTAATCATTCCATATTTCAGTAATGTCAGTGAGCTAAATCACACTCAACTGTCGAGAATACTTAGGAGAAAACTCATTCACAGGATTAGTATCCATCCTTCGTGACATAGCTAAAATTTTATAGAGCTCAATAATAATTATTAGTCAATTTATTCATCATTTCAAAATCCTAAAAATGCCCAAAAAACTCCCAGTATCAGTAAATAGGGCTCGAACCCTAAATTAGAATTCGAATCCAAGCAAAACATCAAATTGACAGTTGATATGCCTAAAAAACTCCCAGTATCAGTATATAGGTGTCACACTGTGAGTCTCGTATCCACACAGTGGGACACGACATGTCCAAACCAACAAAATAGGTGTCACACGAACTAGAAACGAGTCCACGCTCTCGTGTCCCCTGCAGCGAGTCCACTGTGAATCTCGTGTCACCGGCAGCGAGTCCACGCTCTCGTGGACACGAACTAGAAGTGAGAGGGAGAGCTAGAAGACGAAGAGAAACTGGGAAGCGGGGGGGAGAGTTACTTGAGGAGGAGCTACCTGAGGAAGGAGGAGGAGAAGGAGGAGGGAGATCGCCGGAGGAGCGCCACGGAGGAGGAGGCCGGAGGAGGGAAATCGCCGGAGGAGCGTCGCGGAGGAGGAGCGCATGAAAATTTGGGGGGGGAGGAAATTTGTGAAAGATCGAAAAGGAAACCCTTGCCGGCTATATGAAAAGATTAGCGACGTTCTTTTAGGACGTCGCTAAATGTCGCTGATATTTATGAACCGGCGACGCTGCTTAATATGCGTCGCTACACATCGCTATATCAGCGACGTGTACCGACGAACTTGCGACGCCTATTCCCATTCAACAAATTGCAGCCGCTAGACTTCGCTATTAGTCGCTGTTAGCGACAAACAGCGACGCCATGGATAAACGTCACTAAAATACCCAAAAATAGCGACGTTCTTCCGTGGAGTCGCTAAATACGTCGCTGATATGACTTATTTTGGTAGTGTTTGAAAGTCTAAGTCTGGATTCATCTTTGACGGGCCAACGTAAGCCTTGCATGGATTCTTCATTAGGTCGAGGCCAACTCTTCGGGTCGACGGCTCGTTCGAGTCGTTGCACTTGCCGTTTGAATCGGCGTTCCACTAGGGCGGAGCGGGTCATTACACAGCAGCATCCGTCATTTTGCCATCCAAGTAGGCACCATCGAAATTGATCTTCCAGCAGTTATGTCTTGGTGGCAGCCATTTGTTAAGATGTTGATTTTTACTCAGAGTATCTGAACTGCCATGAATAGCTGATGAATAAACTTCATGTTTCTTCTGTAGGCATCGAGCTTCTTCAAAAATCCCTCTGGCATTGATATTTGCATCATTGAAGACAGCATTGTTCCTGGATTTTCAAATACACCATAGCTGGTAGAAGAAAGAAGCCACTCTATTTGGATCACCATCCTTCAGCAGAGCCGTAGTCAGAGAATTGATTTAGGACTCTACTGATATTAGTGATGCCACCAGTGGATTATACTGCCAAGATAAACCAGTTTTTGGACAATGTAACAGCAAATGGTTAGTATTTTCAATATGTACCTTGCATAGAGGGCATGTTGCTGGGATCTGATCCATGCGTTTGTGGATATTTTCATATGTGGGTAGGGAATTGGTTAAAGCCCTCCAAACAAATAGCACCACCTTTGGACTGATTTGATCAAATGACCAGAGCCTCTTCCATTCATTGAAATCTTCTCCATCTGTGTTATAAGAACCAGGGAACAACCTCTCATGAATCATTCTATAAGCTGATTTTGCAGTGAATTCTTCATTAGGCGTATGAATCCATATAAGTTTATCACTTTTACAGTTTGCAGATAAAGGAATTTTCAGAATAGCAGCAGCTTCATGTGGTGGAAAAAGCATATGAATGAGGTTAGATTTCCAGGACATAGAGTCTATATTAATCAGGTCATTAACTTTGTGAACCCACTTGTTGCTGAAGGGATATCCTTGAACTGTAAAATGAGGATGAGATGGAACCCATGGATCATGCCAGATATCAATATCTACACCATCACCAACTGACCAAATAAAATTATTCTTGAGCCATTGTCGACTGCTAAGAATACTGGACCATACACATGAAATGGATCTAGAGGGAATAGCAGACCAGAAAGTGGATGCATGGGGATATTTTGCAGTAAGAATAGAAGACATGAGGGACTTTGGTTGAGAGAGGAATCTCCAGGAGAGCTTAAGGATCAATGAGAGGTTAATAATATGTGGATCCCTGACCCCAAGACCTCCTTGGTATTTAGGCAGAGTAAACCTATTCCAGGATGTAAAATGTATTTTCCTCTTGTCTGTTGATCCCCACCAAAAATTCCTTTGATCCTTAACAAGACAATTAGTCACCTTCTTAGAAATGTAGTAGGAAGATAGATGATAAGTAGGTAAAGATGATAAGGTAGATTTAATGAGTGTGGTTCTTCCTGCGTGAGACAGGCACTTTCTTTGCCAGCCTTGTAGTTTGGATGTGCTACTCTTGAGTAATTCTGAGTAAGTAATGACTCTGTTCTTTGGTTGAAGAAGCATGCGACCCAAATATTTGTCCCTCATTGTCATAAGTTTGACCCCCAATAGCTCAATATACAACTCCTTCATTATTGGGTCTGTCTTCTTAGAAAAGAAGATAGAAGACTTTTCAAAATTTATACTCTGTCTAGACCAGGATTCGAAAGTTTTGAGAATGAGCTTTACTTGATAAATGTTATGAAGAGAACATTTACCAAATATGAATAAATCATCAGCAAAGGCAAGATGTGAGTATATGGGATTTGAATTTCTCAGAGTGATTCCTTCATAAAGTGAATTTTTCACCATACTGTTAATCAGAGTAGAAAGTATTTCCATACATAATATGAAGAGATAAGGTGACAAGGGACACCCCTGTCTGATTCCACGACTTGGAAAGAATGATTTCGAAGGTTCACCATTAATAAGAATTGCAAAAGAGGATGTAGATACACATTCCATAATAAGATCATGGGATTTGCCCAATATACCATACCCACGCAAAGCTTAGCTGATGATATTCCAACCTAATCTATCATATGCTTTTGACATATCAACTTTGAAAGCAAATGAACTGTTTGTAGGTGAAAAATTAGATAGTGAATGCAACAGTTCTTGGGCTAAAACAATATTGTCACCAATATTCCTACCTGGGACAAAAGCATTTTGAAAGGGGCTAATCAATCGATGCATGAGTGGACGAAGTCTATTGGCAAGTAATTTGGAAATAATTTTGTATAGAACATTACACAGAGCAATGGGCCTATAATCAACTGGTTTGGTAGGATTATTGATCTTGGGAATAAGAGCAATAAAGGTATGATTAAGATTTTGAGGCATGATACCAGTTTGGAAAAAGTTTTGAATTAGAGAGGATACCTCACTGCCAATAACATCCCAACACTTCTGGTAGAAGAGAGCTGGATATCCATCGGGTCCTGGAGACTTATATGAGCCCATCCCCATAATGATTGCCTTAATTTCATCTGTTTCTGGAATGGAGTGTATGAAAGAATTATCTGCAGGATCAATGATAGGAAGATCAGAAAGAATATGTTCAGGAACAGGGGTGGTGTCCACAGCCTGGAATATGGTACTAAAATGATCAACAAATGTGTCAGCAATCTCATTATGCAGTGAAACAAGATGACCTCCTTCTTTAGTAATACTGTAAATGAAGTTTCTTTGCTTCCTTGACGTAGCAGACAAATGAAAAAACTTTGTGTTTCTATCCCCTTCTTTAAGCCAAGCAATATTGGACCTTTGTTTTCAGTACATTTCCTGTTGCAAAAGTAATTTATCGCACCTCTAGATTAGACTATACATATAGCAGAGAGAGAAGGGTAAAATAGTAATTGCTCAGTTGAATTAAAAGGTTGAGAAACCTAGCTCTTGGGCCTTTAATGGGCTAAAGGCTTAGGCTCAGGCCGTGTTCGGGCCGGCCCGCACTTAGGATACTACTAGCTTTCTGCACTTGATGAACTGTCATTATCTACAATGCTGCATTACACTAATTTATAGCTGATTAAAGCTTATGTTTATTCTAGGTTAGCCAAGATTTTGTACATCATATCATGTGTACAGCTCAGTTTGTAGCTGCAATCAAACATGATTTTCAGCTTTAGTTGCTTCTGATGCACATAGAAAAGTTACTAACTGTGCTCAGCTTTAAGTGAGAGAAGCTAGCCATCTCAGGAGGAGTATATATATGATCTATCAAAGAAAAGCTGCTGTGTTAGAAGTGGAAGTGAATAAATAGCTGATATACATATTTGTGAAATGGATGGCAGTGGTCACAGAGCAGAGGGTTTCTTCCATCTCTGTTGCTTCTCAATTGTGATACAATTGCACATGTTGTTGGTCTGGCCATAGCCATAGCCATAGCCATAGCCATAGCTCTAGCTCGGAGGGAGTTCTTGAATGTTAGTTGCAACCTCTTTGACACAAAAAATGCGTGCGCCAACTGGACCACACCATGCAGCAGCAGCAGCAGCAGATGCATGGAGAACAGTGGAAATGCACATGTTGGTTGTGAATCATTCATTTACGATCAGTGTCCTATACTTTGTGATTACTCTTCCCACATGGGCAAGCCATTAACCTCGCTCAACAATAGATACAAGGCCCATTCTCAAATGCTTGGATATAAATGAAGCTTTCTATCACCACTTTTTTTTTTTTACTTTACTGTGATCAACAGTGTGCTTTGGTGATAATAATTTATGTACGTTCAATAATTTTTCCCTCGCTTTCTTTCTTTTAGATGGTAAGGGTTAAATTGTGCCCCCATGAGTTATTTGACATTTGTTGTCTTTGGTTAGTTTTATATTGTAAAAACAAGTGTTGGAAACCAATCTCATTAATGGCAGCAAAAAGAAACCTTCAATTTTAAATGAGAAGCAACAAAAAAGAAGAAGCAGCAGCATGTATCCTATATTTTATTGAGTTAACTATTTAAATAATTTTATGCCATCTAGCTATGCTAAGGGCCTGTTTGGTTCGTGGGAGGTGCTTGAAAGTGTGTAAGTGTCACTTACACTATTCCAAGTTGCAATGTATTTACAACATTCATGAGTTGCTAAAACATGTTTGGATACATTGCTTATTGTCTCCTGCAAGTGGGGAGTTACATACCTTTGTGTTTGGATGACAAATACAAGTACACTTTAAATGTTTGGGTGACAACCATATAAGTGATATGGTAACCAATTTAAAATATGGTATGCTTACCTCCACACACATTTATAACTCAATCACACATGAAAGAAGAGATTAACTTCCAATTGGAAACTGGCACCATATAATATTGTTACAAAACTTTGCCAAGAGTTGTAATCTGTCATCGAATTATGCAGATATTTTCCAAAGCAACCTGGAAGAAATTTGGACCCAACCTGGAAGAAATATTATAATCTGTCATCAAATTAAGAATTTGCAATGTTTAACAAACTGCATACTGCAAACTGAAAAAAAAAACATAAGACACTGAATAATCACCAAATTGATTCACGGAACAAAATTTTGTACAACAACAAAATGCGAAGAATTATAGGTTTTTTGGAACAAAATTTTGTGCAGCCACAAAATGCCAATAATTATATCTTTCCTGGAACCATAATTTGTACAAAAACCCAATTTTCCATGAAGCCAATTTTTTTTTTGTACAGCACGAATTAAATTCCAGACGAAAATTTTTTCTGTAAACATTTCACAGATCTACACATTTGCAGCAAAGAAAAGGAAAAGAAATATTTACAACCACAGATCTGAAGAAAATTTGTACCGAAACTATAGATCGGCACGTTTGCAGCAAAGAAAAGGGAAAAAATGCTTACACAACCACAGAGGAAGATGTGGATCGGCAAGTTTGCAACAAAGAAAAGGAAAGATAAAAGAAAAGCTGTTGATCCGGACGTTTGGAGCAAATTAAAGTAAAAAAAAAAATTATTTGTAAACCCACTTTCCTTAATCCTGATATATTTGAATATTCATCAATTAAGTTTCTTTTAATCAAATACTTAAATTTTATTTTCTTAGTAAAGGATGATTTTATATTATTTCTTTTCTTCTCAAATAAGAATGAAGGGGGGGGCAGCCCAACTGGCCCAGCCCATTCAATAGTCTTTTTAACCAAAATGAATTCAGATGTGCAGAGGAGCTACAGTTCACAAATTCGAATTTTCCAATTCAAACCGACTCTACTGTAGCTCACCCCTGTACTTTTCCCGCTGCAAATTTCAACCGCCTATATAAGCGGGTGTAGCTCCCCACTTTTAGTCGATCATTGCCAATCCATTTCCGTTGAGATCCAAGTCCTGAGAAGAAGAGTGGCCATGGCGATTGAGCTCGGGAGATCGAACAAGAGCTGCAACAATTGAGGCGCTGGCTTAGCACTTCCCTACATCAATCTTTCCTCTTCGAAGATCGGGTGTAGAACAGTAAGCATTCCAACTTCTTTCCAATTCGTAATCCTTCTTTGATTCCTGGATCGATCTGGTCGATTGATGATCGGTTGATCTGCCTCGATTTCGAGCGATCGTTTTGAACTCAACTACTGATTTAGTTTTCTCCATAAATTAATTTAGATTGATTTTGGCTGAGTGGGTGCTGATCATCGTCGAGAAATTCTCCATAATCGTGTTGGTAAGATCGACAATTCCCTGATTATTCTCTGTTCATAATTTGTTTGGTTTTTAGTCGCTCGATCTCAAATTTTCCTTTGAGATGAGATCAGTACCAGGATCTGGTAACCCAGAGTCATGATCTGCATTCCTCGAGCTCCAGGGAGCAAGAGAGATGCAGAACAAGGGCTTTGGATTCCTGAACGTTTTGTGTTTGATGGAATGGTTGAACCAGGGATCTCAATTCCAGGAGGATTTGGTGTTTAAGCGTAGGATCAATTGTTCTATTTGATCAGGTACCTTATCCATTCCTCCTTATGATCACTACTTAGACTATTCTTTTCATACAAATTATAGACTTAAGAAATTATGAATATTAGATGTTGATGAGAATTGCATGGTGTTTTAATGACATTGAACAAGTTCGAGAATGGGAATTTTCTTATAGTTGTTCATAGTGTGGTCCTGTTGGGAGTTGTTGCACTGGACTCTGGGCATAGACTGAGATCAGTGTCAGTCCTAACAGGATTGATTTGTTTCACTGAGAAGATGTCAATCCTGCTAGGACTAATTCATCTCAGAATACCTGTGATTGAGTGTCTATGTAACAGAGGGATCACTGGGTTTTATGGTTAGAAATAATTGTAGAGCCATGACTGAATGTTTAGGTCAGTCCTGTGTGTTAATTGAACAATTGTTCAATAAATCAGACAGTGCTGATCAATTGGGGATGCATTGATTTAGTCCTGTACAGGAACTACTGATCTATGGAGTTTAGTCTCTTTTTGAGGATTGATTTCATATCAGTCCTAAACTTGGGAACTTAGTAAGAGATTCATTTGTTAGAGTTGGAACTCAATTTCAGTTAGTCCAGTTTAGGAGATGGATGAGGTAACATGGTTGAGTTTAAATATTTTCTGAAGGTTTAATTATCAATGGTCTGCAGATAGGATAAATTCTTGTATCAGAGTGAGTAACAATGTGGAATTGGTCATCTGGTAATCGAATTCAATTAACTCCTTGATTTGGAAATTCAATTCATGAGTTCAATTCTAAATTCGATTTCCACCACACTGTTTCCATGTTACTGCTCGAATTGATATGCAGAATCTGTCATGAGACTGAGCTATTCCTGTTTAGTTGGGGACTGTCATGCCAAGATTTCATTGCTAGTTTAGGACAGGGTAGGAAGCATCAGTATTACACTAGTTGAGTGTACTAGTTTTCCATTAAGGACTGTTATGTTTACATGTCCTGTTTGGTTTGTTAACTCTGTTTTCCCTTACTCCTAAACTGAACCCAGTGTCACCTTTTGAAATAACTTTAAGTGTTGATTTTTTTACAAATCAGCTTATAGACATCAGGTCCTCTTGCATGATTTCCATCTGTGTATACCTTAACTCAGTAAGGTTAGTTAAGCTATATTGCCATACCAGTGATGCAGGAAATAATTTGCAATGTTGTGTCTATCACTGATGATGAGAGGCTGCTGATTTAGAACCTATAGGACTGTTACATATTTACCCTGCCTGTGTGAATGTGTATCTTGGAGTAATACAGGTTATAAACTGTAGATTCGAGTGGTCAGAAATAGGAAATCTGAGATGATACTCTCATGATTTTACTTCAATGAACTTCAGGAATTGGGATGTCATCATTTCAGAGTTCTTCTCAACTGTGGACAGGAAATTGTGATCACTTGTAGGTCCTTTATGGTTATAGGAAAACTGGACAATTGAAACCTGGAACCAGTGCATCTTTTTATGCACTGTTATTTGGGAAACTCAGGAAACTTGGAGTAATCCTATGGAACCAGGAATTACTTTGTGGTTCCAGGAATTATTTTGAGTGTTCCAGGAATGAATTCCTGTGTGTTCCAGGATGTAATCCTGTGGAGAATTCAGGAATGTAATCCTGTGTAGACTCATGAATTCCAGGAATGAAGTCCAAGTTGAACCTAGAATAAGTTCAGATTTTAACCTAAGGTACAACTATAATTGTTTTCACTATTGGATGTTTAGGCTAATCTAATTTAGGTAGATTAGCAATTGAGTTTCTCAACTTCTTGAGTTGCATAAGCATGGCTTTAACAATTAAGAAATCTCCACCATTGTTGGAAGTTTACCTTGTTGAACATTGTCTCCTAGAAATCATGTATTTAGCTGTATCTAAAAGTTCTTGTTAGTCTAGAATATGGTGAGTAATATTGATATTTTATAGGAAACCATAGAATTAAGGTTTATAATTAGGAATAATTTATGAATAGAATCTCTTGATAAAACCAATTAGAATTAGCTGTTTATTAACCAACTTGTACACATCATTATTAAATTACAGGAGGATATCTGGCCCTATTGCCTACTTGTACTTTCTTGGAGCAAGGCAAGTACTTTTCTATGGTTTTGTACATTTACATTCCTGTACCCTTTCTTGTGACACGTCATGGCACGATATCATGTACTCCTGTACTCCTGTACTCTTGTTCTTGTACTTATTAGCGTCGGGTGGGAAAATATACTAGCCATGTGACCAATCCCGGTTACTATATATTCCTGTACCTAGATGCTGTGATTCTATACTTTCATGTTTATCTGGTTAGTTTTCCCTAGCTTGGTACAGCTTACTTCGTCGTGTCTAACGACGAAGGCTGGGCGTGTCCGACTCGTGTCCGATTATTCGGGAGCGGGTCGTGACATGTTTTTAGTGGTGGCCCATGCAGGTCCATCCTAATGGTACCTAGGACTTAGCGTACTATTGGGGGACTTGATTACACTAGGGAAACTTGATCACAGCATAGGAAAAATCGGAAAATAAGGGTATATCAGGTATATCAGGTATATTGATATTCTATAAACACTTGTTGTATTTAGGTCTAGGTTATTCTAACAGTTTTCTGTTTTTCAGATAGTTCAAAAGCATGCGACACCAGAACTGTCAATTCACTTGTACTTGAGGATTTCGAGCTCCCACTATCTTCTATCATTCTACTATTTCCATGGGTAGTACGCAGATGACGAAGACGTTTCAAGAGTTCCTTGACACTAGTAGGCCGTTCTTTTCTAATCCAGACTTGCAAATGCATTTCCGAGTTAGAGAGGACTTCTGACTTCCAGACTCTCAGACCGTGGACTTCCCCGACACCGAGCGCATACCTTGCACTGAGGAGCAGATCGAGAACCTGGAGCTGCCACTAAAGATCATACAAATCCTAGAGGAACCGACTTCTCTGAAAGATTGGAGCCACTAGCCAGGAGATCCAGGATGTAGCACAAACAGTAGAACCCAACGGAAAGCTGAAGCTCAGGAGGAACATGAAGACTTATGATGAAGATAGCAACTACTATGGATCCGTAAAGCGTCAACACACTCAGACAATGCTTCTTCAGCCCAGCGGGAGATTCAGATTCAGATTCAGCCGACGATCATTTGTATTTCTGTCGCAGCTCAGGACACCACTACGAAGAGTGCCGCAAAAGATGAAGGCTATGCTTGTACTGCTGATCGCCTGTCCACCAAGCAAGGACTGCTGGAGACCGCTGATCACACTGCCCAAGGACAAGCACGAGGAGCATCAGTATCACATAAGAAGGACCCACCTCTCCAGATTCAGCAATCACGTGGAGCACTACCGCATGGACCAGTCTACGTCAGGACAATTAAAAAAGATTGAAGAGATTTCAGTCCCGGAGGAATATTGAAGATAGACTGAAGACAGAAGATTTCTTTTGCATGGTTGGGAAAACCATGTATCTTGATTAGCAATCCAGTTTTCTTTAAAATTCTTTTAGCATCTAGACCATTCTTGAAACGTCTTGTTTTCTATTTTGAACCCTTGGTTGATGTTCGAAACTTATTTCAAGATATTGTGTCATATTCGACAAACTTGTTTCAGACCCACAATTCGATATTTGTTTAAAATCCATTATTCGATACCGTTTGTACATTCATTCATGACCTTGTTTCCTAATGATGGCTCTTATTTGCAAATTTTGTTCCTTTATCAAACTCCGTGTTATTTGATATTTAATCGCTTCTCGAGATTTCATTTTGAAATTCTATTCCTTATTCGAAACTTGTTTAAAGCTCCGTCCTATTCCAGATATTGTTGCAAATTCCTTGAGGGTTGTGAAGATTTTGTTTCTTATTTGAGATTCGTATCCACAATTCGATGCTTGTTTCCTACTCACCCGTTGATTTCTTTTTCTACTCGTGACTTTGATTTCATTCAAGATTTTTAAGACCCTGTTTTCTATTTTGAGAATTTGCTTTCGTTTGTGATTTTGTCTCATATCCAAGATTTTCAGGCTTTGAACTTCAGTTCCTACTCACGACTCGATGAGACCTTGTTCCCTATTCGATATCTTGTTTCCTCGTCAAGATTCCCTATTCGAGATTTTATTTCCTAATCATGACTTTGTTGATATTAGTTCCCTAATTGAGACCTTGTATCCTATTGGAGGTTTGTTTTCCTTCGAGATTTTGTCTGAGATTTCGTGGTTATTTGAGATATTGTTGAACCATGTTTCCAATATGAGATTTTATTCTTATTTTAAAACTTGCCTTCTATCTGATACCTTGCTTCAGTTCCTCCTTCGAGACTCTTTTATCCCTTCGGGATAATGTCTCATATATGGAATCTTGTTACCATTCCAGATATCAGTTGAAATTCCGTTATAATTTAAAACTTCGCTTCCTGTCTGAAATTTTAAATCTCCCTGGTTGCCTTTTTGTACTCACCGATGGGATCCCCTATCGTCTCTTAGTACCTAATAAATTCTTATATTCTAACAGTCAGGTAACTTTACCATTTTCGTGACTTGGACTATTGAAACTCATTTTGATTCCTTGAGATTTTCTATGGATAAAGTCGAGAGGCTATTCGATGACCTACTATGGCATGACAGTTGCGCGCTGCAGCCATTAACTGGATTATGGAGACTGAGGGTTCACTGCAGCCAGTAGCGCACTGGCGAGGCAGGAACTTTAAGTTGAAGTGAATTCAGACAATCATAGGTTTTCGAGTACTGTCGAGACTTGTCATATTCTTCATACCTTGATCTTTTGGGTTGCTTCGTCAATGATTGTTGGAAAATGGATAAGGTTGACAGATTATTCGGTGACAGATTGTTATTTGAGTCATGGAGCCGAAAGTCCACTGCAGTCAGATATATACTGGCGGGGTAGGGATTCTAGGCAAAGTGATTTTAAATAGCTATATGTTCCCGGACACCATGAAAACTATATCCCTTTTTATGTGAATATTGGTTTTCGAGAATCACAGATCCTTGCACATTCATCCTGATTTGATACTGTATCTCCTGAGTATTGCATACGTCTCCTCAATCAAGCCTTGCTAAATTTTCCTTCTAGCACTTTATCGTTAGATCATTGAATTCCTCAAAAAAAAAAATTGTATATTACCAGATTGTGATCCCGTACTTCGTTGTGTCTTGTCTAAACTTCGATCTTAAATCATGACTATCTGACCATGATTTTCCTCTCTTGTCCTAGTCCACTTGTGTTAAAATATCAATTTTTTTGTCGTACTTAATAATTGTGTCTTCATGATTTCGCTTCTCTAAGATGTAATTGAACTTCGTTCCATCTCGTGCCTATTTGAATTTGATCATTGGTAGATCGTGTTATTTCAACTTCTTGTGTGTAATTATTGTATTTTATCTCAAAGGCTCAGGGCGTCTTAGAGTTGCACATGATCGACAGAAGCACTGGACGGACAGTAGCAGACGGCCACTAGAGCTCGCGGCTGGAGATAGAGTGTTCCTGAAGATCTAGTCGACTAGGGGCGTCATTCACTTTGGCAGAGGCGGGAAGCTCAGTCCGAGATTCATCAGGCTTTCGATGTGACGGCACAGAATGGCGAGGTGGCATATCGACTGGCGCTTCCAGCTAGATTGGAGGGAGTGTACGATGTCTTCCACGTATCTCAGCTTCGACGATACATTCCAGACCCGAGCCATGTGGTGGACTATTCTGAGCTGGAGGTGGGCCCGAGATTGACCTACGAGGAGCAGCCAGTAGAGATCTTGGACCGGAGGGAGAAGCGTCTACGGAACCAGACCATTTCCCTTGTTCGCGTCATGTGGAGACATCACTCTCCGGGAGAGTCCACATGGGAACGCGAGGACGAGATGCGTGAGCTATATCCTAGTTTGTTCATTTGAGTGCTTTGTACATTTTTTTTTTCAATTCAATAAACAACTCTTTGGATTCACTATTCTTGATCATCTGTGTCTACTTTCCAATTTCGAGGACGAAATTTTTTAAGGAGGAGAGATTTGTAACCCCACTTTCCTTAATCCTGATATATTTGAATATTTATCAATTAAGTTTCTTTTAATCAAATACTTAAATTTTATTTTCTTAGTAAAGGATGATTTTATATTATTTCTTTTCTTCTCAAATAAGAATGAAGGGGGGGGCAGCCCAACTGGCCCAGCCCATTCAATAGTCTTTTTAACCAAAATGAATTCAGATGTGCAGAGGAGCTACAGTTCACAAATTCGAATTTTCCAATTCTAACCGACTCTACTGTAGCTCACCCCTGTACTTTTCCCGCTGCAAATTTCAACCGCCTATATAAGCGGGTGTAGCTCCCCACTTTTAGTCGATCATTGCCAATCTATTTCCGTTGAGATCCAAGTCCTGAGAAGAAGAGTGGCCATGGCGATTGAGCTCGGGAGATCGAACAAGAGCTGCAACAATTGAGGCGCTGGCTTAGCACTTCCCTACATCAATCTTTCCTCTTCGAAGATCGGGTGTAGAACAGTAAGCATTCCAACTTCTTTCCAATTCGTAATCCTTCTTTGATTCCTGGATCGATCTGGTCGATTGATGATCGGTTGATCTGCCTCGATTTCGAGCGATCGTTTTGAACTCAACTACTGATTTAGTTTTCTCCATAAATTAATTTAGATTGATTTTGGCTGAGTGGGTGCTGATCATCGTCGAAAAATTCTCCATAATCGTGTTGGTAAGATCGACAATTCCCTGATTATTCTCTGTTCATAATTTGTTTGGTTTTTAGTCGCTCGATCTCAAATTTTCCTTTGAGATGAGATCAGTACCAGGATCTGGTAACCCAGAGTCATGATCTGCATTCCTCGAGCTCCAGGAAGCAAGAGAGATGCAGAACAAGGGCTTTGGATTCCTGAACGTTTTGTGTTTGATGGAATGGTTGAACCAGGGATCTCAATTCCAGGAGGATTTGGTGTTTAAGCGTAGGATCAATTGTTCTATTTGATCAGGTACCTTATCCATTCCTCCTTATGATCACTACTTAGACTATTCTTTTCATACAAATTATAGACTTAAGAAATTATGAATATTAGATGTTGATGAGAATTGCATGGTGTTTTAATGACATTGAACAAGTTCGAGAATGGGAATTTTCTTATAGTTGTTCATAGTGTGGTCCTGTTGGGAGTTGTTGCACTGGACTCTGGGCATAGACTGAGATCAGTGTCAGTCCTAACAGGATTGATTTGTTTCACTGAGAAGATGTCAATCCTGCTAGGACTAATTCATCTCAGAATACCTGTGATTGAGTGTCTATGTAACAGAGGGATCACTGGGTTTTATGGTTAGAAATAATTGTAGAGCCATGACTGAATGTTTAGGTCAGTCCTGTGTGTTAATTGAACAATTGTTCAATAAACCAGACAGTGCTGATCAATTGGGGATGCATTGATTTAGTCCTGTACAGGAACTACTGATCTATGGAGTTTAGTCTCTTTTTGAGGATTGATTTCATATCAGTCCTAAACTTGGGAACTTAGTAAGAGATTCATTTGTTAGAGTTGGAACTCAATTTCAGTTAGTCCAGTTTAGGAGATGGATGAGGTAACATGGTTGAGTTTAAATATTTTCTGAAGGTTTAATTATCAATGGTCTGCAGATAGGATAAATTCCTGTATCAGAGTGAGTAACAATGTGGAATTGGTCATCTGGTAATCGAATTCAATTAACTCCTTGATTTGGAAATTCAATTCATGAGTTCAATTCTAAATTCGATTTCCACCACACTGTTTCCATGTTACTGCTCGAATTGATATGCAGAATCTGTCATGAGACTGAACTATTCCTGTTTAGTTGGGGACTGTCATGCCAAGATTTCATTGCTAGTTTAGGACAGGGTAGGAAGCATCAGTATTACACTAGTTGAGTGTACTAGTTTTCCATTAAGGACTGTTATGTTTACATGTCCTGTTTGGTTTGTTAACTCTGTTTTCCCTTACTCCTAAACTGAACCCAGTGTCACCTTTTGAAATAACTTTAAGTGTTGATTTTTTTACAAATCAGCTTATAGACATCAGGTCCTCTTGCATGATTTCCATCTGTGTATACCTTAACTCAGTAAGGTTAGTTAAGCTATATTGCCATACCAGTGATGTAGGAAATAATTTGCAATGTTGTGTCTATCACTGATGATGAGAGGCTGCTAATTTAGAACCTATAGGACTGTTACATATTTACCCTGCCTGTGTGAATGTGTATCTTGGAGTAATACAGGTTATAAACTGTAGATTCGAGTGGTCAGAAATGGGAAATCTGAGATGATACTCTCATGATTTTACTTCAATGAACTTCAGGAATTGGGATGTCATCATTTCAGAGTTCTTCTCAACTGTGGACAGGAAATTATGATCACTTGTAGGTCCTTTATGGTTATAGGAAACTTGGACAATTGAAACCTGGAACCAGTGCATCTTTTTATGCACAGTTATTTGGAAAACTCAGGAAACTTGGAGTAATCCTATGGAACCAGGAATTACTTTGTGGTTCCAGGAATTATTTTGAGTGTTCCAGGAATGAATTCCTGTGTGTTCCAGGATGTAATCCTGTGGAGAATTCAGGAATGTAATCCTGTGTAGACTCATGAATTCCAGGAATGAAGTCCAAGTTGAACCTAGAATAAGTTCAGATTTTAACCTAAGGTACAACTATAATTGTTTTCACTATTGGATGTTTAGGCTAATCTAATTTAGGTAGATTAGCAATTGAGTTTCTCAACTTCTTGAGTTGCATAAGCATGGCTTTAACAATTAAGAAATCTCCACCATTGTTGGAAGTTTACCTTGTTGAACATTGTCTCCTAGAAATCATGTATTTAGCTGTATCTAAAAGTTCTTGTTAGTCTAGAATATGGTGAGTAATATTGATATTTTATAGGAAACCATAGAATTAAGGTTTATAATTAGGAATAATTTATGAATAGAATCTCTTGATAAAACCAATTAGAATTAGCTGTTTATTAACCAACTTGTACACATCATTATTAAATTACAGGAGGATATCTGGCCCTATTGCCTACTTGTACTTTCTTGGAGCAAGGCAAGTACTTTTCTATGGTTTTGTACATTTACATTCCTGTACCCTTTCTTGTGACACGTCATGGCACGATATCATGTACTCCTGTACTCCTGTACTCTTGTTTTTGTACTTCTTAGCGTCGGGTGGGGAAATACACTAGCCATGTGACCAATCCCGGTTACTATATATTCCTGTATCTAGCTTAGGCCTTACACTGTGCACGCGGGTCCTAAGTCGTACCATATTCATGTACTCCTGTGCATGCTCCTATACTCACCCCAGCCGGTCACATGGACTAGATGTATTTCGATATTGTGCACTTGTCATGTCTGGTACTTCAGGATTATAGTTTCATTCCTGTACTTTACATGTTCCTGTACTTTACATTCATGTACTATAGTTCCTGTACTTATTTTCCTGTACTATCCTGTACTTTCATGTTCATTCTTGTATTTCATTTTCCTGTACTCCTGTACCCTGTTCATATCATGTTCATGTTTCATTACCTAGAACTGTACTTTGCTCCGCTCCTGAATAGGATATGTTGCAGGTATGCTTGCAGGACATTGATCTACTCTATGGGCCAGAGCCCAGGATTTAGCTGAGCAGGATGAGGCTTAGCTTGAGGCTTCAGGTTTAGATTACTTAGCTTTACTCTTAGATTTTGACTCTAGAGTTCATAGCACTTTTCATTTCTTTTGATTCTGGTACATTATGATATCTGGATTTGTGGATTATGGTGATCATTCTGGGATACGTTTTTAGATGCTGTGATTCTATACTTTCATGTTTATCTGGTTAGTTTTCCCTAGCTTGGTACAGCTTACTTCGTCGTGTCTAACGACGAAGGCTGGGCGTGTCCGACTCGTGTCCGATTATTCGGGAGCGGGTCGTGACATTATTTACCAGTAGGGATGCTGAAGATGGCGTATGGAAGGAGGTGACCACAGCTCCTATGGAGAAGAAATGGGTTACAAGACCACAACACAGACCTTCCCTAGAGTTATACTCCGGAGTTACTCCAGATTTTTGGAGGTAGGTGCGTGGAAGGTGAGAGCTTCATTTCTGAGGGGACAAGGCTCTGTTGCAGTCAGAGATTCCCCACTTTAAACCCATATGCATCCTCCAACCAAACGAGTGAAGTCGTCTCAGATGCAGCCAACAACCCACAAATGCATCAAATAGGGCTCACATACAATGAACCAAACAGGCCCTAAGTGTCATCTCTTTTGTAGTACTAACAAAAAATATATATCCTTGTATAAAATCTCTATCCAAGCTTGTTTAGGCATATCTCTAGTCATAGCGGCTTCTTTAACTACTATGTATGATCTTTCTCATTGGTAAATACATTAGTGTTCACATGTCCAAACCACCTATGACAATTTTTTCTCATCTTATTCTCATTTGGTGTCACTGTTGTGCGCAGTCTGGATGTGTAGTTTATCCTATATTTGAATGTCTTATCACTCATCCATCTTAGAATTCTCATTTCTACTACATTGCTTTTCTAAACATTTGTTTATAAATTGCCGAAAATTTTGAATCATAAAGCATGGTTGGTCTTATAATAGTCTATATAATTTTTTTTCAACTCCAGAGGCATCTTTTGATAAAAAAACATCTCTAGAAGCACCCCTTCATCAACCATCGTGTTTAATTCTCGCATAACATCTTCCTAATAAATATCATGATGAATAATTGATCATAAATACTGAAAACTATCACGCGTATGTATTTTTGTCCATCTATGCGTACTCTCCCTTATTTTTATTCATCTTTTGGTTGAAGTAATTATGTCTCATATATTTTGTTTTTGCCCTAGTGATTTTAAAATCTTAGATTATCAAGTCTTTCTTCACACCTCTACTTAGCATCTAACCTTTCTCTACCACCAATGACCAAGAACAAATCATCAACAAACATCGTACACTATATATGGAGCCCCCTTCTTGATATGCCTAGTAATCACATCCATAACTAGTGAATGGACTTATTGCTAATCCTTGATATAAGCCAGTTAGGAAATTCTTTACTATTTCCTCCAATGGTTCGCACAATAATCGTGACTACATCATACATATCCTTAATTGTCAAGACCCGCTTTCGCTTTTCTGGATATGAGTATATGGCCAAGCCTAACCTGCGCGGCAAGCAACGATGGTAGTACATTGTATATACTTTCATAATAATATATATTCACACAATCTCAATAATATAATAACCCCACATAGAATACATCTATATAATTTCCAATGATAACATCTATCTAACTCATTCACAATTAACTATAACAAGAATATAAGAGTACGAGATAAAATTAACTAGAAGTCTAAGATTTATTTAATTAAATGTCCATACGGTTCAAAAGAAACCATAGGCCCAAATATAAAAGTAACAATCCACTATAATTTAAAATCAGGCCTAAAGTATTGGGAACAAACCAGCTAAATAAAAGAAAAATCTAAAGAAGCAAATTAGGATATCATCAAATGACTAAGGTTCTAAGATTGTTCTTCAATGGGAACCATGGTATGTAGGATATCCATCATCCAAATATAAAAAATTGTTATCTAGTCGGGATTGGAGCAAAGTACACAAAACCAATAGCTCAAAACAAGTAACTACATAGGGAAGAAATAGTTTAGAAGAATAGTGTAACTATAGTATTTGTAAAATAACTAGGATAACATTTGATGGAAGTAAAGGGTGAAGATGACTGTTTAAATAATAAGTACAAAAAATAATAATAGATAACATACAAGAATCACTGGTGAGCATAAATTACTATATCTATCACTCTATGTGTTTTAGAAAATAACTTTCGGTATATGGACGGTTTGGGATAACTCAATGGTAATACGCAAGTGCATTACCATTGAACAATAGACTGAAATGGTAGAACTTGTAACCCCCTATTTCCAAATTTTCTATTTTTTCGTTCAAATCCCTAATTTTTAAATATTTTCTATGAAATATTGTTATGTTTTGAAATTATGGAAAAGAATGACATTTTTATAATTAACGAAGAGGGAGTGACAAATTTAGTAAATACTTAGTTATGGTTAAGGTGGAAAGTTTCTAAAATTGGTTAGTTAAGTGTATGTTTTAGTTAAACATGTGCTTAATTAAGCATAGAATAACTTTCTCTATAGGATTATCACTCATCTTATGTGCAGGCGTATGGAGGGGATTATGCAGGGATTGGTGTCCCAGAATCAAGCAGCGTTTATCAAGGACCGGTCGATAGCGGAGCACAGCCTGCTAGCTCATGAGATGGTGAGGGAGTTCAACAAACCTGGAGGGATGAAGGCTTGTGTGAAGCTTGACCTCCGGAAAGCCTATGATACGGTCAACCGGGACTTCCTGTGTCACTTGATGCTTGCCATGGGGTTCGACGAGAGGTGGGTTGCGAGGCCGGTAACTTTTATTTTTATTTATTTTTGGTTGCAGACTTCAAAAGGAGAAAAGATAATTACTTCTAACAAGTGGGCGGGTAGTTAGATTAGAATTTCTTTTCTTTTTAATTATCTATTTTTCTTTTGTTAATATGTTTTAACTTAGATAAATCATAGTAAAGTCATTTTAGTTCGAAAATTTACAAAAAATTTGTCAGTAATTAGATTATGTTATTAGGAGTACATAAACCGAGTTTTAGCTAAAATATATAGGAATTTCCCCTAGAGAATTTCTAGAAGTCCAATAGTTCATTTAGTTTAATTTCTAAATAATTATTATAAAAAATTTCTTAGCCTAAAAATTAACAAATCAATTCCAGTCATCATGGAAAAATTCTAGGACCTAGTCTATGTAACTCCTCTTTCCGTATTTTGAAAATATATTTTTATTTTTTATTTTGAATTAAATGGGAATTTATGATTTGATAAAGCATAACTAAACTTTATACCCTTTCGGCATGTTCCCTTAAAACTATTTTCTAAAAGTCCAAGCATAATTATCTTCCTAATTCAAAGGTTGGCCCATAAATAATTCCCATTATCTTGTCCATTAATACTCAAACCCAGTCCAAGGCCTATAAAGAATATTTTTCTTTTCCTTCCCTTAAATACCCTCAACTAGCCTAGCCTGCTAACTAAACCCTAAGCCTATTTCTTCTTCCTTTCTTATAAAAGCTACAGGGAAATAGTTGTTTCTACATAAAAACCTTAGCCGTACGGTTCTTTCTGTAACGCCCTAGTCCCAAAATACGTAGGACTAGGAACGTAGATATGCCAGCTGTATTCATACGAAGTACATAGGCTTCGTATGGATACATAAGCTGTAAAATGCAGTAGAACCATAACTAATCTCATCCACAAAAATAATTGAATAAAAGATATCATATAATGATAATGAATTATCTTGATACAATGTGTTGGGCGGAGACAAATCTACTACCAACAAGTAAAAGAAAACACATGAGAAAAGAAATAATTTTGGCGAGCGAAGCGTAGACGATCCAAGTGCAATCATCCTCGAAGAAATGGAGATGGTCACGACTAAAGCTAGAGCACCTGCGAAAGACAAGAGCACACACCTGGAGAGATAACCAGGTCCTCAGAGGGACGTAACAAGACACATAATATCATGCCATATAAACTGAATAACTATTGCTCAAATAAATAAGTCAATTGAATTATAACATGGTCCAATACACACCTATTGAACGAGCTTACCATCCCCCCAACCAAACAAGGACAGGAGATGGTAAACTAATTCACGGTGACGTATCTTTCCATGCCATGAATCCAATATGGTATCCAGACCCCAACAAGGTTCAATACCTTCTCATCGAAGTAGTAAGTCACACCTACAACCAAACAAGGACAAGATGTGACAAACTAATCCGCGACAAGTTATTGTTCCAAGCCACGGTCAGATACAAGTACTCAAACCAAAAGTACTCATACCTAAGGGATAAGGTAGCCTAACCGTTCTAAGTGAAATATAGTTAAGAACAATCCTTCCTACGCATGGGCCCTGGCTAAATAGGATCGGCATGGTCCCCCCTTGGGGCATCGGAGGTCCCATCAATAAGAGCATAACGTTCCGCAGAACGTCAGTGGCCATCAGTAATCATGGGTCATCAATCCCGTATCTCCAACGGAGCTTTCGGGTCACAAAGGAAAGTACATCGAAGCCCATATGCTAAGGAATTATCCTCCCCGCCCAATGCCTACTATATTGTACACTACCAAAATAAGTCATATTAGCGACAAAATTAGCGACGCCAACTTAAAACGTCGCTAATATTTTTGGATTTAGCGACTCCTAAAGAATGCGTCACAATATGTCGCTGATAGCGACAAACAGCGACATATTGCGACTACCTTTAGTGTAATAAAAATCAACGTCGTTGATTTGTCGGAAAACGTCGCTAGTTTTATTAGTTCAGCGACGTTTAGCGTCGCAACGATTAATAAGTCGCCGAATATTAAACGCTTATCGACGCTTTGTGACGTATTTTTGGACGTCGCTAATTTCTGATAAAAGGGTTTCCTCGGTTCGACTTCTCATTTCTCCCTCTCTCCAAATTTTATTTTCCCGCCCCTCTTCCCCGACCTCGACGACAGCCACCCCCTTCCCTCCGGCGCCGCTCATTCTCCTCCTCCACCGCGAGCCCCTTCTCCTCCCTCCGGCGAGCCCGTTCTCCTTCTCCTCCTCCACCGCGAGCCCCTTCTCATTCTCCACTGCGAGATCCTCCTCTTCCTTCTCCTCCACCACCGCGAGGAGACTGAAGGTAAACCCTAACCCTAATTGAGGTGTTTTTCGTGTCCAAAATGGACACGGAGACACATTACGACCATGTGTTCACTGATACAGTGTGTTCGTGAGATTTTGGACACTTTGTGTCCATTTGTTGGACACGTGGACACCCCCAAGCTTGCATATATATGTATTTCACCTCTGTACACTTAATTCCCTCCTCCTCCACAACCGAACTTGTCCTCCTCCTCCTCCTCCACCACCGCAAGAAGACTGAAGGTAAACCCTAACCTAATTGAGGTGTTTTTCGTGTCCAAAATGGACACGAAGGCACATTACGGCCATATGTTCACTGATACAGTATGTTCGTGAGGTTTTGGACACTTTTTGTCCATTTTTTGGACACGTGGACACCCCCAAGCTTGCATATATATGTATTTCACCTTTGTACATTTAATCCCCTACATACACTTGTGTATTTTCATATTAATTTGGATTTGCATATTGGGTTTGTGTTTCGATATAGTGTTTGATACATTGTTTCACCTTGCAACATTCCTACACTTATTTTAGACAACAAGTATATGAACCAATTAGTCAACATCTATTTGTTGAAGTATGGTACTCCATTCTTCGTAAGTTCTAGCTATATATGTCTCTCAAGATCCAATGCTCAAAAATCCCAAGAAAAAGAAGAAGAAAAAAATAAAATGACATCGCTCAACACCCTATGACAACTCTTTGTAGAATTGTGTTAAAGTGTGAGTTCTACAGTATGAGTTCTACAGTATGGTTCTCTTTGTAGAATAAAATGACATCGCTCAACCCTATCTATCCTCCATACAAGTCTTCCTTCATCTATTGTCTTAAAGTGTGAGTTCTACAGTATGGTTCTGTTTGGTGAATTGTGTCTTATTATAGTCCCTGCAGCCATTCGACTGGCAAGGCAGAAACTATGTAGTCGTAGATAAAGTTGACTGTCATCCGACCCTTATTCCTCGGCAATGATGATATGATAACCAACCGGAGAGGCAAGGACATAGTCCCTGCATCCATTTGGATTAGTAAATGTGAATATGGGATTTGGATTCATGGTGTATATGTTCACTGTCTCAAGGACATAGTCCCTGCAGCCATTCGACTGGCGAGACAGAAACTATATAACCGTAGATAAAGTTGACTGTCCTCCGACCCTCATCCCTCGGCAATGATGATACGACAACCTATCACTATATCTTATATAGTAGTAGATGATGTCTTAGTATTACATTATGTGAGTTCATCTTGATTCTGTTACATTCTTCAGATACTAGATACGATAAGAACATATACTACACCATATGTACAGAACATAGATGATTCACACTAATGTATGCTTGAATGAATCTTGGCTTGTGTTCTGAGCCATCCGTTCTCACACTTAGCAAAAAATCGAATTTCTCATACTTTATCGGCTTTCGAAAATGTACTCAAATTATATGATGGTTCCTTTAGTTAGCTTGCTTATGTTACAATTATATTATTTGTGACTATCGATCTTACCAGATGGCACCCATGACCCGAGGAGCGGTACGTCGTTTGAAGAAAATAGTGAATGCTGACGTGGCTCCTCCTACAGTTGAGGAGGAAGTGGCACCGGTTGCTAGTGAGACCGGAAGTTCTATTCATCCAGCACCGGTAGCTAGTGAGACCGAGAGTTCTCTTATGCAGTCCTTGCAAGGGACGACATCTCTCCTCGTGCCAAAAATCTTGCTTTTTCGAGGTGGTTGCGTGAACGTATCACTGAGCATTTGCATGAGCAGCGTGGTTCTCATTAGCTATTAGTACTTATTTGTATTGGACTATTTGTATTGGGTTATTTTTGTATTAGACTATTTGTATTGGACTACATATATGAATTAGAACTGTGTCAATCTCTGGATTATATTAGACTACGACATGGTGATCAGGACATAGTCCCTACAGCCATTCGACTGGCGAGGCAGAAACTATGTATCAGTAGATAAAGTCGACTGTCCTTCGACCCTCATCCCTCGGCAATGATGATACGACAACCAACTGGAGAGGATACTCTGAGAGATCTATCTGAGAGGGACGTATACTCTGAGAGATCACCTTTACAAGAATTATATCAGTAGTGGGATTGAGTGCTGGAGGAGATATTATCAGAGTATACGTCATACTCAGATGGGTCTCTCACCGTTACTATTTTTTCTGATAGCATGGTGGATGTGCTCCGTCCACAGATTCTTGCTCCGAGCCAAAACTTTGTCCCGGGGCTCAAGTGGACATCCTTGGTGTAGAGCTCGAGTGAGAGGTTCCTGACAGCATAGTGGTCTTCTTTTTCAAAGTATCCGTGCTCATCCCATATTGGTTGTAAGAATCTGTGGACGGAGCACATCCACCATGCTGTCAGAAAAAAAATAGTAACGGTGAGAGACCCATCTGAGTAGGACGTATACTCTGATAATATCTCCTCCAGCACTCAATCCCACTACTGATATCATTCTTGTAAAGGTGATCTCTCAGAGTATATGTCCCTCTCAGATGGATCTCTCAGAGTATCCTCTCCGGTTGGGTTGTGTTCTGAGCCATCCGTTCTCACAGAGGGTCCTATTTTGGATTCTATATTTTGTATTTTGGTTTCTGTATTTTGTATTTTGGTTTCTGTATTTTGTATTTTATATTTTGGATTCTGTATTTTGTATTTTGGTTTCTGTCTTTTGGCTCCAGCTCTATTTGTATTAATCTACGGTACGACATGGTGATCAGGACATAGTCCCTGCAGCCATTCGACTGGCGAGATAGAAACTATGTAGCCGTAGATAAAGTTGACTGTCCTCCGACTCTCATCCCTCAACAATGATGATACGACAACCTATCAGAATCCTCGACTCTCTTTCGCTTCTTGCATATTGACCCAGATTCTAATCTCTCATTTCCCTCCGGGTCCACTATACTCCCAATCTCTTCCTCTTTTATACACGGATCTACAGAATCAATACCATCCAAGGAAGGCAAAACTGAATCAGCATTGTCTTCTGGATCGTCCTCATCAAGGCATAACGGGCTGCTCAGCGTGCCCAGCTTTTTCAACTTCTCGCTGGCTGCAGAGTCGAAATGGGAACGGGTCCTCTTTGTCGGCCCGGAGCTCTGACTCGCACTCGTCGTCGCGCTACTGGTTTCCTCTCCTCCTCTGACGCGGGTCATAAGAAAAGAAATTTTGTACCTCTTCTTCACATAAACATCATTGCCGCCTTGTACTCGAGCCTCCTCATCTGTGACGCTATCCGACTTCTCGGTGCCTACATTGTCACTCGAATCCCCTATTCGACTCGTATCGTCCTCTTCTTCGCCTGTCTTTTCGCTTCCTGTCTTGTAATCATTTGCTATCACCGCCGACTCATTTGACTCCTTCTCCGATGACTCCGAGAAGTTGGATAGAATGACAGATGAGGAGGCTCGAGTACAAGGTGGCAATGATGTTTATGTGAAGAAGAGGTACAAAATTTCTTTTCTTATGACCCGCGTCAGAGGAGGAGAGGAAACCAGTAGCGCGGCGACAAGTACGAGTCAGAGCTCCGGGCCGGCAAAGAGGACCCATTCCTATTTCGACTCTGCAGCCAGCGAGAAGTTGATGAAGCTGGGCACGCTGAGCAGCCCGTTATGCCTTGATGAGGACGATTCGGAAGACAATGTTGATTCAGTTTTGCCTTCTCCTCTCCTCCACCATAGCTATGGACCCATCTGCTCCTCCCTACTTCCCTTCTTCTTATTTGACTCTTTCAGCCATATATGATATCCAGCTCAAGTGTAGAGTCGGGGAAGAAGAAGTGGACAGGAAGAGGAGGGGAAGCAGCACAGCCGGCGGCATGACCCGGAGGAAGTACAGAGATTTTCTTCAACATACGTAGGAGAACTATAAGGATATATCTTTGCACAATATGACATCTTGTCAAAGACCCTTAATGTGACAACCATGTTACCGCGGTGTCGGAAGACTAACATGT
Source organism: Iris pallida (assembly GCA_029216955.1). NCBI lineage: Eukaryota > Viridiplantae > Streptophyta > Magnoliopsida > Asparagales > Iridaceae > Iris > Iris pallida. Next base: position 4,377,726 of record JANAVB010024199.1, on the reverse strand, counting down.
CATAATTTTCTAAGCCGTGTGTTTTTACATAATCCTTCCAACTCTTTCCTTCTATGTCGTAATCTTGCATTATTACATAGAACTGAAATCCGGTTGGAGAATTATGTCAAAACACACGACTTATAAAATTATGACATGTTAGTTTTCCGACACCGCGGTAACATGGTTGTCACATTAAGGGTCTTTGATAAGGTGATATGTTATGAAAAGATATATCCTTATAGTTCTCCTACGTATGTTGAAGAAAACCTCTGTACTTCCTCTGGGTCATATCGCCGGCTGTGCTGCTTCCCCCTCCTCTTCATGTCCACTTCTTCTCCCCCGACTCTACACTTGAGCTGGATATCATATGTAGCTGAGAGAGTCAAATAAGAAGAAGGGAAGTAGGAAGGAGCAGATAGGTTCAGAGCCATGGTGGAGGAGAGGAGAAGGAAAATGCTTGATCAGAACTTGAGGTGGAAAAGTTGTGACGTTGATAGCGTGAGAGAGGGAGAGGGTAGAAAAGATCTTCTCCTCTGACTCTACACTTGAGGTGGATATCATATTTTGGTTTCTGTATTTTGGCTCCAGCTCCATTTGCATTAATTTACGGTACGACATGGTAATCTGGACATAGTCCCTGCAGCCATTCGACTGGCGAGGCAGAAACTATGTAGCCGTAGATAAAGTTGACTGTCCTCCGACCCTCATCCTTCGGCAATGATGATACGACAACCTATCACTATATCTTATATAGTAGTAGATGATGTCTTAGTATTACATTATGTGAGTTCATCTTGATTCTGTTACATTCTTCAGATAGTAGATACGATAAGAACATATACTACATCATATGTACAGAACATAGATGATTCACACTAATATATGCTAGAATGAATTTTGGGTTGTGTTCTGAGCCATTCGTTCCCATATTTTGTGTGATTGTTGTAGACTTGGTTATAGGGACTGAAACCTGTGTACAGCGAGAAATGGACATTCTGTGATTGTTTGGATCCTATTCTACAGTGAGAAATGGTTATCTTTTTAAACTGCAGGAAGAAATGGATATTCTGTATTTTATTTTTTATTTTTTTTGCAGATTTAGCGACGTTTATCGACGTCCTCCGACCCTCATCCCTCGGCAATGATGATACGACAACCTATCAATATATCTTATATAGTAGTAGATGATGTCTTAGTATTACATTATGTGAGTTCATCTTGATTCTGTTACATTCTTCAGATACTAGATACGATAAGAACATATACTACACCATATGTACAGAACATAGATGATTCACACTAATGTATGCTAGAATAAATTTTGGGTTGTATTCTGAGCCATTCGTTGATAGCGACTCCGAAAGTATGCGTCACAATACGTCGCTGATAGCGACAAACAGCGATATATTGCGACTACCTTTAGTGTAATAAAAACCAACGTCGTTGATTTGTCGGAAAACGTCGCTAGTTTTATTAGTTCAGCGACATTTAGCGTCGCAAAGATTGTTACGTCGTCGAATATTAAACGAATACCGACGCTTTGCGACGTATTTGCGGACGTCGCTAATTTCTGATAAAAAGGGTTTCCTTGGTTCGACTTTTCATTTCTCCCTCTCCCCAAATTTTTTGTTCCCGCCCCTCTTCCCCGACCTCAACGACAGCCCGACCCCGTTCCCTCCGGCGCCGCTCATCCTCCTCCTCCACCGCGAGCCCCTTCTCCTCCCTCCGGCGAGCCCCTATCACTATATCTTATATAGTAGTAGATGATGTCTTAATCTTACATTATGTGAGTTCATCTTGATTCTGTTACATTCTTCAGATACTAGATACGATAAGAACATATACTACACCATATGTAAAGAACATAGATAATTCACACTAATGTATGCGAGAATAAATTTTGGATTGTGTTCTGAGCCATTCGTTCCCATACTTGGCAATTAAGCATGTGAAATAGAACTGATTATGTTTAGTTTATCTTACGAACCAGATTTGGACATTGCTAGAATGATTGTTGTAGACTTGGACATTGTGTGAATTTTGGGTTGTGTTCTGAGCCATTCTGACAACCATATTTTGTGTGATTGTTGTAGACTTGGTTATAGGGACTGAAACCTGTGTACAGTGAGAAATGGACATTCTGTGATTGTTTGGATCCTATTCTACAGTGAGAAATGGTTAGCTTTTTAAAATGCAGGGAGAAATGGACATTCTGTATTTTTTTTTTTTGCAGAATTAGCGACGTTTACCGACGTTTATCGATGTTTACCGACGTCCTCCGACGTAATTGTGCGTCGGTAGACGTCGGTAGATAATTAATATTATCCAGTCTACCGACGTTTAGCGACGTCATTATTTGTCACAGGACGTCGGTAAACGTCGGTGTACGTCGGTAATTATCCCAAGAAATTCCCAGGATTTACCAACGTCTAGCGACTTTGTATATGTCACTAAATCACCGACAACTCGACAGTAATTCGTCGGTAAATTTACCGACTTGTAGCGACACTAAATATTACGTCGCAAAGAGCGACGACACGACGGTGGACGTCGGCATTATACCGACGTATAAATACGTCGACGAACGTCGGCAATTGCGACGTTTGGCGACGTTTATATGATCAGCGACTTACATTTCCGCGACCAGCCCGAAACGTCGGTAATTTCGTCGCGAATTATTTTTAGCGACGAAAATTGTTGTTTTAGCGACGTCTTTAGGCGTCGCTAAAATGACTTATTCTGGTAGTGGTATCCACAACAGAAACCACTATAACCGCTAAGTCAAACTAGCATGCAACCTCTATTAGCGGTTATTCCTATCGCACGGCTTGTACGTACTGGTGACCAGCCAATCACGCACGTCCGTATTCTAGATGCGACACACAACTTCGTGGTACGACGTGTCAAGGCCAATGAATGCAACACACAAGGTGGTCCCTTAAATCTAGGTTTAATGTGTAAGAAAATAATACATAACAGGAAATATAAATAAACAGTAAGTTCTAACAGGTTATGCCATGTATCACAGTTTATTTTGCATAAAAAAATAAATAATGCATTAAATATGAGCTAAAATAAATAAACAGCAAATGGCAAGGTGTCTTGCCTGGTAGGGCGCCTGGTGTACTGCGATAATCACGGTAGCACAAACAGCGACTTCGGTGCAACAACTATACATGGTGACCTCGGATGGTGGCACGGACAGTTCCATTGGGTCCAGAAGGGTCAAATTGGTTAGGGTCGATAGGTGGAAGGACAGAATTGGCAGGAGGGTAGGAATAATGGGCTTGGTTACGGTTAGGAGAAAAGAAATAATAGATAAATATTATATATAAAAATTTTAGAAAATATTTATAATTCCTAAAAGCTAGTTTTCACGAGTCAAAATATTTATAGGAAAAATGCAAAAATACTTAAAATCAAGAAAACCATTTTCGGCAAAAACTCTAAGTTTGTAAAAAATACGACTTTAGATATATATTATTTTAGATAACTACCTTGAAAATCTAGAAAAAAAATCGTTTTAGGCTACATTATAATTTATAAGTCAAAAACTATTTCTTAATTAAATAAAAAATCTGCAACAATAAAATATTTTTATGAGCCAAAAATATTTACAGATAAATACCTTGAAATCTAGAAAAATAAGTTTAGGGCTAAGAACCTAACTTGAAATTATATGTAGAGTTAAGTTACTCCTATATTTTTGTTACATAACATATATATATATATATATATATATATATATATATATATATATATATATATATATATATATATATATAATTAAACAAAATTACTAAGATAATAATAATAATAACAATGTTAATAATAATAATAATAATAATAACTATAGAATTAACAGATACAAAAAAAATAACAAAAACCAAAACAAAATACAAAAAAACAACAACAATCAACCACAAAAAAAATATCAAACAGACCATTTCAATAACCATTACTCCACTTATCAAAAGGAGAGAGAGAAAAGAGCGAGGGAGAGAGAGTGGGTAGGAGCTAGAGTTTGAGGCGGCGATCAACCGGAGAGGAAAGGGAAGAAGAGCAGGTGTCGGCGCAGCGTCCACAGTGGGAGTGACGGACAGTCGGCTAAGCGCCGGCACAGCTTGGTGGTTCGACCGCTCGATTCGAACGACGCACAGGGTCAGGCTCTCTGCGCGACGGAGAGGGCGAGTAGGTCAGGGAAGTGGGCTAACGGCGGAGGGTTCGACCGGAGTTGGACGACGGTTCTGGGGCAGCTGCTGCTGCTAGGGCGAGCGGTCGGAGGAAGAGGAGCGGTTGGGAGGAGGGTTTTCGGGGGTTCGGCCACGCGGCTCGCCGGCGGACGGCTTGTGTCGATTTAGTCCAAACTGGACCCGAACCAAATCCCAGCCTATGTAGGCATGCAGTGGAACCCGGGATGGCCATGTAGACATTTTATGTATGTACAAATATTTTCTTATTTATTTTTAGGACTTGGCAAATACTTTCTAAATATATAATAGTTTATTTAAATGTTGTTTTAGAATAATTATATAAATTTCTTGAGCCAATTAAATGGTGTGTTCGATGAGCTCACCAAAATATATTAATGGCTTGATTACAGTGTTTTTAGGTTTATTATTATTATTAATGTTAATATTGTGGTTAATAGATAAATAAATTATTTATTATTAATGGTTATTATTATTTTATTCTCTATCAAAATTATATATATATATATATATATATATATATATATATATATATATATATATATATATATATATATATATAATATGTGGGTGTGTGTATAAATGAATATATTATATATGGGTGTTTGTGTATGGATATATAAATATGTATATCATAGATGTGCGTATTTATAAACTATATACAAGAATTATTATTAAAATTTTGGTTATGGAATACTTATCCATATATATATATATATATATATATATATATATATATATATATATATATATATATATATATATATATATATATATATATATATATATATATATATGGTTATAAGGATATATATATGTATGTAGAAACAAATATTATATATTATATAGGGGTAGGATATATAAATAAACAGGTATATATATATAATATATATTTATGTGTGTATACGTATATATGTATAAGTGTCCATAGGTAATTATATATATATATATATATATATATATATATATATATATATATATATATATATAAAGAAAAGAAATAAAGAAAAAAATAACTGAAAAACAGTAGCATTCCTACCCAGCTAATGGACCAATCCCCTCAGTCCATGCTCAAACCCCACAAGCTCGAGCCCGCAGACCTAAATCCCAGCCGTGCAAATCCCGAACTCAGCCGATACATACGAATAAGAGGAAGTGAAGGATCGAAGGAGTAATCACCAAACCCTAACCCTGACTCATATCCACGCACGCCCCCTAAGCGCACGCCGCCCCACGTGGCCGACGGCCGGCCACGAGTCGCCGGCGGCAGGCCGGACGACCGCACGCGCGCGCGCGTGCCATGTGAGAGACAGCAGCAGGGTGCTGCGCGAAGCCGACTTCGTGACCGAAGTCCACCTTCGTTACTCCATCATTTTTCGAGAAAATTCTTCAGGTATGATCCTGACATAACCTCCTTCAAACTCCTCTGATTATATTCTGTTAGAATCGTGCGACCAATCCAGAAAAACGACCCAAAGTCGATCGAAAAACCTGTTCGAAAATAGGACCAATAACAGTCCAATCATCCATATTGGAAGCCAGTTTTTGAACTACCTATTAAGGTTTTCAAAAATCTAATTAGACACACTTGAATAGAACATATACGGCAGTAAAACCCTTTTTATAGATTCCAATTTCATTAAGTAGGTGTAAAGATATTCGAACCCAAAGTTTGTGAAAAACTTGTTTTAAAAAAATATAGAAAATTGGAAAATCCTTCGACTCGACGTGCGTTCCGCCAATCCGGGCGAGGTGATCGCGAACCGAAAGCATCAAAAGCTGCATAATGGTTTCGTGGTCATGTGGGCTTTGACGGAATTCAAATTAGTTGCGTGTGCGCGACGAATTTGATGCGTATCCGTCAAAATTCACCGTATCGGTCACTTTGCAAGTTTCCCAATTACTTCGTGCACGCTCGTCAGATCGTGACGAAACTTGCGCCATCAGGACCGTATCATTTTTCTGGTCCTGTATGCCAAGTTTGGTCAAATTCTGAGACAGTTGAATCGTATGTCGTTTTGCGGGCCCCACGGTCCCATTCAACGGGCGATTTTGTGCACGGCCTGCCGAAATCCAACTGTGGACATACGGTTGGGTTTGTATCGGAAAACTGGATCCGTAGACATGTAGTTTGACAACTTTAGAGACCATTGACTCTGGCATGCTTTTCGATGTAAAGCGGGTCCAACGGCGGACATCACTTTTGTCCAAAATTATCGTTTTGCCCTTGTGTTCAGAATTGGACTTAAGGATAGACAATTCTAGCTAATTTGACTATTCTGAAAATGTTGGTACAATTTATTTCAGTATCTGGAGATTTTTGCATGTGTTGACTGATTGTGGATCATTGAGTGGTATAGTATTATTGGTTTCACCAGCTAAGGACCTCAGGCAAGTGCACTTTCTGATTGCTTTCTGATTCATAGTAGTCTTTTCATTTCATGTCTATACATATATCTTGCTGCTTGTTGACACGCTCATCACACGGAGTAGTTGGGAGGGGAAATATCTTAGTAGACATGTGGACTACCCAGAACTATCCCGCGTGTCTTTCGTGAATGATAGCAGCTGCACACGATACGTACAGGGTGCCGGATTTACCCCCTAGCCGTTCACATGTTGAAAAGGATATTTCAAACCACTTAGATAGATGTCTTTTATTAGTTTTTCCTTATTTTCTTCTCTAACCGTGCCATGTCATCAGTTCTTTTCAGTTTTCATATCTTATATGTTATTTTCATGTCTTGTTAATTCTATTGTGTCTTTGTATTATCATCGGTTTGTGTACTTGTTCCATTCATGACTGGAAACTAATATTTTTTAGGTTTAGCCGCGATCACTCTTAGCACTGGGAAGACATGGGTATGCTGAGGCCGACCTAGATAGTGGAACTAGTTGTCATTTTCATTAATTGTGAGAACTTTATATTTTCTTTAAATATAAATGTTGTAGCTGTTGTAATAAATTTAGAAATATGAATGAGCATCAAATGTTGTATTTTGAGCATTTATTTCTTGCAGGCTTGATAGCGTTCTACCGCCGACTCTGCGGCGTAGGCTGGCTTGGACACGTCTCATATCCGAAAAGCGGGTGCGGGTCGTGACAAGTTTTTATGGTGGCCCATGCAGGTCAGTTTTTGCAAAATATTGTGAACTCGCGATAGTACCATATTAGTCGTACTGCTGCGAGCCTGCTCCCAGGAAATGCTCATTCACAACTAGGATTAAAATAATTTAAGATAATGACTAGGACTAGGAGTCCCTTGTTCAAATTGACCGTTGGGTAGTTAAGGTTATTAGATAGGCCATGCAATTTAAAAGATTGCTAGATCCCTGTAGGTACACTATTACTTTGATATGACGACATGATCCAAAGTGGGTATACTATTCACTTGGTAAATTAGGATTACCTAGAATTAAGGCTTTGGTCTTGGTGAACTGTTTAATTTTCTTTTGTTTTATTTAGATATAAATCTTACATCATAAGTTAGAATTGCCTGTTTTAAAATTCTATTTGTTGTAAAGAATTAGTTTGTAATTTCTGATCATGTTATTCATATATGAATCTCAAGTCAGATTTGATTCAAAGTTTTTTCTCAGCCGTTTGAAATATATATGAGATAAAAGTTAGGATGCTCTTACTTCACTTGTCTTCAGATATTTCCTTTCGACCTGCCTTTTGCTTTAAGGATTAATACTTATAGGCAGAGGTTACACTTTCTATCATAGCCAATTAGTTTGAACTCTAGCAGCTCCTTAAAGTACTTAGGAATATAGTTAGAGTAATTAAATGACCGCGATGACTAGACAGCAGCACACTGTCGCCAATTGTTTGAGAATAGATGGTGTGGGTTCATTGCAGCCAGCAGCGCACTGGCGAGGCACAACCCATAGAATTGAAATCATTTCAAAGAACTATGTCCTCATTAAACTCTTTAGATCTTAGAGACCCTTGTGTCAATATAAGATAGAGTACCTGATAGCATATCGCCTCTGAATCACGGAACCAAGAGTTTGCCACAGCCAGATTATATGGGTGAGACATAATTCTCGGTAAAATGATTTTAGACGTGATCACAAGATTAGGATACTATAGAGGATAGGAGATGCCCTGTATGTCCCTTAGGACCCAATGCCAATACTAGTTGAAGCTCTGTAAGTGGTAGCATGCCTCTCAGCTTAGCCTTATGTGGTCCTTGTGATCTATTAACGAGGCAACCGACTGACATCAATAGGTTTACCTAGAATATAGAATTTAGAGTTCCATAACCCATTAGTCGACCCAGGCCTTATGAATAGAAGATAGTAGGATTGACTGTATAAGCAAGAATACCATGTAAGGATTTGATTCTCTCAAAACTCGAATTACTTATTCCTCATCCCAAAAACCCCCACATACTTGTATTTTGACTATCTTGACCAAATGCTACAATTACAGCCTAGTTTTACAAGCTTACTCTTTTATCGAGCTTGATTCAAGACATATGTTTATTGGGGACGCCCGCTAATATATTGTCTAATCAGAATCATTGTATTACGGTCTGATCAACCATGATGCAATTGGTTTTCTCTTCATCTGATTACCCTACGTGGATTGAGACGTAGATGTCACTAGAATCCCATCCACGACTGCTTTGACAATTCATCTTGAATTATACGTTCGCCTTTGAATCACGTAATTGTATTCGACGACATCTCTCTTGGACTCTTTATTATTTTTGTCTTTCACTGATTGGAAAGACGAAAGCCCATGACTGATAGATAGATACAGAGAAATCCCTACGGCTATGATAGTCGTATACACAAGTGTAGCTACCATCGGCCAGCCAGGTGACTGGAATCCTGCCTTGAGTTACTCGTTCTCCTCTCGACCTTCAAACTACTAAGGGGACCTTCTAGCCATCTGAATTTGAGGAACAATCCTTAGCTTGACTTATATCTACCGTATCTCGTACGTCGTGCCTTATCCCTTATTAACCAGAGTCGAGGTACAATATTCGAACTTTTGGAATTCTTCTAGCCTCATTATTCCTGAAACCCTGTCCTAACTTCTAAGGTGGGTAGACTGTAAACTTTTAAAAAAATTTAGGACGTACTACCGATTGATTAGAACAATTCCTATTAGGATGATAATTAGTGCCCCATGGACTCCCACTTTCCATTTAGATTATTTTGTGTCCCGGTCGTGCCATTAATATTCGGGGGAAGAGACTAGTTGTTACCTTCCAACAAATTTCATATATAAGATCTAGACGAGTCCACCTTCAGGACAAAAGGACTAGCTATAACCCTTACCATAGTACCTACCCGTTATACTTTCCGACTTCCAATTGAGCCTCAACTTTGACTAAATTCCTGCGACCCAAAATATGGTGGTGATCTACTTGAATCCACTACGCACACGTCATTAGTGTGCCACCCGATTGAGGCCTCACGTACTACTTAAACGCAAGAGTCACTGAAGGTGCATTTCAGGCTTATGGACCTAGCTAACCAACCCGACTAGCAACTAGCTCAACCACTTGGAAGGAACCCTATTCTAGGATACCCTAATCTAGTAGGAATAGTTCTATCATTAGGATCTTGTCTAGTCCATATAGATTGAAACCCAATGTTCATCCAACCAACAACTGATGTCCAAATAGAGAACCCAGTAAGACCACAACCTTGATTTCCCAAATTCCGTTCTATTGTGGAATCTTGTTTAGAATTCCAAGAATAAAAGTTTTGTATTACACTGATTGCAAGCCCCACTAAGCAACGAAGGGCTCTTCGACGTAGCAAGTGACTGAACTATAGTAGCCCAATCTAGCAAACAAGTTAGTGGTTCGTAAACACCCTTTTTAGCTGTACCGTCGAAAACTCTCTACCGCTCTTGAGACTTCATAATTGCCCTCGATTATTCCTCCTTACCCTTCTGTCCTTTATTTCGGGGTGACGAAGGTCATGCTTATTAGAATTTACCAATATTCTTAGCTACTTGTTTAAATTTGCTTGTTAAGTTTTTGGGTTGCTTGATACATACGAGAGGATTTTAGAAACCAGATGCCTAGATATTTGTTGGTAGGATTGTTAGAAACTAGTTAGAAGATTATGAGATTTTAGTTTGAGGAGTAGTGTGACCAAAGGTGGGTAGAAGTCCTCGATGATTCGTAGTTACGAAATGGCAAGGAGGAAGATATAAATATTTCTGAGAAATTAAAATTCGAGGATATTATGGTAATAGTGGATTTATTTTATTTTATTTTTATTTTATTTTTTATGTTTGAATTTTTGGCATGTTTACGAGTTAGAATTTCGAGGACGAAATTATTTTTAAGGTGGGTAGATTTGTAGCTCCACTTCCCGAAAATTTTGAAATATTTTATTTTATTTACTTTTTTTTAAATAGTGATTTTAGATTATTATAAATAATTATTTAGTTTATTATTACGGTAGATGATTTTAGTCATTGTTAGAAATTGAGTACAATGTGATTAGAAATCATGGCACGGATAGTGCAGTGACGTGCTTTGACTAGTGTTTTAGCCATGCCAAGGAAGGCCAAGCCATAGTGACGTCCTAACTAGGAAAATCAGACTAAGTTGCGACTTAAACCTATAGAACGTTTAATTACTTATTAATTATATTATTGACTTGTAGGAAACCGCTTGTGTCAATTTAGTCCAAACTGGACCCGAACCAAATCCCAGCCAATGTAGGCATGCAGTGGAACCCGGGGCGGCCATGTAGACATTTTATGTATGTACAAATATTTTCTTATTTATTTTTAGGACTTGGCAAATACTTTCTAAATATATAATAGTTTATTTAAATGTTGTTTTAGAATAATTGTATGAATTTCTGGAGCCAAATAAATGGTGTGTTCGATGAGCTCACCGAAATATATTAATGGCTTAATTACAATGTTATTAGGTTTATTATTATTATTAATGTTAATATTGTGGTTATTAGATAAATAAATTATTTATTATTAATGGTTATTATTATTTTATTCTCTATCAAAGATATATATATATATATATATATATATATATATATATATATATATATATATATATATAATATGTGGGTGTGTGTATAAATGAATATATTATATATGGGTGTTTGTGTATGGATATATAAATATGTATATCATAGATGTGCGTATTTATAAACTATATACAAGAATTATTATTAATATTTTGGTTATGGATTTATATATATATATATATATATATATATATATATATATATATATATATATATATATATATATATATATATATATATATATATGCGGACAGCTCGGGGGGGTGTATGGGCGCCCCCCCCTCCTCCTCCGCCTGGCCTGGGTTTCGTCGGCTCCCCCCAGCCCCCTCCCTCTCCGGGCTCCTCCTCCCTGGAGTCGAGCATCCCTCCGCCGGAGCTCCCTGTGGTCGAGCTCCCGCCCCCCTCGTGGGCCACTCCCTCCCTCCCCGAGGTCGAGGTCGAGCTCCCCTTGCCCCCGGTGGTCGAGCCCCCCTTCCCCTTCCTCCGCGGACCGCTCGGGGGGGTGTAAGGGCGCCCCCCCTCCTTCTCCGCCTAACCTGGGTTTCGTCGGCTCCCCCCAGCCCCCTCCCTCTCCGGGCTCCTCCTCCCTGGAGTCGAGCATCCCTCCGCCGGAGCTTCCTGTGGTCGAGCTCCCGTCCCCCTCGTGGGCCGCTCCCTCCCTCCCCGAGGTCGAGGTCGAGCTCCCCTTGCCCCCGATGGTCGAGCCCCCTTCCCCTTCCTCCGCGGACTGCTCGGAGGGGTGTATGGGCGCCCCCCTCCTCCTCCGCTTAACCCTGCCTGGCGCCCTCCCTCGGCTTCCGGCCTCCTGTTCGGCGCCCTCCCGCCGGCCCCCTCCCCTCGTCCTCCAGTCGGCGCCTCGGGTCGTGCCCCCTACCCCGGCTTACAGACTGTGGAGTCTTCCCCCTCCGGCTCCCCGGCGAGCGTTCTCCCTTCTCGTTCGTCCTCTCCAGCCTGCGGCGTCGTCCCCTGTCGGCCCCCAGCGGACGCCCGCCCGTCCCCAGAGGCTGCGCCCCCCTGCGCCCCGCGCCGGTCCCATTTCGTCGGCGTCCCCCTTTGGATCGAGCTCCTCCCCCCGCTCTCCAGCGGTTCCCCTGCCGTGGCATCCCCGGCGTCTCCTCCCCCCGCCTCGGAGCGGCCCGACGGACCTCCGTGGCTCTCTCCGCCGTATCGCCTTCTCTCCCGGCGTTCCCGATCGTAGCGCCGGGGACTCTCTCCCGGCCGTTCCTCTCCGGCGGCGTCTCCCGGCTGGGGCGTGGGAGTCCCGTCCCCCCCTCGGTTCCCGTGCCCCTCGGGCCCCGCCCCTCCCGCTTGAGTCCCGTGCCCACCCTCTCCGGGGCGCACGTCCCCTCGGTTTCCGTGGGATAGCGCCAGCTGGCCTTCCAGCTGTCCTTCCCTTCTTTTTGGTTTGAATTTTGTTCGGGTGTTCCCGCCTGTGGGACCCAGTTTTGGGTTGGTGGGCCACGTGCCCCCCTGTGATGTTGTGTTTGGCTCCTTTGTGTTTGTTTCCGATTCAATAAAGTTTGCTCTTTCCAAAAAAAAAAAAAAAAAAAAAAAAAATATATATATATATATATATATATATATATATATATATATATATATATATATATATATATATATATATATATATATATATTTATATATATATAGAAACAAATATTATATATTATATAGGGGTAGGATATATAAATAAACAGGTATATATATATATATATATATATATATATATATATATATATATATATATATATATATATATATATATATATATATATATATATATAATATATTTATGTGTGTATACGTATATATGTATAAGTGTCCATAGGTATATATATATATATATATATATATATATATATATATATATATATATATATATATATATATATATATATATATATATATAAAGAAAAGAAATAAAAGAAAAGAAAAAAAAAGAAAAAAATAACTGAAAAGCAGTAGCATTCCTACCCAGCTAATGGACCAATCCCCTCAGCCCATGCTCAAACCCCACAAGCCCGAGCCCGCAGACCCCAATCCCAGCAGTGCAAAACCCGAACTCAGCCGATACATACGAATAAGAGGAAGTGAAGGATCGAAGGAGTAATCACCAAACCCTAACCCTGACTCGTATCCGCGCACGCCCCCTAAGCATGCGCCGCCCCACGTGGCCGACGGCCATCCACGAGTCGCCGGCGGCAGGCCGGACGACCGTACGCGCGCGCGCGTGCCATGCGAGAGACAGCAGCAGGGTGCTGCGCGAAGCTGACTTCGTGACCGATGTCCACCTTCGTTGCTCCATCATTTTCCGAGAAAATTCTTCAGGTATGATCCTGACATAACTACCTTCAAACTACTCTGATTATATTCTGTTAGAATCGCGCGACCAATCCAGGAAAATGACCCAAAGTCGATCGAAAAACCTGTTCAAAAATAGGACCAATAACAGTCCACTCATCCATATTGGAAGCCAGTTTTCGAACTACCTATTAAGGTTTTCAAAAACCTAATTAGACACACTTGAAGACAACATATATGGCAGTAAAACCCTTTTTATAGATTCCAATTTCATTAAGTAGGTAAGTAGGTGTAAATATATTCGAACCCAAAGTTTGTGAAAAACCTGTTTTCAAAAATATAGAAAATTGGAAAATCCTTCAACTCGACGTGCGTTCCACCAATCCGGGCGACGTGGTCGCGAACCGAAAGCATAGAAAGCTGCATAATGGTTTCGTGGTCGTGTGGGCTTTGACGGAATTCAAATTGGTCGCGTGTGCGCGACGAATTTGATGCGTATCCGTCGAAATTCACCTTATCTGTCACTTTGCAAGTTTTTCAATTACTTCGTGCACGCTCGTCATATCGAGACAAAACTTATACTATAAGGACCGTATCGTTTTTCTGGTCCTGTATGCCAAGTTTGGTCCAATTCTGAGACAGTTGAATCGTACGTCGTTTTACGGGTCCCACGGTCCCACTCAACGGACGATTTTGTGCACGGCCCGCCGAAATCCAACTGTGGACGTACGGTTGGGTTCGTATCGAAAAACCAGATCCGTAGACATTTAGTTTGATGACTTTAGAGACCATTGACTCTGGCACGCTTTTCGGTGCAGAGCGGGTCCAACGGCGGATATCTTTTTTGCCCGAAATTACCGTTTTGCCCCTTTGTCCGGAATTGGACTTAAGAACAGGCAATCCTAGCTAATTTGAATATTCTAAGAATGTTGGTACTATTTATTTCAGCATCTGGAGATTTCTGCATGTGTTGACTGATTGTGGCTCATTGAGTGGTATAGTATTATTGGTTTCACCAGCTAAGGACCTTAGGCAAGTGCACTTTCTGATTGCTTTCCGATTCATAGTAGTCTTTTCATTTCATGTCTATACATATATCTTGCTGCTTGTTGACACGCTCGTCACACGGAGTAGTCTGGAGGAGAAATATCTTAGTAGACATGTGGACTACCCAGAACTATCCCCCGTGTCTTTCGTGGATGATAGCAGCTGCACACGACACGTGCAGGGTACCGGATTTACCCCCTAGCCGTTCACATGTTGAAAAGGATATTTCAAACCACTTAGATAGATATCTTTTATTAGTTTTTCCTTATTTTCTTCTCTAACCATGCCATGTCATCAGTTTTTTCCAGTTTTCATATCTTATATGTTATTTTCATGTCTTGTTAATTCTATTGTGTCTTCGCATTGTCGTCGGTTTGTGTACTTGTTCCATTCATGACTGGAAACCAACATTTTTCAGGTTTAGCCGCGATCACTCTTAGCACTGGGAAGACATGGGTATGCGACCTAGATAGTGGAACTAGTTATCATTTTCATTAATTGTGAGAACTTTGTATTTTCTTTAAATATAAATGTTGTAACTGTTGTAATAAATTTAGAAATGTGAATGAGCAGCAAATGTTGTATTTTGAGCATTTATTCTTGCGGGCTTGATAGCGTTCTATCGCCGACGCTACGGCGTAGGCTGGCTTGGACACGTCTCGTATCCGAAAAGCGGGTACGGGTCGTGACACCGGAGACGGGGGCTGCTGTTCGTCGGGGAAGACGAAAGGTCGGCGTGATGGCGGTGGCAGGGATTGTGGTGGCGGGTGAGGTCTCGGACAGGGAGACTACGGTGGTGGCAGGGTGAGGC
Source organism: Iris pallida (assembly GCA_029216955.1). NCBI lineage: Eukaryota > Viridiplantae > Streptophyta > Magnoliopsida > Asparagales > Iridaceae > Iris > Iris pallida. Next base: position 4,362,343 of record JANAVB010024199.1, on the reverse strand, counting down.
TAAGGTTGAGGAATTGGGGATGGCAGAGTTAGAATCGGGTTAGGGATAGCATTTTTGCCGTGTCGGGATTGTTGACACGGGGGAGAGGATTCAATGTATATGTAAAAATATATGGAATAAGAATTTGGATGGACACCGACACGATATACGTAGATTTATGGAGAAAATTGGAGAATAGAAATACATGGATGAGTACCTGCCTATTTATTGGATGTGGGAATTTCCAGTTGGATAAAGATTAGAATAGTTTAAACCCAATTAGATAATTCAATCTATAAATTTAAATTAATTCAATAAATCCAAATCAAAATCCAATTTAAATCTAATTAAATTTTTAGTTCAAAAATCAAATGGGATAAATTAAATTTCAAATATTTAACTATTTAAATAAATCCATAAATTTAAATCAAGATTTAAATCGTCACAATAATTTCGAAATATATTTTCCAAAAATACTAATAATAATAATTTCAAATATTACATTATTATTTAAAAATAAACTAATAAATAATTACAAATTATATATGTATGCACAAATAATATTTCCAAATATATACTTTTCTAGTATACTATTTTATAAGAATATTTATTTATTATAACTGTATAAATAAAAGGCCTTTCATAAATAATTCATATATTTAGAATTTTTGATAGCTAAAAGTAATTATTATATATATTATCTTGAAACTATAAAAATAGGAAAAATGTTTTCTAAAAATATGTACGCTCGCACATATTCGCACTCGTCGAGCAATTACAAAAAGTAAAATTTCGTGCGCGACGTACAATGCGACTACGCGACGTACAATACAAAATTTTAAATCAGTACCAAATTTAATAATAAAAAATAGTAGAATTTAGGGGTTTTACATCCTACCCAACTTAAAAGAATTTTGTCCTCAAAATTAAGAATTCGTAGGGGGGTGAGAAGGCACAACGGTAGATAGAAAGGTTCCTTAAAGAAGTTTATATGGTCGTAGTCTAGGTTGAGGATATGATTTAAGAGACGATTGTAATCACTTCTTAAATTCAAGTGATTAGAAAGTCAAGCTTGTAGATTTAGGATCGAGGGAAAGGTCGAGTAGTTCAAGACAAAGATATAGTTACATTGGGTGGTAATGGTGATAGGACAATTAGTGGAAGTTCTAGTATAACACCTTCGTTCTTCTAAAATAGGTGAAGGCGAAAGCAAAATGGAATTCGAAGGTGGCCTTATCGAATACGAATACGTGATTCAAAGACGATCGAATAATTTCAAAGAAATTATCAAGGCAGTCGTGGATGGGATTCCAAGGGGTAAGTTTAACTATATCACATCCACATAGATTGAAAAGGCGAACCAAAGTACACTCGGTTGATCAGACCATCATACACCGGTTCTGATTAGATAATATGTTAGTGGGTCGACCCAAATAACATATGTCTTGAACAAGCTCAATAAAGGAATAAGCTTGCAAAAACTAGGCTATATTAGCATCATTAGTCTAGATAGTAAATCATAGGCACGAGGGTGGATGAAATAAGTACCAATATTTATAGCCTAAGAGTCATAAGGATCTAAGTCTTGTTTATTCCTATACCATCATTCTACGGTTTTATTGACCAAGGCTTGGTTGACCAAATAGGTTAAATTCTTCTAGTCTCTATGGTCTAGATAATACTATTTGTATTCCCTTAATGGTCAAGGGTGTGTCAGGTCATGGGATATTCTACCCAACTTAAAAGAATTAAGCTAAGGGTGTTGGGACATCTAACTAGTAGGGTCAATCTCTAGCAATCACGAAGGGAAGATAAGAATAATGATAGAAGGAATCAAGCAAGATACAATCGATGAGTCGGTCGAATATGGAATCGACAAAAAAGGTCAAGTATGTGGATGAGATCCTAGACTTCTAATCCTATTCGCAGGCTTGCTTGGTACGGTAAAGTAACCAAACAATTTATCTCGACCTGCATGGGCCACCACAAAAATATGTAACGCCCCAGTCCCAAAATACGTAGGACTAGAAACGTAGACATACCAGCTGTATTTATACGAAGTACATAGGCTTCGTATGGATACATAAGCTGTAAAATGCAGTAGAACCATAACTAATCTCATCCACAAAAATAATTGAATAAAAGATATCATATAATGATAATGAATTGTCTTGATACAATGTGTTGGGCAGAGACAAATTTACTACCAACAAGTAAAGGAAAATACATGAGAAAAAAAATAATTTTGGCAAGCAAAGCGAAGACGATCCAAGCGCAATCATCCTCGAAGAAATGGAGATGGTCACGGCTAAAGCTAGAGCACCTGCGAAAGACAAGAGCCCACACCTAGAGAGATAAACAGGTCCTCAGAGGAACGTAACAAGACACATAATATCATGCCATATAAACTGAATAAATATTGCTCAAATAAATAAGTCAATTGAATTATAACATGGTCAAATACACACCTATTGAACGAGCTTACCATCCCTCCAACCAAACAAGGACAGAAGATGGTAAACTAATTCACGGTGACGTATCTTTCCATGCCATGAATCCAATATGGTATCTGGACCCCAACAAGGTTCAATACCTTCTCATCGAAGTAGTAAGTCACACCTACAACCAAACAAGGACAAGATGTGACTAACTAATTCGCGACAAGTTATTGTTCCAAGCCACGGTCAGATACAAGTACTCAAACCAAAAGTACTCATACCTAACGGATAAGGTAGCCTAACCGTTCTAAGTGAAATATAGTTAAGAACAATCCTTCCTACGCATGGGCCCTAGCTAAATAGGATCGGCATGGTCCCCCCTTGGGGCACCAGAGGCCCCATCAATAAGAGCATAACGTTCCGCAGAACGTCAGTGGCCGTCAGTAATCATGGGTCATCAATCCCGTATCTCCAGCGGAGCTTCCGGGTCACAAGAAAAAGTGCATCGAAGCCCATACGCTAAGGAATTGTCCTTCCCGCCCAATGCCTACTATGTTGTATCCACAACAGAAACCACTATAACTGCTAAGTCAAACTAGCATGCAACCTCTATTAGCGGTTATTCCTATCGCATGACTTGTACGTACTGGTGGCCAGCCAATCATGCACGTCCGTGTTCTAAATGCGACACACAACTTCATGGTACGACGTGTCAAGGCCAATGAATGCAACACACAAGGTGGTCCCTTAAATCTAGGTTTAATGTGTAAGAAAATAATACATAGCAAGAAATATAAATGAACAGTAAGTTCTAACAGGTTATACCATGTATCACAGTTTATTTTGCATAAAGAAAATAAATAATGCATTAAATATGAGCTAAAATAAATAAATAGCAAATGGCAAGGTGTCTTGCCTAGTAGGGCGCCTGGTGTACTGCGATAATTATGGTGGCACGAACTGCGACTTCGGTGCAACAACTATACATGGTGACCTCAGGTGGTGGCACGGACAGTTCTATTGGGTCCAGAAGGGTTAAATTGGTTAGGGTCGATAGGTGGAAGGACAGAATTGGCAGGAGGGTAGGAATAATGGGCTTGGTTACGGTTAGAAGAAAAGAAATAATAGATAAATATTATATATACAAATTTTAGAAAATATTTATAATTCCTAAAAGCTAGTTTTCATGAGTCAAAATATTTATAGGAAAAATACAAAAATACTTAAAGTCAAGAAAACCGTTTTCGGCAAAAACTCTAAGTTTGTAAAAAATACGACTTTAGATATATATTATTTTAGATAACTACCTTGAAAATCTAGAAAAGAAAATCGTTTTAGGCTACATTATAATTTATAAGTCAAAAACTATTTCTTAATTAAATAGCAAATTTGCAACAATAAAATATTTTTATGAGCCAAAAATATTTACAGATAAATACCTTGAAATCTAGAAAAATAAGTTTAGGGCTAATAACCTAACTTGAAATTATATGTAGAGTTAAGTTACTACTATATTTTTGTTACAGAATATATATATATATATATATATATATATATAAAATATATATATATATATATATATATATATATAATAAAAAAATTACTAAGATAATAATAATAATAATAACAATGTTAATATTATTAATAATAATAATAATAATAACTATAGAATTAACAGATACAAAAAAAATAATAAATAACAAAAACTAAAACAAAATACAAAAAAAAACAATAATCAACCACAAAAAATAATATATCAAACAGACAATTTCAATAACCATTACTCCACTTATTAAAAGGGGAAAGAGAAAAGAGCGAGGGAGAGAGAGTGGAAAGGAGCTGGAGTTCGAGGCGGCGGTCAACCAGAGGGAAAAGGGAAGAAGAGTGGGTGTCGGCGCAGCATCCACAGTGGGAACGACGGGCGGTCGGTTGAGCGCCGGCACAGCTTGGTGGTTCGGCCGCTCGATTCGAACGACGTATAGGGTCAGGCGCTCTGCGCGACGGAGAGGGCGAGTAGGTCAGGGAAGTGGGCTAACGGCGGTGGGTTCGACCGGAGTTGGACGACGGTTCTGGGGCAGCCGCCGTGGCTAGGGCGAGCGGTCGGAGGAAGAGGAGCGGTCGGAAGGAGGGTTTTCGGGGGTTCAGCCATGCGGCTCGTCGGCAGACGTACGGCGGTGCGGCGCTCCAGAGGAGGCACGACGCTGGCGGTCTGCCGTGGTCACGGAGGACAGGGCAGAGATGGTGGCGAGGCTCGGGCGGAGGCGGTAGAGGGAAGATGCGCGGTTGGCGCTCGTGGCGTTTGCTGGCCGCGGCGGAGGGCTTGACGCCGGATCTGCGGCAGAGTGCGGTGGCGTGCTCGACCTGGGGGAGATCGGCAGCGCTCCGCTCATTAGGCGATCACGGGTCGATGGAGAGGTATATGGGTGTGTTTGCTTCCTTGATTTGGGTTTTGGGTTTGCTGGTGGTTGTGTTCGGATAAGGCAGTGGTGGTGGTTTCGGTAATGGTGGTGCCGGGGATTATTTGGTCTCGGTGGTAGTGATGATGTGGTGGTCGTCGGAATTGTCATATGGGCTGGTCTTGACGGGGGCTGTGGTGGTTTGGCCGGGATGATGGTGAAGGGTGTTGGGTTAGCCGAGGACAGGTAGCCGGGAACGGGGGCTGCTGTTCGTCGGGGAAGACGGGAGGTCGGCGTGATGGCAGTGGCAGGGATTGTGGTGACGGGTGAGGTCTCGGACAGGGAGACTACGGTGGTGGCAGGGTGAGGCTAAGGTTGGGGAATTGGGGATGGCAGAGTTAGAATCGGGTTAGAGATAGCATTTTTGTCGTGTCGGGATTGTCGACACGGGGGAGAGGATTCAATGTATATGTAAAAATATATAGAATAAGTGTCACGACCCGCACCCATTTTTTTTAAACGGATACGAGCCGTGTCCAAGCCAGCCTACACCACAGTGTCGGCGGTAGAACGCTGTCACGGCCATGAAGATCAAATCACACATAATGCTTATTCACATAATTAATCTAACTTACAATATTCACAAGCTTTACATTTGCTGAAAATATAAACTTGTACAAATATTTGAATGGCTACAACTCCACTATCTAGCTAATCTCTAGGCTTTTCGTCTGCAAGTATACCCGTCACTCCCCAAGCTAAGTGAATCCACGGCTAACCTAAAAATGTTGGTTTCCAGTCAGAAATGGAACGAGCACAATTCACTGAATGCAATTTCAATAAAAAAAATGACTATAAAACAAAGGTTAGACATCAATCATGAGTTTTGAAAATAAATAGTAAAGTCGTAAGAATAGACAGAAAACCAATAGTAAATAAATAGACACATATACTTTCCCCACTGTTAGAAGTACCTTTGTATGTGATCGGTCTCGGGACAATTATGTGACACGGTCTACACGGTCTAAAGTTACACGGTCTAAAGTTACACGGTCTACAATTACACGGTCTACAAAAAATATTGCAGTAAAGAAACACTGTCTACAAAATAATAATCACGATCTACACAGTTTAAATGCAGTAATAATCACGTTCTACAATATCTACTTTGTAATAAATAAATCACTGTCTACACTGTCTACAAGAAATAAATAAATCACTGTCTACACTGTCTACAAGAAATAAATGCAACACGGTCTACACGGTCTAAGGTCAGATCACACATCTTTGGTACTTCTCATTCCCGACTCAACAATTTATAATAGAAAATAATCACATAATCAATGACTAATCAATGAAATATAGTAAAAATCAATATCGAAATGCAGACAATAAACTGTACTTGCCTGTGGTCCTTTGCTGGTGAAACCGACAATCTGTCTACTCACTGTGCCACAATAGTCAAAACCCGTACAACAGTCCTCGGAAGCTGAAATAAACATTACCAATGTTCTCAGAATAGTCAAAATAGCTAGAATTGCCTGTCCTTAAGTTTAATTCTGGACACAGGGGCAAAACGGTAATTTCGAGCCAAAACGATGTCCGCCGTTGGACCCGCTTTGCACCGAAAAGCGTGCCAGAGTCAACGGTCTCTAAAGTCGTCAAACTACATTTCTACGGATCCAGTTTTCTGATACGAACCTAACCGTATGTCCAGAGTTCGATTCCGGCGGGCCGTGCACAAAATTACCCGTTGAGTCGGACCGTGGTGCCCGCGAAACGGTAATTTTATCAACTGTCTCAGAATCGGACCAAACTTGGCATACATGACCAGAAAAATGATACGGTCCTGTTGGCACAAGTTTCATCTCGATCTGACGAGCGTGCACAAACTAATTGAGAAATTTGCAAAGTGCACGATACGGTGAATTTCGACGGATACGCATCAAATTCGTCGCGCACACGCGACCGATTTGAATTCCGTCAAAGCCCACACGACCACGAAGCCGTTACGCAGCTTTTGATGCTTACTGTGCATGACCACGTCGCTCGGTTTGGCGGGACGCACGTCGTGTGGATGAATTATCAAGTTTTTAAAACAGGTTTTTCTCTAACTTCGGGATCCGATTTCTTGATACGCAATCGATGATTTCGATTTTCGTAAACTAAGTTTCAGTGTCCTATAGGTTTTCTGATCTTGTGTTCAATTAGTTTTCTAATGTTTTTACTAGGTTGATGGAAAACAGTCCCCAAGTATAGGTACCCGGAGCAGTTTCATGTCCTGTTTCGGGCAGTTTTTACTCCAACTTTGCGACGAATCTTTTGGCTGCTGGGTTCTCTAAATCAAAATCTAAAAACTAGGACTTCTAGGTGATCATATAGCCTTCCCGTAACATTTTACGGTTCGAGAAACGGTCGAGAATTCAGAAAGAAGTTTAACGAGGAACAGGGTTACCTCGCAGTGAGTTTCTGTTGTTGCTGTCGAAACAGAGCGCGCGCGCGGCCTTTCAGTCGCTCTTCGGCGACTCGTGCGGTCGCGCGTGGTCGCGGGAAGGCCACCCGACGATTGGGGAGGGTGGCACCGTTGTCCGGGGTCGTCGATCCAGGGAATTTAGGGTTCGTAGGCTCCTTCGGCCATCCATATAGCAGCGGCTATATAGACTTCTCTTGGCTGGAAATTACTGAAGGGGAGCGGGATCGGGCTCGAGTTGAGCAGGCCGAGCTTGGGCCCGCTGCTACTTCCCCCCTTTTTTCTATTTCTTTTTTTTTATTCTCTTATATTATCATTATATCTATATATATATACACTTTACCAATATATATATTCACACTCATACACAATATATATTTATAAATACACATATATACCTTGTATATAAATACCATATTCAATCTAAAACATTTAAAATCAATATAAAATATATTTCCAAATAAAATATTAATATATTTATTTTTATATATAATATATCTATTTAAATGTGTACATATACCTATATAATATATATCCATAAAACCTAAATAAAAACCCAATATTATATATTCCTAGAGTAAGGTCTATTCTTATAAATATGAATATATATATATATATATATATATATATATATATATATATATATATATATATTAAATCACATTTATTTGATAACCAAATAAATATAACCAATAATTATAATAATAATATTATATAATAATGACCTCAATAATAATGATAATAAAAATAATAATAATACTAATAATAACAAAATTCAATAAACCAAATAAAGGTGTATATACCAATGTGTGCAGACTAAAAATCCAAAATATACGAGGGCCTACTTTACCTAAAATGTCACTGAATATCATTAATAATAATAGTTATAATATTTAAAATAAGAATATTTAGGAATACTCATTATATCACTAAAATGGAATACGACACAGTCATACCAAAAATGCATCAACACGAATGTCATTGGACGTACCGCATGACTACATGGGCTTGGGCTCAATCTGGATAGGTTCGGTACAACCGGACTCCCTAAACTTCAATAATATAATTAAATAATAAATAAAACTTCGGTACGGGTTAAGTCGCAATTTGGCCTGATTTTTCTAGTTAGGACATTCATATGGCTTGTACTTCCTTGGTATGACTAATACACTAGTCAAGGCACGTTACTGCACTTTTCGTGCCATGATTCCTAGTCGTCTTGTACTCCAAATTTAATCATGATTAAAAATCATCTACCGTAATAATTAACTAAATAATTATTTATAATATTCTAAAATCACTATTTAAAACAAATAAATAAAAAATATTCAAAATTTTGAGAAGGGAGGCTACAAATCTACCCACCTTAAAATAATTTTGTCCTCGAAATTCTAATCAACAACTATTCCTTAAAATCAAAGTCTACCATTACTTTAATCTCCTCAATTTAATTCCTCAAAAACAGTTTATATCATCCTCCTAGCCATCTTGCAATTTCGAAACTGCGAAGACTTCTACCCACCTTTGGTCACACTACTCCCTCCACTTTCATGCCACTAAACTTTATAATCTTCCAACTAATTGCTAAAATAAAATTTTACCCATATATATCTACTTTATATGGCACCTGTAAACCTCTCCTATCTCTCGAGCAGTCCAAAGTTTAACCAGCAACAACTTACACAGGTAGTTAGAAATATTGGTAAATTCTAATAGGCATAACCCTGCGTCGCTCTGAAATAGGAAGGACGGGGAGATAAATATGAATAATCGAAGGCAATTATGAGTTTCACGAACGGTAGAGGGTATCCAATGATGCAGATAGGATGAAAGCCTACGAACCATTGACTTATTTGCTAGAGTAGGCTACTCTAGCCCAATCATTGCTAAGTTAAAGAACCCTTCATTTCTTAGAGAGCCTGCAATCCATGCAATACAAAAATTTTGTTCTTGAAGTTCTAAACAAGATTCCAAAATAGAACATAAATTGAAAAATCAAAATTGTGATCTTTCTCGTGGCTATTTAAACACAAACAAGGGATATAAATGCAATACAAGATCGTATCGTGACTCCTAGGTAGACGGGATAAGGGTTACGAATGACTTCACATTCTACGAGATGGAGGCTACATAATCGGTATAGGGACCTATCCCAAATAGTCCAATTTTATAGTCAACTATGGTGGTATGCATGGATGGGTTTAACTGGGTCTTAATGGGTTCTCCGATTGGACACCAATCGTTAGTTGGATGAACCCTGGATTTTACTCTATATGGACTAAACAAGGTCCTAACGATAAACTATCTTTACTAGGTTAGGGTATCCTATAATAGGTTTCTATCCAAGGGTTGAGCTAGTTGCCCGTCAAATTGGTTAGCTAGGTCCCTCAAGCCCAAAAATGCACCTTCAGTGACTTTCGTGTTTATGTAGCACATGAGGCCTCAATTGGGTGACGCACTAGTGGTATGTGCGAAGTGGGCTTCGAGCATATCACAACCATATGTGGGGTCGCAGGAATTGAGTCGAGTTTGAGGCTCTAATGGTATTCGGAAAATATACCAAGTAGGTATTATGGTAAGAGTTATAGCTAGTCCTTATAACCTGAAAGTCATAGCACAAAAATAGAGTACAAGGGGACGGGTTTGAGTGGGACATGATATACCTAGATGAAGGTGGACTCGTCTAGATCTTGCATATGCAATTTGTTGGGAGATAACAGCCAGTCTCGTGCTCTGAATATCAATGGCACGGCCGGGGGCACAAAATGATCTAAATGGAAAGTGGGACAACATAGGGCACTAGTTATCATTCTAATGAAAATTATTCTAATCACTCGGTAATCCTGGTATATCCTAAAAGTTTTTAGAAAGCTTACAGTCTACCCACCTTAGAAGCTAAGACATGGTTTTAGGAATATTGAGGTTAGAGGGTTCCCAAAGTCCGAATACTATACCTCGACTCTTTGTTAATAGGGAATAAGGCATGACGTATCGAGATACGGTAGATATAGTCAAGTCAAGGATCATTTCTCAATAAATGGAAAACGAGCGTGTACAACGGCACATGGTCGATAAAATAGAATGACCTACTCGTCCACAGTATACGAGGGTTTCCGATGGGGTAACCAACTCCAAGGCACAACATAAGAAAAGATTTCTAACAACTGAGTCGTGAATTTCTATTGGGGTCAAACCTGTCGGACTAGTGTCACAAGGGTTCTAGTTGAAGCAAGCTTCAAATAAAAGATTAGAGGCTCACAACATTTGGTCTCTAGAGAATAGGTAGTCTCCTAGGTTGGCATTCCGACTAAGGGTAAAACCCTCATCATTCTCAAATTCAGATGGCTTAAAATTCCCGATAACAGTTTGAGGGTCGATGGGAGAACGAGTAACTTAATCACATGACTGGCCGATGGTAGCTATACTTGTGCCTACCATGATCATAGCCATGTAAATACTCTGTATCTCTCTACTATCACGAGCTTTCGTCTTTCCAAATCGGTGAAAGACAAAAACAATAAAGAATTCAAGGGAGATGTTACTGAATACAATCACATGATTCAAAGGCGAACGTATAATTCAAGAAGAATTGTCAAAGCAGTCGCGGATGAGATCCTAGATACCTATATATCTCTATCTACATAGTGTAATTAACGAAGAGCGAACCAAATGTACCATGGTTGATCAGACCATAATACACTGATTCTGATTAGACAATAAGTTAGCAGGCATCCCCACTAAACATATGTCTCGAATCAAGCTCGAGAGCAGAGTGAGCTTGCAAAACTAGGCTGTGATAGCAACATTGGTTAAAATAGTCAAATTACAGGTATACAAGATTTTTGAAAGAAGGCACAAGTAGTACGAGTTTTGAGGGAATCAAACTTCACCCTGTGTTCTTGCTTATACAGTCTTCCTACTATCTTCTGATCCACAAGGACTTGGTCGACTAATGGGTTATGGACATTCTAAATTCCATATTCTAGGTAAACCTATTAGTGTCAGTCGATATCCTCGTCAATAGGTCACAAGGACCACGGAATACTAGATCGGGAGACGTGCTATCCAACTTACAAACCTCCACCAATATTGGCTTCGGATCTTATGGAACACACAGGGCACTGTCCTATCCTCTATAGTATCCTTAACTTGTAATCACGTCTGAAATCATTTCACCGAGGACTACACCTTGCCCGTAAAATCGGGCTGTGGTAAACCCTTGGTTTCGTGATTCAGATGTGACATGCTATCTGATAGTTTACTTTATATTGACACCAGTGTGACTATGGTCAAAGAGGACCACTAGCCATAGTCTTAACAACATTCTATAACCTATATTTCTTAAACAAAATCCAACTCTATGGGTCGTGTCTCGCCAGTGCGCTGCTGGCTGTAGTGAATCTATAGTCTCTAAAATTCAAATAAATGGCGGCAGTGCGCTGTTGTCCTGCCATTATGAGTTAACTAGTACTCTTTTAACTATATCTGTAAATCTTCATAGGCTTCTATAGATTCAAACAAGTTGACTATGAAATAAAGCGTAAACATTTGTCCTATCAGTCACAACCTTTAAAATAAAGGATTGAACATGGAGAAATAACTGAGGACAAAAGAAATACATACATTCTAACTCTTCCATGTGTATTCAAGCCTCTGATGGACAAACTTGAATCGAAACTAACTCGAGGTCAGTATATGGATAACAAAAATTAGAACTTTATAAAATAACGATTCTTAGGGCAACTAGCAATTATATGGATAATTCAGCTAGGATATGGGGGTGATATCTAAGGGGCAAAGAGAATTAATTGAACAATTTATCAAGGTTAAATCATTACTCTAGAAAACTTTGCCTCACCAAGTGAATAATCTATCCATATTGGATCATATCGCCCTATCAAGAGGTAATAGTGTAACTATGGGGGTCTGACAAGGTATCAAAATTTATAACCCTCATCCTAAATTGCATGGCCTAGACTACCCATCGGTAAGTTTGCATAAGGGACTCCTAGTCCTAGTCATTAACTTAAATTAAATTAATCTTAATTCATGAATGAGCATTTTCTTGCCGCAGGCTCGCAATAGTACAACTAACTTTAAGTACTATCACGAGTTCGCGTGATTTGCGAAGACCGACCTGCATGGGCCACCACAAAAACTTGTCACGACCCGCACCCATTTTTTTTTAAACGGATACGAGCCGTGTCCAAGCCAGCCTACACCGCAGTGTCGGCGGTAGAACGCTGTCACGGCCATGAAGATCAAATCACACATAATGCTCATTCACATAATTAATCTAACTTACAATATTCACAAGTTTTACATTTGCTGAAAAAATAAACTTGTACAAATATTTGAATGGCTACAACTCCACTATCTAGCTAATCTCTAGGCTTTCCGTCTGCAAGTATACCCGTCACTCCCCAAGCTAAGTGAATCCACGGCTAACCTGAAAATGTTGGTTTCCAGTCAGGAATGGAATGAGCACAATCCACTGAATGCAATTTCAATAAAGAAAATGACTATAAAACAAAGGTTAGACATCAATCATGAGTTTTGAAAATAAACAGTAAAGTCGTAAGAATAGACAGAAAATCAATAGTAAATAAATAGACACATATACTTTCCCCACTGTTAGAAGTACCTTTGATATGTGATCGGTCTCGGGACAATTATACGACACGGTCTACACGGTCTAAAGTTACACGGTCTAAAGTTACACGGTCTAAAGTTACACGGTCTACAATTACACGATCTACAGAAAATATTGCAGTAAAGAAACACTGTCTACAAAATAATAATCACGATCTACACAGTTTAAATGCAGTAATAATCATGGTCTACACTGTCTACTTTGTAATAAATAAATTACTGTCTATACTGTCTACAAGAAATAAATAAATCACTATCTACACTTTGTATAAGAAATAAATGCAATACGGTCTACACGGTCTACACGGTCTAAGGTCAGATCACACATCCTTGGTACTTCTCATTCCCGACTCAACAATTTATAATAGAAAATAATAACATAATCAATGACTAATCAATGAAATATAGTAAAAATCAATATCGAAATGCAGACAATAAACTGTACTCGCCTGTGGTCCTTTGCTGGTGAAACCGACAATCTGTCTACTCACGGTGCCACAATAGTCAAAACCCGTACAACAGTTCCCGAAAACTGAAATAAACATTACCAATGTTCTCAGAATAGTCAAAATAGCTAGAATTGCCTGTCCTTAAGTTCAATTCTGGACACAGAGACAAAACGGTAATTTTGAGCCAAAACGATGTCCGCCGTTGGACCCGCTTTGCACCAAAAAGCGTGCCAGAGTCAACGGTCTCTAAAGTCATCAAACTACATGTCTACAGATCCAATTTTCTGATATGAACCCAACCGTATGTCCAGAGTTGGATTCCGGCGGGCCGTGCACAAAATCACCCGTTGAGTCGGACCGTGGGGACGCGAAACGGTAATTTTATCAACTATCTCAGAATCGGACCAAACTTGGCATACAGGACCAGAAAAATGATAGGGTCCTGTTTGCGCAAGTTTCGTCTCGATCTGACGAGCATGCACAAACTAATTGAGAAATTTGCAAAGTACACGATACGGTAAATTTCGACGGATACGCATCAAATTCGTCGCGCACACGCGACCGATTTAAATTTCGTCAAAGCCCACACGACCACGAAGCCGTTACACAGCTTTCGATGCTTACGGTGCGTGACCACGTCGCCCGGTTTGGCGGGACGCACGTCGTGTGGATGAATTTTCAAGTTTTCAAAACAAGTTTTTCTCTAACTTCGGGATCCGATTTCTTGATACGTAATCGATGATTTCGATTTCCGTAAACTGAGTTTCAATGTCCTATAGGTTGTCTGATCTTGTGTTCAATTAGTTTTCTAATGTTTTTACTAGGTTGATGGAAAACAGTCCCCAAGATTAGGTACCCGGAGCAGTTTCATGTCCTGTTTCGGGCAGTTTTTACTCCAACTTTGCGACGAATCTTTTGGCTGCTGGGTTCTCTAAATCAAAATCTAAAAACTAGGACTTCTAGGTGATCATATAGCCTTCCTGTAACATTTTACGGTTCGAGAAACGGTCGAGAATTCAGAAAGAAGTTTCACGAGGAACAGGGTTACCTCGCAGTGAGTTTCTGTTGTTGTTGTCGAAACAGAGCGCGCGCGCGGCCTTTCAGTCGCTCTCCGGCGACTCGCACGGTCACGCGCGGTCGCGGGGAGGCCGCCCGACGACTGGGGAGGGTGGCGCCGTTGTCCGGGGTCGTCGATCCAGGGAATTTAGGATTCGTAGGCTCCTTCGGCCATCCATATAGCAGCGGCTATATAGACTTCTCTTGGCTGAAAATTATTGAAGGGGAGCGGGCTCGGGCTCGGGTTGAGCAGGCCGGGCTTGGGCCCGCTGCTACTTCCCACCTTTTTTCTATTTCTCTTTTTTTATTCTCTTATATTATCATTATATCTATATATATACACTTTACCAATATATATATTCACACTCATACACAATATATATTTATAAATACACATATATACCTTGTATATAAATACCATATTCAATCTAAAACATTTAAAATCAATATAAAATATATTTCCAAATAAAATATTAATATATTTATTTCTATATATAATATATCTATTTAAATGTGTACATATACCTATATAATATATATCCATAAAACCTAAATAAAAACCCAATATTATATATTCCTAGAGTAAGGTCTATTCTTATAAATATGAATATATATATTAAATCACATTTATTTGATAACCAAATAAATATAACCAATAATTATAATAATAATATTATATAATAATGACCTCAATAATAATGATAATAAAAATAATAATAATACTAATAATAACAAAATTCAATAAACCAAATAAAGGTGTATATACCAATGTGTACAGACTAAAAATCCAAAATATACGAGGGCCTATTTTACACAAAACGTCACTGAATATCATTAATAATAATAGTTATAATATTTAAAATAAGAATATTTAGGAATACTCATTATATCACTAAAATGGAATACGACACAGTCATACCAAAAATGCATCAACACGAATGTCATTGGATGTACCGCATGACTACATGGGCTTGGGCTCAATCTGGATAGGTTCGGTACAACCGGACTCCCTAAACTTCAATAATATAATTAAATAATAAATAAAACTTCGGTACGGGTTAAGTCGTAACTTGGCCTGGTTTTTCTAGTTAGGACATTCATATGGCTTGTACTTCCTTGGTATGACTAATACACTAGTCAAGGCACGTTACTGCACTTTCCGTGCCATGATTCCTAGTCGTCTTATACTCCAAATTTAATCATGATTAAAAATCATCTACCGTAATAATTAACTAAATAATTATTTATAATATTCTAAAATCACTATTTAAAACAAATAAATAAAAAAAATATTCAAAATTCCGGGAAGGGAGGCTACAATAAGAATTTGGATGGACACAGACACGATGCACGTAGATTTATGGAAAAAATTGGAGAATGGAAATACGTGGATGAGTACCTGCCTATTTATAGGATGTGGAAATTCTCAGTTGGATAAAGATTAGAATAGTTTAAACCCAATTAGATAATTCAATCTATAAATTTAAATTAATTCAATAAATCCAAATCAAAATATAATTTAAATCTAATTAAATTTTTAGTTTAAAAATCAAATAGGATAAATCAAATTTCAAATATTTAACTATTTAAATAAATCCATAAATTCAAGATTTAAATCGCCACAATAATTTTTAAATATATTTTCCAAAAATACTAATAATAATAATTTCAAAAATTACATTATTATTTAGAAATAAACTAATAAATAATTAAGAATTATATATGTATGCACAAATAATATTTCCAAATATATACTTTTCTAGTATACCATTTTATAAGAATATTTATTTATTATAACTGTCTAAATAAAAGGCCTTTTATAAATAATTCATATACTTAAAAGTTTTGATAGCTAAAAATAATTATTATATATATTATCTTGTAACTATGAAAATAGGAAAAATATTTTCTAAAAAGATGTACGCTCGTACATATTCGCACTCGTCGAGCAATTACGAAAAATAAAATTTCGTGCGTGACGTACAATGCGACTACGCGACGTACAATACAAAATTTTAAATCAGTACCAAATTTAATAATAAAAAAATAGCAGAATTTAGGGGTTTTACACTTTCTCCACCCTCTTCTTCTTCAACTCCTTCTTCCTTCCTTAGTTCTCCTCCAACTCTATCTTTACTCCCACCACCACCACTACACCGGCCAAGTCACTGGGCCAGAGATGCACGCTCGACCACGGCGAAAGACCGACTTCGACCCCATTTTTTCCTCTGTATCAGGCCAACATCGTCGACTTAACCTACCTCGCCGAGACCAGACGATGCGTACATCGGAACTCCTCAAGCTCGCTACCACTGATTGAACTATGTCATCCACACATCGGACTGTACCGCACCACGTGAGGCCTGGGTGCATCCATGGCATCGACGCCCCCTGTGCCAACAAGCCGCACTCGTGCAGCCCCACACGGCCGTTTACGACCTTTAACGGACATTCGGCTCTTCACCCTATTGTCGAGCGGTCGAACCAACATGTCGTCTCCATGGCTATCTCGTCGTTCAAGCAGAACGCGCATCATTGGACCCGCATGTCCGACTTTTCGAGCTCGCTGGTGGAGATCTATGTCCAGGCTACACCCTCACCGACTCCGATAGGCCCACTGACTCCGACAGGCCCTTTGTTGAGGCCTGAGTTTGGGTCTACCACACCCTCTGCCATTCACGACGCTAATCTGATCGCGCCTCTGGCCGGAGCTGCCCCTTCCAGAGTCTTCGTCCGCACGCAAGGAAGGCCGTAGAGGCTGTCCAAACGATGCACCTCGAGGCAGGCCATTATGAAGCCGTTCACCTGTTCCCTGCACCGAGCACCAATAGAGGCACCTACTGCCTATCCGTGCCAACGACGGCACCTTGTCCTCCACCTTCTCTCCGTTGTTAGTCATCACATAGGTAACAGTCGAGCCCTCCTTCCGGTTGCTAAATCAATTAGAAGAATAAGAAAGGAAATAACCATAGATAAATAACTATGCACTTCTTACAGTAGAAGAGAATAGGAAGTAGATATTAGAAATGCACCATTAACGAGGCTTCCATGTCACATTCATCTTCATATATTTATCTTTCCTTAGTACTGTTCACAAACTCCTATTCCAAGAAGGAGAATTTGAGCAAACACCACATATGATCATGATTCATGTCTTCCAGGTCATATGACTCCCTTAATATCCTTCCAACTTATTTGAATCATCAGGTTAATCAAACTAATCTAATATTTAAATATGGATTGTTAATATCCCATATATAATAGTGCAATTAAAGGAGTAACATGTGGTGGTTGATCAGTAACTATTTTACTCACAATAAAGGAGAATATATTATATATTTTTTTATTTCTCTCTTTGGGAAGAGAGATATTAGTTCCATTATTTCAAATAGCCCCTCACCTTTTCAACACTTTTCCCTCTTCTCAACTTTATCTATATTGGTGATTACTAAAGGCACTCACAATCTAAATATATAAAGAGTAGCTACTGGCACATGGTCTTAGTATTTCACTTTAGTTGTGATGTAAAAAGTAGTTAGTTGTAAACAAACTCTAATTACTTTATGCCCGATTGTCACATCACGACGAAACTTGCGCCATTGGGACCGTGTCATTTTTCTGGTCCTGTATGCCAAGTTTGGTCCGATTTTGAGAAGGTCGACCGGAACGCTATTTTGGCGAGCCTACGATCCGATCCAACGGACGAATTGGTGCACGGCCCGTTGGAATCCAACTTTGGACATACGGTTGGGTTCATCTTATCAAATCGGACCCATAGACATATGGTTTGACGACTTTAGAGATCATAGATTCTAGCACGCTTTTTGGTGCAAAGCGAGTCCAACGTCGGACGTCGTTTTGGCCCAAAATTGCCGTTTTATCCGTGTATCCAGAATTGGACTTATGGGTAGGCTATCCTAGCTAATTTGACTAATCTGAATATATTGGTAATATCTGTTTCAGTATCCGGAGTCGTTTACAGGAGTTGGAGTTTTGTGTTTCATTGGTTGACGAGTTGCTTATTTAGACGTGGTCGATTCTACACCAGGCAAGTATATATTGTCGAACTTATACAGTATTTACATGTTTCCTTTCCTGTTGTATTTCTTTTCACATGGTTACATGCTCTCTTATTGTGATTGGTTTGTCATCGACTGCTTTACTTGTTTTCTAGATTTACATGCACGTATAGGATATTATTCATTTTTTTGCTTGTCTATTGATTTTCTTCATGTTTATCGTGTCTCGTGATAGCGTTATCAATTCTACGTCATATTTTCTTGACGTGACCTGATATTGATCTACTTGGACTTGTCTTGAGTATGACCTGACCTGACTTGACTATTCTTGATTGGGAGTATCTTGCATTGTACTACAATTGAGATATACTATAGATTGGGAGTATCTTGCATTGTACTACAGTCTATAGGACTTTACTTGACCCTTGTATTCCTTTAGGAGAGGAGATCGATACTAGTATTGGCTATTCTCAATTTGGAGTATCTTGCATTGTACTACAATCGAAACATTCTATAGATTGGGAGTATCTTGCATTATACTACAAGCTATAGGAGTTATTCGATTGATTGTTAGCCAAGTCTAGTATTATATTTCCATATGACTTGTCGTTTCTTAGATGTTCTTCTTGCGTTGTTCTTATCCTCTATACATGTTATTTACTATTATATTAGTAGGCATATTTTATATATCTTGCTAGTCCCTTGAGGACCTAATGATCTCTTCAGGTAGCTGATTGCATGGAGTTAGTTAGCTGATCCTGATGGCAGTTGATTACAACTGCAGGATTCAGGTATTTGTTAGTGATATTACTTTGTTATCCTCTCGTGCTTTATTCCTTATCATGATATACTCTGCTTGTTGGCCTAGTTTACAGACTCATATTATTTTTGGAGTCTAATCGAACATATATGCTAGTGGGCTGCAGACCATGACCCATAATTGGTCATTCTTGTTTTATATGATTCTTGTGGATTGAGATATAGATTTGCCTTGCCATAATTAGACATATTACCATAGTCTAGACAGCTTATACGTATTCGAGTCGGACTGGAGTCCGCTTAATACGTAGCTGGCTTGCTCACACACTCGCGCCCCGGAAAGTGGGTGTGGGTCGTAACAGTCTAGGTTTAAATGAACCATTTTCTAAAGTTTGGGGTCAATATAGTACGTGCCCGTAGTAATTTCTATAGTTCGTTAATTTTAGTAATTTTCCCTAGTAGAAATTATTCTAATAGATCTGTAATTATTCTATGAGTCTTGGGATACTTACAAACTACTAAGGGAAGTTACTCTAGGGTCCTAGTGTGTTAGGTTCGAGTCTTGGTTTATCATTACTCCGTTACAAGCTTGGGAACGTTGTCCTAGTGTTCCTGAAACACAATATTTTTTACTTTTTTATGATTCGTTCTTGTTTTAGATTAGGGTTCCCATTCAAATTTAAATTTAATTTTTTTCAATTCTCTATTAAGTTTTCTAGGGTGGCGGATGCTACACCTTTCACTCAAGACAACGATAAATAATTTATTTTTAGGACTTGGTTTGAGCCTTTATAGACTGTGTGGGCAAGGTTAGTACGGGACAAGCAACATGCGATGAAAGGTCAATGATTTCAAAACACTTATTATGAAGGATGATGAATGTGTATTTTATGTTCGTTGTTATGCTCACCAACTATGTCACGACCCGCACCCTGAAGAGGGGCACGAGCATGTGGTTACGTCCAGCCTACGCCGCAGAATAGGCGGTAGAACACTGTATATAGGGTCTGTAAATACTACGACTAAAACAGATAAATGTACCTGTACAGTATATACACTCCGAATGGAGGTGACATAGCAATACAGACTCAATCACATAAACAAAACTAAGGTAGATAGCATGGGAAGGAAATATGATAGATAAAGCAGGAAGTGAGTCCAAGATCCACAAGTCAGAGCTATACACAAACATCAGAGTCTCAGAAAATATATGTAAGATACTACAAACTGAAATATACTAGCTGGCTCGCAGGCCAGGCAAACCTAACTAAACTATGCTACTCAGGGTGAGAAAAGTCTAGTGGCTCTACCAACAAGCCACGGTCTAAGTCTAATCCATCAGACTCAACCCCATAGTAGGTCGGGCAATCAGCCTCTGAATCATCTGTAAAATTTTTCAACGGTATCCTGTCAGGAAAATGAGCAAGTACAAACACCAACAACAGTTCCATATGAATTGAGAAATACTATAAGAGATAGTAATAATGAAATACAAGACAAAGATATAGGCGACTTGGGAACCATTTGAAAGCCGAGTTACAACCCTTGAACCAAAAAAGGACCGGAGTTGTAACTCTTCTTTCAAACAGAACTTAGTCTCAAATCATGGTACAGTATAAAGACAGGTAGTGCATGTGAGAAATAAAATCATAGAATGGTGAGAAGTACAGTAAGTAAAGCTGAACTGGAATATAAGATACGCTAATAAATGTAAAAGGTGATTTGAACTATTAGAGCGATATGTGATCGACTAGGGAGTCAAGAGAGAGTTATCCACTTGGCCCAGCAATCCGCGGTGTCCTCAACGGAGAGTCATACCGTCCAACGTGGATAACTGGTAATGGGGTATCTGCTACACCCTACGTGAGGTAAGGGTGGCGCTAGCAAAATAGTTACAGGAAGGCTTTGATCACATAACCCCTAATAATTCCTCCATCCCCGAATAGTATCACGGATCCGGACATGGCACGTCATGACACAGGGTTCGAGAGCAGGGGCCCAGTCCACTCCCAAATCAATGTCTATATAAGTACAAGAAATACAAAAATATCACATACCCATATACCAAGAAAGTCTAGGAATAACATCTCATGACAGGATCCGACGTATACTAGTCCGTGAACCGTCGTGTCAGGAATCATGTAAAATACTACAACTTAATCGGATATAGTAGATATCAAGACAATGAAAACTATCAGTGAATGTACTCGCCTGTGGTCCTGAGCTGATAAGGTGAACAGACGCTCAGAGCGATTACAGACCTAAAATAAGATACTATGAGTCAAACAGGGCTTAATACTGAAAAAAGAAACTAATTCAAGTCATGAATGCAAGTCTAAGTCAGAACTAGGTCAATCTAGGTCAGACTGAGTCATACTAGGTCATACTGGTTCATACTAGGTCATACTAGGTTACTGGGAGTCAATCCAAGTCAAACTAGGTCAAACGGGGTCAAAGGTTGACTTATAGTTGACTTTTGGTCAAAAGTCAACCCTGGTCAACTCTAGTCAACCCTAGGTCAAACTAGCCTAATGTTGACAAACTGTTGACTTTCAGTCAACTGGTCAACTCTGGTTTGGTTTTGGTCAAATCTAGCCGCTTAAAGACTAAGTTTGACCCTCGGTTGACTTTTGTTGACTTTTGGTCAAAATGGTCAACCGACATCAAAACTAGTCTATGAGCACTATATTTGATCATTACCAACCAAGGAAATCAAGTCCTAACCCTATCTTAGACTCTAGACTCAAATACCCTTATTCCTAGGTAAAACCTATATTACCTTACCCATATCATGTATTACCCTCATATCTCCCTAACACTCACTCACACACAACACTCTCACAATATCATACTCTAATAGGCTTTCCTATAGGTGTCCTATTAGTTGCACATAGGCTAAACTATGGTTTACTAGCTACACTCATTTAGGCTCTCACACACACACACACAACCTCATAACACACACTCACACACATAGCTAGTTGTGGACTGATATGGGGTTATGGTGGGGCTGATATAAAGGCAATTCTGGACAGCAATCTAGGTGAATTCTGGACAGCACCTTGGTGGGTGTTTTATAGGTGGGTTTGGGGACTGAAATTTGCTTAAAAGGGACTGCCATGTAAGGGAGTTAACAAGGGTGTACATGGGACAAATGGGGACAGTCATTAGGAAAGAAATGTGGTTGTGTATGACAGCAGTGTGGTGGTTTAAGGGGGGCTATTATTGGACAGTAAGGACAGCCATCAATGGGTCTATGTATGGACTGCTAACATGGGATTTAAGGGGACTGAATTGGAGTAAGGGGCTGTCATTTGGACAGCAAGTAGGGGGTTCTTTTGGGGACTGTTATAGGCCAAAAGGGATAGCCACTTAGGTGATGTAAGGGACTGAAATTATGGTGTAAATGACAGCCAAAGGGGGGAACTGGATAGGAATGGGGCTGTCTTAGCTGCTGTTTGGACAGTGGGAAATTGGTTCATGGGTGTCCCCCCTCCCCTCCAAACACTCACAAACCACCCTCAACATTTCCTCTATCACTCACACTCAAACATTTAATCAAACACAACATAAACACCTCTCTACAAACACAAACACACACACACTCCACCCACTTGGCCGAGCCTGTGTGCCCCCCATACCAACACAATGTATCACACATTCCCACCACCATAAAATATATACACATATATATATAAACCATAAAATGAATATATATATATATATATATATATATATATATATATATATATAGGGAGATTAATATATATATCACCACATATATACACATATTGATATAGATAATATGATACATTATGATACATAGGAAAACTCATTCTAAATATATAGTAAATCTGGAATACATATTAGAATAACATCAAATCAATACACAAATGATTCTGCAAGTGTCCAAATAGTTTCTCCATTAGGACACGATCCTACTCATAGGACACCTCTACAAGTGTCCAAATGGACATGAAATGGACACCAATGGGCACAAAACCATGGGGGTCAATCCTAAGGGTCAAAATAATCCTAATGCATAAGAGAAATGAGGAAGGAAAGGGATTTATACCTCTCGGTGACTCGAATCGATCCCGATACGCCACCGACACGTAGGAATCCCAAACGGACACGGACAAGCTCTGAATCCTCTCAAACTTGAGTAGCT
Source organism: Iris pallida (assembly GCA_029216955.1). NCBI lineage: Eukaryota > Viridiplantae > Streptophyta > Magnoliopsida > Asparagales > Iridaceae > Iris > Iris pallida. Next base: position 4,338,954 of record JANAVB010024199.1, on the reverse strand, counting down.
CCCTCCTTGTCTTGAATGGAAAAGGAAGCAAGAAGATTTGGTGAAGAAATGGGAGGATTAGTGGAGGAAAAGATTAGGGATTTGCTATCAAATAAAATTGGGGAAGAACAAGAGAGAGAATGGAATAGGAAATAAAGTGAAGTGGCTAAGCCTATCCACTAGATGTGGCCGGCCACAAGGGGTAGGTTTTGTCTTATTAGGAAATGTCAAGAAGCCCCCTCTTTAGTCTATTTACTAATACATGGAAAGGGGTTTAAGTCGGGGCTAGTTTGGTCATTCCTAAAACCTCTAATCCAAATTAATTCTAACCAAAATAATTAGCCTAGTCACTAACTAAAGTACTTACATGTGGGCCATGACTAACTAGTGTGTGGGCCCGCTAGAGTCAACACTACCCCGGGTCCCCGATACAAGTCGGAATGAGTTAAAATTCGAACCCGACTCAAATAACCCCAAAATAATACAATAAATAAACAAATAATTTCTAAAATATTCTAAAATGAAAATTGACAAAAATACTCCTATTTCTGGAAACTGGGGATGACAAATCTATCCACCTTAAAAAAATTTCATCCTCGAAATTAAAACCAAACAATAGTAAAATATCAAATTCATAAGTCATGGCTTAAAATTTAAAATGATTTAAAATCTCAAAAATCAAAGCATGAATTAAATGACTAAAATTATAAAATTTAAAATTTCTCTCAAATAGAAACTGGGTGCTATAAGTCTTTCCACCTTAAAAGAATCATCCTCAAAATTTAAAATAAAGTAACACAGAAAAAATCATACAAATCGATAATCGTATGCGTCTGTCTAAAATCACGATACTCAGAATCTCCGTCATGCTAGTGAGCAAGGCTACAATAATCACAGAGTCCTCAACTATGGTACATATCTCTAGAATTATGGTATTTAAAATTTTTGCATTACCGCATGCTTGGCAGCAAAAATCTTAAATTCCCACACCCGAGAAATACGTCCATAATCCGACTATATGTCCTCACTATGCCTGCTAGCATGACCCTAGAGGATTCTAAAATCTCATAATCTAGGTAACCTAGCCCATACGACTTATCTCAGAAGAATATCACATCACAAGAACAAAATTTCATCCAACGATCAAAGGACAGATAGAATCGAAGTTCAAGACAGTTTATAAGAAGGCAAATGCGGAAAGGAGATTCGAAATATTGGAACCTGATATCTGCTCTGCTACTGCTTGAGTGGGCTCAACTGTCATGGCGAAAGCTCGCCCCTGCTCGCCTCCTCTAGCCTGCTGCACTCCATCCTGGTCTCTTCGGATTCCACTAGCATAGCAATCCCTCAGCTGGTGGTCAGGTGCCCCACAGTATAGACAGACGTCCAATCTCTTCCTACAAACCTCTCTAGTGTGCCCCGGCTTCTCACAGAAAGTGCACTGTGTAGTCGACCTCTGACCCTGACCCTGGTGCTGCTGGGCACGCGCTGGTGCCTGCTAAAACTATAACTGAGGCTGCTGCTGTTGAAACTGCCTCTGTTAGAAATGTGGGCACTTCACTGGCCCTGCACTCGAGCTAACTCCGAGAACGTCACTGCCCCTCTTCGGCTTGAGGCCGAAGTCCTCCTCTGCAATCTGTGCCTCCATCAAGATCTGCTCGAAGGTCGCGTCACGTCTCCCAGAGGTACGAGTGCGCACTGCATGTATAAGGCCCCTCCGGAACTTTTAGGCCTTGCACCCCTCATCCTGGACCAAACTAGGTGCAAACCTGCTCAGACGGAAGAACTCCGCTGCATACTCGTCGACCGACGAGTTCCCCTGTACCAGACTGGCAAACTGACCCTCCAAAGCTGTCAAGACTACATCCGGGTAGAACTTCTCCTTAAAGAGCTTCCTGAAGTCCTTCCAAGAAACCTCTCACTGACGCACGCGGATCCGTACGGTACCAAGTCAGCACTATGTCGAAAAACTGGCTCACTGCAGAAATCACCCACAGTCCTCTCAGGACCTCTGCCAACTCCAGACTCCGCTGGACATCCTCTAACCAGTCGTCCGCGTATAGGATACCCTCGGTACCCTTGAACTCCCGCGGGTTCATCTTTCTGAAATTAAGGTGTGTACCGGGCCTCCCCTGACCCTGCTGCTGTACTGGTGCTCCCTGAACTGTAGCCTGTGCACCCCTCTCCACTGCTGCCATCGCCAGCTGATAGGAGTTTTCCATGGTCCACCGTAACAACTCTGCCTGGAGCTCTGAGTCTGCAACATCTGCTGCAGAAGGGCCATCATCCCCTGGGTATCTGTCGGTAGATGAGGCGGCGGTGGAAGAATATCAGGGACGACCATGGACGGTCTCGCTGCTGGAGGTGGAAGACCTCCTGAAACCGTCGCTGCCGCTCCCGCCTGAAGGGCAGGGACTGAGGTGGCAGCTCCCTGAACTGCAGCTCCCTCAGCTGAAGGTGGGAGACCTCCGGGAACTGTCGCTGCTACTCCTGCCTGAAGAACAGGAACTGATGCTACTGCTCTCTCGACTGCTACTTCCCGTAGCCGGAGGTGGAAGACCTCCCGGATCTGACCTCTCTGGAACTGTACTAGGCCCTGCTGCTTGAGAACGAGTCACCGTCATCCTGAAGACGAATTAAACCCAAGAGATCAATATGGCACATGATAAGATATTATCAAGGAAGGACAATTGAATTCAAATGCAAGAAAAGTTGTCATGGTAATCAAAAGATCAGAAATTTCCTAAAATGTGATTGAGTAACTCCTACCATATCCTAGATCCTATGTCCTAGTCGCAGGCTCGTAATTAGCACTCTAAGTCGAGCACCATTACGATATCACACTAATTACGACTCTGACCTGCATGGGCCACCACAAAACGTGTCACGACCCACACCCTGAAGAGGGGCACGAGCACGTGGTTACGTCCAGCCTACGCCGCAGAATCGGTGGTAGAACGTTGTATATAGGGTCTGTAAATACTACGACTAAAACAGATAAATGTACATGTACAGTATATACACTTCGAATGGAGGTGACATAGCAATACAGTCTCAATCACATAAACAAAACTAAGGTAGATAGCATGGGAAGGAAATATGATAGATAAAGCAGGAAGTGAGTCCAAGATCCACAAGTCAGAGCTATACACAAACATCAGAGTCTCAGAAAATATATGTAAGATACTACAAACTGAAATATACTAGCTGGCTCGCAGGCCAGGCAAACCTAACTAAACTATGCTACTCAGGGTGAGCAAAGTCTAGTGGCTCTACCAATAAGCCACGGTCCAAGTCTAATCCATCAGACTCAACCCCATAGTAGGTCGGGCAATCAGCCTCTGAATCATCTGTAAAATTTATCAACGGTATCCTGTCAGGAAAATGAGCAAGTACAAATACCAACAGCAGTTCCATATGAATTGAGAAATACTATAAGAGACAGTAATAATGAAATACAAGACAAAGATATAGGCGACTTGGGAACCATTTGAAAGCCGAGTTACAACCCTTGAACCAAACAAGGACCGGAGTTGTAACTCTTCTTTCAAACATAACTTAGTCTCAAATCATGGTACAGTATAAAGACAGGTAGAGCATGTGAGAAATGAAATCATAACATGGTGAAAAGTACAGTAAGTAAAGCTGAACTGGAATATAAGATACGCTAATAAATGTAAAAGGTGATTTGAACTATTAGAGCGATATGTGATCGGCTAGGGAGTCAAGAGAGAGTTATCCACTTGGTCCGACAATCCGCGGTGTCCTCAACGGAGAGTCATGCCGTCCAACCTGGATAACTGGTAATGGGGTATCTGCTACACCCTACGTGAGGTGAGGGTGGCGCTAGCAAAATAGTTACAGGAAGGCTTTGATCACATAACTCCAAATAATTCCCCCATCCCTGAATAGTATCACGGATCCGGACATGGCACGTCATGACACAGGGTTCGAGAGTAGGGGGCCAGCCCACTCCCAAATCAATGTCTATATAAGTACAGGAAACACAAAAATATCACATACCCATATACCAAGAAAGTCTAGAAATAACATCTCATGACAGGATCCGACGTATACTAGTCCGTGAACTGTCGTGTCGGGAATCATGTAAAACACTACAACTGAATCGGATATAGTAGATATCAAGACAATGAAAACTATCAATGAATGTACTCGCATGTGGTCCTGAGCGATAAGGTGAACAGACGCTCAGAGCGATCACAGACCTAAAATAAGAAACTATGAGTCAAACAGGACTTAATACTGAAAAAGAAAACTAATTCAAGTCATGAATGCAAGTCTAAGTCAAAACTAGGTCAATCTAGGTCAGACTGAGTTATACTAGGTCATACTAGTTCATACTAGGTCATACTAGGTTACTGGGAGTCAATCCAAGTCAAACTAGGTCAAACGGGGTCAAAGATTGACTTATAGATGACTTTTGGTCAAAAGTCAACCCTGGTCAACTCTAGTCAACCCTAGGTCAAACTAGCCTAATGTTGACCAACTGTTGACTTTTAGTCAACTGGTCTACTCTGGTTTGGTTTCGGTCAAATCTAGTCGCTTAAAGACTAAGTTTGACTCTCGGTTGACTTTTGGTCAAAATGGTCAACCGACATCAAAACTAGTCTATGAGCACTATATTTGATCATTACCAACCAAGGGAATCAAGTCCTAACCCTATCTTAGACTCTAGACTCAAATACCCTTATTCCTAGGTAAAACCTATATTACCTTACCCATATCATGTATTACCCTCATATCTCCCTAACACTCACACACACACAACACTCTCACAATATCACACTCTAATAGGCTTTCCTATAGGTGTCCTATTAGTTGCACATACGCTAAACTATTGTTTACTAGCAACGAGCATTTAGGCTCTCACACACACACATAACCTCATAACACACACTCACACACATAGCTAATTGTGGACTGATATGGGGTTATGGTGGGGCTGATATGAAGGCAATTTTGGACAGCAATCTAGGTGAATTCTGGACAGCACCTTGGTGGGTGTTTTATAGGTGGGTTTGGGGACTAAAATTTGCTCAAAAGGGACAGCCATATAAGGGAGTTAACAAGGGTGTACATGGGACAAAAGGGGACTGTCATTAGGAAAGAAATATGGCTGTGTAGGACAGCAGTGTGGTGGTTTAAGGGGGGCTATTATTGGACAGTAAGGACAGCCATCAATGGGTCTATGTATGGACTGCTAACATGGGATTTAAGGGGACTGAATTGGAGTAAGGGGCTGTCATTTAGACAGCAAGTAGAGGGTTCTTTTGGGGACTGTTATAGGCCAAAAGGGACAGCCACTTAGGTGATGTAAGGGACTAAAATTATGGTATAAATGACAGCCAAAGGAGGGGAAAAACTGGACAGGAATGGGGCTGTCTTAGCTGCTGTTTGGGCAGTGGGAAATTGGTTCATGGGTGTCCCCCATCCCCTCCAAACACTCACAAACCACCCTCAACATTTCCTCCATCACTCACACTCAAACATTTAATCAAACACAACACAAACACCTCTCTACAAACACAAACACACACACACACTCCACCCACTTGGCCGAACCTATGTGCCCCCCATACCAACACAATGTATCACACATTCCCACCACCATAAAATATATACACATATATATATATATAAACCATAAAATGAATATATATATATATATATATATATATATATATATATATATATATATATATATATATAGGGAGATTAATATATATATCACCACATATATACACATATTGATATAGATAATATGATACATTATGATACATAGGAAAACTCATTCTAAACACATAGTAAATCTGGAATACATATTAGAATAATATCAAATCAATACACAAATAATTCTACAAGTGTCCAAATAGGGTTTTCCCCATTAGGACACGATCCTACTCATAGGACACCCACTACCAGAATAAGTCGTTTTAGCGACGCATAAAGACGTCGCTAAAACGACAAATTTCGTCGCTAAATAAAGTTAGCGACGAAATTACCGACGTTTCGTGATAGTCACTGAAATGTAAGTCGCTAATCTTTGAAACGTCACAAAACGTCGCCATTATCGACGTTTACCGACGTATATATACGTCGGTATATTGCCGACGCCTACCGTCATGACGTCGGTGGATTACCGACGTATTACTGTGTATCGCTACGCGTCGGTAACTTACCGACGTATTACCGACGAATAGTCGGTGGTTTAGTGACATGATCGAAGTCGCTAAACGTCGGTAATTCCTGGGAATTCCTGGGAATATTAGCGACGAACACCGACGTTTACCAACGTTTGCCGACATTTATAACGTCGCTAAAGCGTAGGTAAACTGGAAAATATGGCATATTTACCGACGTTTACCGACGCAAACTTACGTCGGTGTCCGTCGGTAAACGTCGGTGAACGTCGCTAAATCTGCAAAAAAAATAAAAAATAAAATACAGAATGTCCATTTCTCCCTGCAGTTTAAAAAGATAACCATTTCTCACTGTAGAATAGGATCCAAACAATCACAGAATGTCCATTTCTCGCTGTACACAACTAACCAAGTTTGTATACTTGACGTCGATAATTGCGAATAACCAAATATCCAAATAACCAAGTTTACAACAATCACACAACAACTAACCAAATAACCAAATATCCAAATAACCAAATATCCAAATAACCAAGTATCCAAATAACCAAATATCCAAATAACCAAGTATCCAAACAACCAAGTTTCCAAATCTACATAACCAACGAATAAAAAAGTCACGAACAAAGAATGAAACAAACACTGAAACAGTCCTAACTAGGACTACTAGGAATCTGGTGCAGAAGGGGCACCGCCGCGACGAAGGGATAAGAACAACTGATACTCCTCACGTGAAATCGATACCGATGGAGGCAGTGACGTCGGTGGAGTCGGTGTCGAAGAAGATGGCGATGGAGGTGGCGGAGTCGACGACGATGAAGGCGCACCCGGAACACCAGCACGCTCCAACGCTGCAAGTCGCTGGTGGTATGAATCCATGATAGATAACATTCTATCACTGCTCTCAACCATCGACTCCTGCGCCAATCTCATCCTCTCGGCCATGGTCAACTGTCCTGTCTGCAGCTCCGTGACCATGCGCTCTAACCCTCCAACGGTGCGCTCTGTCCTCTCAGTTGTCTCTCTGAGGTCCATAATGCCGCGGTCGAGCGCATCCAATCGTGCTAGCTGCGCAGGATCGTCGTGCTGAGACTGCTCCTCGATCCGTCGTAGCAGGTCGTCACGGAGAGACTCCATCATCTGGTGGACTCGGACAGACTCCTGGGACGGCTGTGGACCATGCACACTAGCAGGAGATGTCCTAGAGGACTGGGTCGCAACTAGGGCACCATAGGATCCCGTACCGTAGTACGTACCCCTACGGAGTCCACCAGCGGCCTCAATCCACAGCTCGTCCTCCGACGGAGCCTGAGTGGGCTGTGAGGAAGTACCGGCCTCGCCTGCATCAGGTGCACTAGCAGCCGTCCGTTCCCGCAGCCTCTGATACTCGGCCTAGAAAGTACTTATTATTACTAACTTCTAATTTCTAATTAATGTACTTATTATTACTAATTTCTAATTAATGTACTTATTATTTCTAATTTCTAATTAATGTACTTATTATTACTAACTACATGAATATTTATTTGCATCATATTTACTAAGTTATATTAAAATTGACACTAAGTATTAAATTAAGATAACGTATTGTAATACTTACATAAGTCTGCTCGGCCCTCTCGTCAATAAGGTCAGCGCTGCAACGATGGGTGGCCAGGAAGACGGTCACCATGTCGGCGTTACCGACCTTCCTTACCCGTAATTAAATATATTATCTTAGTAATAATTTATCGGTTTTGCGTTAAAATAATATTTCTAAAAGAGGAAGACATACCAGACGACGAAAATATTCTGTCATCGGAATCGACCCACCGCACCACTTTGAGGCATGTTGCCTAGCCGCCTTGGCCTTCTCCGACTTCTCCTTGTACTTTGGCTCCTCGAATCGAGCCTTCATCGCATTCCATTGATCAGGGGTGATCCAACCTTGGATCGGCTTTCCGGCACGATCACGATCCTTCTGACCATTGATAGAGTCGCGGATCAGCTTGGCAGCGATGGCAGGAAACATCCCCTCGATAAGCTCGGCCTGGTACGGTGGATAGAAAAACATATCCTAGAAGAGCGCAAACCAAATATTTATCAGTTATATATAATATACAAAAATTATATGATTCATGTTAAAAGCAAATATATTTTAACCTTGAAGCGCGCAAACCAGAAGGCCTTCCTCTCGTCCGGAGCCTCAGAGTAGTTAATCCAAGCACCACCATAATTATGCCTCAACATGTGGCCTAGACGTCTCTGTACCTCTGGTGGACGATATCTATACAAACATATTATATTCATGAAAAAAGTTAAATTATGATAAAAACAGAAAGAAAAAAATTATAAACCAAAATACCTACTTTGTACCGTCGGCCCAGATCTCCGTCCTCCTCTCCTCCGGAGGTGCGCACGCATCATCTGCATGATGCTGGTCGGCCGTCGGCGCCGCCGCCTCGGCCGTCGCCGCAGCCTCCGCCATCTGCTCATCCGTCTCCATCATCGTATCAGCAGTAGGAACGCTAGACGGGCGATCACTCTCAACAGGCCTGAAACTACTCGTCCCAGGAGATATGCCACGTGATGTCGTCCCACCAGGCCCACCTACTATCCGATATAGAGGAGTAATCGGCGACGAGGATCCAGAGCCGGTACCAGAATGAGGTACCGAAGGAAAACTCCGTCCTCTTGCAGTACCTGTAGAAAGTACCGGAGGAGAGTGACCTCGTTGTACCCTTCGGTATGCTCTGCGATGACCTGCCATACCTGATAACAGCATATGATAATACAACAAATAATAGAGACTAGAAATATAAAAGTACAACAAATAATAGAGACTAGAAATATGAAAGTACAACAAATAATAGAGACTAGAAATATGAAAGTACAACAAAGACAAGATAATAACCAAGATAACATATGATGATACATTCTACAATAAACATCTAAGTCCAGGTAATGTATTCTAGAAGAAACATCTAAGTTCAGATAAGTATATCTCTCTCAATCATCTTCAGAATAATCATCTTGTTCGTCTTCTTCGACCTCATCTTCCTCTTCCTCCTCATCTTCACTTTCATCTTCGCCTTCGTCGACTTCGTCTTCCTCTTCGGATAATTCTACATCTTCTACATTATGTGTCGTGTAATACGTAACTTCCGTAGAGTCCACATCGATAATATTGGTTACAAGAGGTAGCTCGTCCTCCTGGTAAGCTTTTTCGTTAACATCAAAAGTATCTCTGGCTTTAGTCTTGCATACTGCCCACCAGTCAGACTTCGTTGCTCCCCGTCTCGGATAAGCTGTAAAGTACACGAGCTGAGCCTGAGTTTCTAGGACAAACGGTTCATAGCCTTGATATCTACGCTTGTAGTTTATATCCAGAAGACCATGCTTGTCAATTTTTCAACCTTAATTTTCAATCGGATCGAACCATTCACACTTGAACAATACGATATTTGCAGGTTCTCTGCTATTATTATATGACAACTCCACAATCTCTCGCACGATGCCAAAGAAATCATTTCCTGGATCGACGTCTTTGTAGTTCGAAGACTTGATACACAAACAACTATTTTTCGTGGAATCAAGATCCAGGAAGCTGTCTCTGATCGGAGCATTTGTCGACTTGAACCGAAAGCCATTGACACAGTAACTTGGCCATATTTTAACAAGAGTAATTGGTCCCTTGGCAAGAGTTCTAATTAATTCAATCTCAGGTAAAATTAGACGATCGACCTGAATATCAAAGAAGCGATAATAAGTTATTTATTGCGCAGTTGCATTAGAAGAGGCCAGTAATTACCGAGCTACTTACATATTCGCTCAACCAAGAAGGAAAATGATGTCTCATTTCTTATTCTAATGCTTCGTCTGTTAGGTAGGGTCTAACCAGTCTCAACCCATCATTATATGTGCTGGAAAACAACAAAGCAACCGCCGATTAGTACAATAATATTAGCTTATACTATTATATTGAGATGACGTAAACTCGTCATCCTGAGTTACTTACCCCTCTAGCTTCTCCACTTCATCCTCGTCGTAATTGAGTAATACATACAACTGAGCAGCCCTTAGCTCATCGTCATTCAAATATCTCTTCTTCATTTTCTCCGAAGGCTTTCCGGATGCATTGAATACTTACAGTATTCCATCATTAAATTCTTGATATCCGTCGTCGTTTCTCGGAGCCCTCGTTTTATTCGTAGCAACATGAGGTTTGAAATAGGAGGAGCAGAAATTTGTAATCTCCTCGAGAATATAGGCTTCACAAATAGAACCCTCGACCCGAGCCTTATTTTTTACCTTTCTTTTTAGGTGATTCAAATGTCGCTCGAACGGGTACATCCATCGATATTCGACGGGTCCACCAACACGTGCCTCATAGGAAAGATGAATCGGCAAATGCTCCATAGAGTCAAAGAATCCAGGAGGGAACACCCTCTCTAGCTTGCACAGTATTACCGCAATGTCCTTCTCTTGCTTTCTAGACGTTCAACGAGCAATTTCTTAGAACAAAGGTCCCTAAAGAATATGCTAAGCTCCGTCAATGGATCCCAAACTGCCTGCGGTAAGAATTCCCAAAATACAATCGGAATTAACCGCTCCATGAATACGTGACAATCATGGCTCTTCATACCTGTCAGTTTGTTCTCCTTGAAGTCGACGCATCTTCTCAAGTTCGAAACATACCCATCTGAAAATTTTAGACCTTGAATCCACCTACAAAGCCTCACTTTATCCTCCTTCTCCAGTGAGAAAATTGCCTTAGGCTGCTTCAACTTCCCATTCCCGTCCTCTATCAAATGCAATGCAGGACGTCTACATATTTCTTCCAAGTCCAATCTAGCCTTTGGATTGTCTTTCGTCTTCCCCTTTACGTCCATTACAGTATTAATTATGTTGTCAAACACATTCTTCTCGATATGCATGACATCAAGGTTATGTCTAATCAGATTGGTGCTCCAATATGGAAGATCCCAGAATATACTCCTCTTCGTCCAGTTATGAGTGCGACCAAATCCGTCACACTTGTAGCCCGTAGCAGGCTGCTCAATAGCTCTTAGTAAATCTTTTACCTCTTCCCATATCGTGTATCCGGTCCACCTTGGCGGGGGATTAGCCTTCTCCATAACGCCAGCACGAAAAGCATTCATGTTCCTCCGGTACGGATGATCCTTCGGCAGGAATTGTCGATGACAATCGAAGAAGCACAGTTTGCCTCCGTATTTCAAACGGAAAGCCTTAGTGCCGTCCATGCAATACGGACATGAAAGACGACCATGCGTGCTCCATCCAGATAATATTCCATAGGCCAAAAAGTCGTTGATGGTCAACATAAGTGCTGCCCGTATCCGAAAATTTTGTTTTCTATATACATCGTATGTGTTGGAACCTACTTTCCACAGCTGATTCAACTCATCAATCAACGGCTGTAAATACACATCGATGTTCCTTTTCGGATTGTTCGGACCTGGGATAATAACGGTGAGAAACATATACGGAGTCTTCATGCACATCCAAGGCGGTAGATTGTACGAGGTTACGATCACAGGCCAACATAAATACTGGGATCCCGAAAGTCCGAATGGGGTAAAACTGTCGGAGCAGAGACCCAATCTGACATTACGCGGATCAGAAGCAAAATCTGGATACTCTCGATCAAAGTGCTTCCATGCTTCTCCATCAGATGGGTGATCCAACACTCCTTCAGTATGTTCCCGCTTATGCCAACACATGTTTTCTACAGTTTTCTTTACCATAAACAACCGCTGCAACCGCGACGTCAACGGCAAGTAGTGCATCGAAGAGGTAGGCTTCCTGGCACCGACAGACTTTCCTCTACCACATGCCTTGTAGCGATCGACACCACAAAATCTGCAGGCATCTTCATCCTTGTCGTCTTTGTAGTACAACATGCACCCGTTGCGACAGGCATCGATTTTTTCGTATCCCATCCAGAGTGATCTAACCATCCTCTTAGACCGGTAGAAGTCTTTAGGCAACTTCGCACCCTCAGGCAATATTTCTATAAGCAACTCCATAAGACAGTTGTAGCAATCTTGCGACATGTTAAAATCGGACTTGATGCTCAACAATCTTGTAACCACCTCCAACGGTGAATGATCCTCATAACCAGGATATAATGGAGTCCTTGCATTCTCCAGCAACTCCATGAACTGTGCAGCATCGGGGTTCGGTGCCTCCTCAGGTGCATCATGATCATCCGGATCGAAACTACGCCCGGCCGCGTCGAAAACCATGTTCACCAACCCATCGTCGTAAGGAGCGTTGTTGTGGACATCCATATAAGGCTCGTACTCCGATGCTAAAGACACAAGTACTCCGTGCTCGCTCCACTGATAGTAATTCGGCGTGAAACCCTTCGAGTATAAATGATACATGACATCCACTTCTGGATGATATTTCAAGTTGCGACATCTCACACACGGACACTTAATTTTGGTACCGTCCATGTACTGAGGGAACACCTTGGCAAACTGCAGGAACTGGTGTACGCCCTCTATGAATTCATCCCGCACACCGCACATGTCATCAGGATGACGGTTGTACATCCAAGTACGATTCCGCAGATAGTAATTCAGCTCCATAATTCTGTAAGATAGATACATCAAGGTAGTGAATGATATGCAATTGTCAGTTCATACGGTCTACACTTTTCGCAGTATATGTACACATGACATTTTACGTTAAATGGTCAGAGATTATCTGTCATCTTCTTTTCGCATTGCTAACTTTTCTTTCGCGTGTTTGTGCGTGCGGTGGTCAGAGATTATCGCGGCGGTATATCACCCGTGTCTACAATATTTCATATAGGCTGAGTTGTAGAAGTAAAGTTTTAGGATATTAGTCTATATATTATGTATAGTCCAACCGAGCCAACTCTAAGCTAAACTAGTCCAACTTGGTCAAACTAGCCATTTCTAAGTTGTATAAGTCAAGTTTTAGGATATTAGTCTATATATACTAGTATAAACTCTCCCTCCTCTCCAAATACCTGGTACTAGTTAACCCTCCCCCTTTCTCCCACTAGACACACACATACATATACATGATGTGTACAAAGAGAACCATACTGTAGAACTCACACTTTAAGACAATAGATGAAGGAAGACTTGTATGGAGGATCGATAGGGCTGAGCAATGTCATTTTATCCTACAAAGAGAACCATACTGTAGAACTCATACTGTAGAACTCACACTTTAACACAATTCTACAAAGAGTTGTCATAGGGTGTTGAGCGATGTCATTTTTTCTTTTCTTCTTCTTCTTCTTGGGATTTTCGAGTATTGGATCTTGAGACATATATAGCTAGAACTTACGAAGAATGGAGTACCATACTTCAACAAATAGATGTTGACTAATTGGTTCATATACTTGTTGTCTAAAATAAGTGTAGGAATGTTGCAAGGTGAAACAATGTATCAAACACTATATCGAAACCCAAACCCAATATGCAAATCCAAATTAATACGAAAATACACAAGTGTATGTAGGGGATTAAGTGTACAGAGGTGAAATACATATATATGCATGCTTGGGGGTGTCCACGTGTCCAATAAATGGACATAAAGTGTCCAAAACCTCACGAACACACTGTATCAGTGAACACATGGTCGTAACGTGTCTCCATGTCCATTTTGGACACGAAAAACACCTCAATTTGGGTTAGGGTTTACCTTCAGTCTCCTCACGGTGGTGGAAGAGGAGGAGGAGGACAAGTTCGGTGGTGGAGGAGGAGGGGATTAAGTGTACAGAGGTGAAATATATATATATGCAAGCTTGGGGGTATCAACGTGTCCAACAAATGGACACAAAGTGTCCAAAACCTCACGAACACACTGTATCAGTGAACACATGGTCGTAATGTGTCTCCGTGTGTATTTTGGACACGAAAAATACCTCAATTAGGGTTAGGGTTTACCTTCAGTCTCCTCGCGGTGGTGGAGGAGGAGGATCTCGCGGTGGAAGAAGAGAAGGGGCTCGCGGTGGAGGAGAAGGAGGAGAAGGGGCTCGCCGGAGGGAGGAGAAGGTGCTCGCGGTGGAGGAGGAGGATGAGCGGCGCAGGAGGGAAGGGGGTCGGGCTGTCGTCGAGGTCGGGGGAAGAGGGACGGGAACAAAGAATTTGGGGAGAGGAAGAAATGAAAATTGGAACCGAGGAAACCCTATTTAGCAGAAATTAGCGACGCCCGAAATACGTCGCAAAGCGTCGGTATTAGTTTAACATTCGGCGACGTTATAGACTTTGCGACGCTAAACGTCGCTGAACTGATAAAACTAGCGACGTTTTCCGACAAATCAACGACGTTGATTTTTATTAGACTATAGGTAGTCGCAATATGTCGCTGTATGTCGCTACCAGCGACGTATTGTGACGCTTAAATTTGGCGTCGCTAAAACCAAAAATATTAGCGACGTTTTAAGTTGGCGTCGCTAATTACGTCGCTGATATGACTTATTTTGGTAGTGACCTCTACAAGTGTCCAAATGGACACGAAATGGACACCAATGGGCACAAAACCATGGGAGTCAATCCTAAGGGTCAAAATAATCCTAATGCATGAGAGAAATGAGGAAGGAAAGGGATTTATACCTCTCGGTGACTCGAATCGATCCCGATACGCCACCGATACGTAGGAATCTCAAACGGACACGGACAAGCTCCGAATCCTCTCAAACTTTAGTAGCTCCCTCCTTGTCTTGAATGCAGAAGGAAGGAAGAAGATTTGGTGAAGAAATGGGAGGATTGGTGGAGGAAAAGATTAGGGATTTGCTCTCAAATAAATTTGGGGAAGAACAAGAGAGAGAATGGAATAGGAAATAAAGTGAAGTGGCTAAGCCTATCCACTAAATGTGGTCGGCCACAAGGGGTGAGTTTTGTCTTATTAGGAAATGTCAAGAAGCCCCCTCTCTAGTCTATTTACTAATACATGGAAAGGGGTTTAAGTCGGGGCTAGTTTGGTCATTCCTAAAACCACTAATCCAAATTAATCCTAACCAAAATAATTAGCCTAGTCACTAACTAAAATACTAACATGTGGGCCATGGCTAACTAGTGTGTGGGCCTGCTAGAGTCAACACTACCCCGGGTCCCCGATACAAGTCGGAATGAGTTAAAATTCGAACCCGACTCAAATAACCCCAAAATAATACAATAAATAAATAAATAATTTCTAAAATATTCTAAAATAAAAAAATGACAAAAATATCCTTATTTCTGGAAACTGGGGGTGACAAACTATAATTGGCTTTATTGACAGTTTCCCACAGGTGTGGGAAAGTAAAACCCAAGGCCCCCCTTCGGAATATTTTGCTTCCTTGAAAATGTTGGTTGGGTACAGTAATTATAATTTTTTGGACAGTAATACCCTCAATGATACCAGTTGAATTAAATAAGAGTAGCAACATGAAATTAATGAAAGGCTATTTGTAAAAAATTAAACAAATTAAGATTCTCATATATTCAGGCCTGAACCAAACATGAGAATGAATATCGAACTTTCTCACTGCATATTCCCAACCAAACATTGGTCTAGAAATGTTGAATTCATTTCTCATGGGAAAGAAATGGGAAGTGGATGGAAAATGAATTCCTAGGAATACCAAACATTCATAAAAACTCCACCTTAGCTTCTAAACTTTATACAAATAATTATATATCTTATATTTAGTTTTACTAATTGGTTTCTAGCTTCCTTCTTTGCTAGTCTATATCTCTCAAACTTTTTGTTTTTGCACGTTTTCCACTCTTTATAGGAAATTCTTTAGGCCTAACATTTTGGACTTCTTTGTTCCACCACCAACTTTCTTTAGAAGTTCAATACATTGTCTTTAGAAAGTGCTAAAATATCTTCAGCTACTCGCTTGATGCATTAATTTTGACAAATTATACCACATAACGTTATAATTTTCTTCTCTGATCTTCCTTCATTTATCACTTCATCTTTAAAAATAAATCCTTGAGGAACTCACGAGTTCTTAATTTTTAAAATTCGGGCAGGAAAAGCTGTTTGGAATACCTACATCCCATCCTTTGATTTTTTTTTTTTTAGATGGGCTAAAGAGAAAAAAAAAATACACTTTCAATGTTAGTGAAATCCACGTATCACATACATATTATAAGTTCTGTTTTTGAGTTCTTATTTGAGTTTCTTTAGTCGACACTCTTCTACCATTTTATTCTTGGTCTCTTCTCTATTCTTAGTATTTCTCTTTACATTTTCTAATTGTAGTATCTAATAAAGTAATCTTACAATTTTATCTTGTTTTATTTTATCTATCATCCTAGTATTTATTATTATCATTATTACTAGTAAGAAAGTAATATCCAAAAGTGTAAAATGATGCTGTATTAATTTCAAATAAAAACTTAGAAGAGCAAAGTGATGGGTGCAAAAGTGCAACTATTGGTTGATAAGGAAAGAATAGTGCAGGTAGGTAGGTAGCTATTGGGAAGTTTGGAGAAAACTTTGATACCGAATGGGGTATCAAAGTTTTGATACCCCCTATGTATGACATGTGGGCCCCCTCCTTCTTCGTAAAATGTGTAAACATATATATATATACATAAATATTGAGGGGGTCTCACTTGTCATACATAGGGGGTATCAAAACTTTGATACCCCCTTCGGTATCAAAGTTTTACTCGGAAGTTTGGTTGTTCCCGGGGGGTACATAGTCTAAGAATCCTGGTCCAGACACTGGGCGTAACTCCCAGAAAAAAGTTCATCCCCCTGGCCTATGAAAGCTGCAGCACAACTAACATAACATGGATTTCAGAGTGAAATATGTGAATAAATTAATCTAAAAAAAAGGGAGGGGTAAAGGAATCTTTACATAAAGAACACACTCACAACTGAGCCTCCCGACAGTTTTGAACTTTATCACACATTAGAACCACCTCAAAGTGTCTCAAAGCTTATAACACAACCAGAGTCTACAAATTTGATACAGAAAAATGATGATAGATCCAAAAGAGAAGAACAAGAAGAAGAACCAAAGCTGTTCCGTTGATCTTTATACTTTCTCCAGACAACAACAACAACAGACCCTTGGATCACTCCCTTAGCTAACGGTCATTTGACGTACGTTCTTCTTTCCTCCGAAGGAATTAGCAAAGCATACTTTACATAATTAGCACAAAAGCACAACACTCTTAAAAAGTACGTAGTACTATTAATTTGTTCTCAAAATGATGCGGAGGAGCGCGGTGGCGACAACGAGGACGACGAGGACGGCCAGAACTGCGCATTCTTCACCTTCGACACGCTGTTGAGCACGCCCAGCGGCGTCACGTTCCCCGTCACGGTCACCTTCTTCGCTGCGAAGTCTATGCTGAATGATGTCACCCCTAATCCATTTTAAGAAGCAAAATTTTTAATAAAAGAAATTGATACAGAACATTAACAATTTTTGTTTGCATTGCATGCATATATTACAATCTAGTACTAACCTTCCATTTTGGAGACGTGCTTTCTCACTTTGCCTTCACATCCTTTGCAGTGCAAAGACACCTTCAGAACCACCACCTGATCATCATTGAAAAGAGTTTGATTCCTAAACCCATGGTTTCCGTTTAACTAAGTAATAAATCCAACTAAATTATAACCATATTAGTAGAGCCAAACCTGCTCATGGTCGTGATGGGTTTTCGTAGAAGAAGAAGCCTTCAGAATTGCTGGTGATGGCTTCTCTCCTTTCGAGACCAGCTGGCGAAGAAGCGATGGTGAACTGATAGGAACTAGAGAAGGAGCCCAGACCGGGTTGTGATCACGGTGTGTTGTTCTAGTAGTAGTACTAGTAGAAGAAGAAGACGATGACCTCCGAATAGGTGGCGACGAGTACTCTCCTCTCGAGCACTCGCGAAGAAGCCTTGGTGAACTTACAGGGACTATAGCCGAAACCTGGTCACGATGCTTACTGGAAGAAGAAGAAAGCCTGTGGAAAAGAGCTGATGGCTCGTCTCCTTCAAACCTTGGTGTCTCGACACTCGGAACTAGCTCTAGGTCTGGCTCTAGCTCGGGAAAGATGTCGAAGAAGGCCGAGTCGGTTAGTAGATACCTAGAGGAGTTTGCTGGACTTATCAGGTCCTTGGTACTACTAATAATGCTACTACCATTCCTGCACTCCGAGCTCCTCCTACTCTTTCTAGGATTTGAGGGGGGTTTGGGCGCCTGCACCTTGAGAGGTTTCGTCGTCGTCGTCCTCCGGAGGGGATCTTGTAGGTGCGGTGGCGAGCCTCGCTCGATGGCCCTCGATACGATAGCCGGGCGCACCATCGACCTCTGGTCGATGCTGGTGCACACGGCCAACGACCCAGGCGACGCACAAGAAAGGTTGCCTCCCTTGAGGCCTTTAAAGAACAGTGGAGCCATGGTATGTATTTGTTAGAAGAAGAAGAAAAAACATCTTGAAGAGTTTAGCTCAGTTGAGCTTATAATGTTGAAGGAATGGAGTCCAATGACATGAGGTGAGACTAAGAGAACCATAACCAGCATTTGAGAGTGGAAGGGCAGGGAAGCATAGGCGGGGCCGGGCCACGGGTTTGGGTTGTCCTACCCAGAGATAGTTTTGTTGTCCCTTAAGTCTTATTGTTGGCTGATCCTGGAGAGTCACCCACAACTCCAACTTTTTGTAGGGTCTTGCCGAGTCTAGTGTTGTCCCCAAACAGAAAGAGATTGTCAAAGTCCGAAGTCTTGTCTGTCTTCAGCCTAGGCAGAGGTTGTCCCACAGAAGGGAAGTTTCACCTGAATTGAGGGGTTGGATGAAGAGAAATGATGAAAAGTAGCAGTATTAGAAGATATAATTAGTACCAAACATAAGAAAGTGAGGGGGTCTCTGTGCTTTCGGCAAGGGCGCCACATCATTACGACTCTGCACGGGTCTGACCCTCCTTTTTCGGAACCATCAACTTGGTATCATTATCCTCATAATCCGTCATTATCGCCATATCATATCATGGAAAAAATTTCTTTCCTCTCTCCGTATGTTAATTGAGTATTGAAAGGCTTGGTACAAAAGCACACTAACCTACATCAACAAGATCCGATCTATACTAGTTTATAAGCACCCCATACGAAAGAGAATCATGAATGCGAGTATATGCAGATGTAATTTATTCTCAGCTGATAAATAGAGGAAGATGCAAAGAATCTTTAGGTAGTATCATCATGCTTTCTTGACTAGAAGATGACCACAATTAGAGAGACAAATAAATTAATTGATCAACTGAAGACATTTCTAGTAACTCTATAATTACACCATCATAATCTAAATATACTGGACCAACCACCTATAGGCTTCGCAAAACTAGTGTGACAAATAGGTGTGAAGAACAGTTGAGAGGATATGAACACAAGCTCATGCGCAAATGAAGATCAGTGGCGGAGCTTAATGAAGACGGGCCACCTCCCCCACCCAAATTTTTATTTTGGCTTAATTGTACTGGATATCCTGAAAAAAATTGGACAAAAATATCCGTAATCAAAACTTAAAACTACATCCCTCCCTCCACCCCACATCCTCCACTGGCCACCCACCAGCCCCTCCGGCCCTCCTCCGGCCACCAGTCCGCTAACTCCCGCTCAGAGGGTTGAGTTGCCCTATCCTGGAGCCAATTTTGGTTGCATCTTGATCCTTAATGTCAGCTGGTTCTGGTGGTTATCCATGACCCTGACCTTTGGTGTGATTATGCTGAGACTGGGGGTTGCCCGAGCCCCCAGGCTTGTCTGACTTACCCAGGGCCGGCCCTGCTCCCCCCCCCCCCCCCCCCCGAACCCTCCCTTCAGCGCGCCCCCCCCCCCGGCCCCCCTTCGGCCACTCTCCCGCCCCTTCTCGTCCCCCCCCCCCCCCTATTCGGCCACCGCGGGCGCCCGGAGAGGGGGGGGGGGGGGGGGGGGGTGCAGGCGTGGTGGGGGGAGCGGGGACAGCGGCGGGGCAACGTGGGGGGTGGGGGGACGAGGGTAGCTGGAGGGGGCGGGGGTGGCGGCAGCAGGAGCGCGAGGTGGGGAGTGGTGAGCCGACGGGGGGGAGGGAGGGGGGGGTGGGGGTTTGTTAAATTTTGGATATTAAATTGAGAATATTAAATAGTTTATGGTATCAAGTTATCGAGTTAAAAAGTTTATGGTATTAAGTTAAAAAACTGGAATAGTTGAGAGTATCAAGTTACGATTAAGCCTTTTTTTATTCTTATAAAAATTCAAATTTTAGATATTAACACCTTCGAAAATTGTAATCCGTGTGCTCCTCCAAAAATGTAATTTGCCCCTCTATAAATAAAGTTTGTCCCTCCAAAAAATTTAGTCAAGCTCAGCCCCTGATGACGATATTGCTCAATGAAAATTGTGCCTATATCTGTATATGTTGTCCTTATCGTTACTGTATTCCTACAGCAGTATAGCTGACTACCTTATACCTATAAAATGTTTATGTCCCGTATATACGTATCGTATCTTTATCTGCATTCCTGCAACCTAGTTGGGCCTCGTTTGGTACACTGTATTGTAATCGTAATCGCAAGTAATCAAATGAATTTTTTTTATTTTTTCCATTTAATTACATTGCGATTGCGATTACGATTACATTACAGTGTACCAAATGGGGTCTTCATGCTTCTAAAAGACAAGTTTGATACTCTATTTCTATGGGGTTAATCTGTCTGGTGACTTTTTGGCGTGTAAACTTTGGTCCCACAAATTGCAGCCTGCCTCTTTACAACTCTCTCATGTTGGGACTGGGATGTTGTTGTTGTCGTCATCGTCGTCCTGTTGGCTTTGTTTTCTTTGCTTTGCTTCTTCTCGTTTGGGGAAGGTCTCTTGTTCATTCCACTCTAGCTCTTTCTGAAATTAATTGAAAGTATATTATTGCCATATAATGGCAACTTAGGTATCTGCATCCCTGCAACTTTTTGAAATGGACTGAAAATACAGGACTACATTTAAAATTTCCTATTTCCACTTACCACCATTCAAATTAAACAAGGTTTTGAGAACTTTCAGGAAATTGCAAAAAAAAAAAAATAATAAAATAAAATAAAATAAAAAAAATAAAAAAGAGAGGGAGACAGTTGTTAGTATAATCTTTGGAGGAACTAATTGCAATTTCCGAAGAAAATGAAAGAGTAAACAATTGATTTTCTTTCCTTTCCGCGAACCAAACCGTGCCCTGTTTCAGACTTAATTTCTTAATGAACCTTTCAGGTAAAAAAGAAACAGTAACACCTGAACTTACATTTGCATCTTATTTTCCTTTCGAAAGATAACTATAAAACCCCACTTTTTCCAGCTTCAGGGTTTCTATTATTGAAGACTAGCAATAGCCAGGGGCAGCAGTTATTTCCATCATGCGATATAAAACTAAACATGTTTAGACAAGGTGGGACTTGCCACCTTTTTCTCACGAAAAGTATTCTAGAGCAGAAAAAAGGAAGAAAGATCTCAATTGAACTTGAATGTGACTGCATTTTACATGAACTTAATGCCAGCAGTTGTTTTGAGCAGTTGAATTTGACTGCAGTTACGTAAAACTTGGTTTTTGCAGGTTTACCTCAAAATCAAGTGTTCTTTATTTACAATTTTGAATAAAAAAAAATGTTGCAACAAATGCTTACGACAAAAAATAAATAAATCAAATGTCATTATTAATTTATACAAACTATACATTATGAGAACTCATTTTAACTATCTATGAGAGTGATGTAATTATTTTGGTCAGGATTCTAACAATCAAACTGAGACGCAGGGATGGCAGAAGCAAGCTATATCCGCATGAAATTGATGATAATTACCCATTTTAACCATCTACGAAAGTGATGTTTACTGCCACCCAGACTCAAATCTAACAAGCCGAGCCCAGAAAAAATATGTGCCCTGGTTGTCAGGTCGTTTGAGTCACCTATGTGCATATATATATATATCAAATACTATATGAGACCCTGTTACTAAATAATCCGAAATTTTTTGGGGGACAAATCCATATTGGAGGGATAGGTAAGTGGAGACGGTAAGGGTGTTGAAGTTCATGATAGAAGAACAACCTAATGATTCATACTAGAAGAACAAACTGATTGTGATTAATCTTGATATTGTTTCTATTTTACTTCTTTAAATCTAGCTAGAACATATTAGTAACGCAGAAAATGTAAGTTATGATTCATGCAATTAAGCTTCCTGACTATAGGTAATGCCCGGGTGTCCGTTGGTGTAACTTGCTAGTGTCAACAAACAAATATTTCAAACCCAGTAACCTTTTTCTCCAGTAAACCAAACAAGCATCCCTATGTTGGAAATATTCTTAGTGAATGTATAATTCCCAAAAGTTGTGTATGTTTGAAAGTGGGTGTGTCCTTTCCAAACGGTGTTCCCTCCCAAATGTTTATTCACATTTTGTGTCTCTTCATCATTTATAAAAGCAGTCGTGTCAGTGTTTGAGTCACTCGTTCTCACATTCAACTACTCAGTTCGAGAGAAAGACTACCTTGATTGCTTTGTACATTTCCTTTGGTTTGCAGTGCTGCTACTGGAGGAAGAATTCCGTTGGGAGATTAAATAGTCATTCAACCGTAAGAACCTGCACGGGACGAATATTGTATTAAGGATATTGAACCGGCTATAATTTTCAGTTTTTAGAATACAGATCGGATAACAACATATCCTTACAATATCAAAGCGTAACCTGAAAGCTCCTTAATACTAACTCCTGTCTTGGTCTCATTGAAACGAGAAGTGTGCTTACTTTTACACCTTGATTTCAGCAAAACTATTCAAGCAAGCATATTCTGAGCAAGCCGGCGACCCCCCCTGTCGTTGTTGGAAAGATTTATTTAAACTTTCTTAAAATCTTCCAAGATATTCTTTACGTGGACGCTGCTTAATGAGCTCTTCAACCTTTGGAGTTACTTGCAATTTTTAAATACAAAAAAGAAAAAGAAAAAAGAATTCATGGGTGCAAGCAACCCTACGGCCGAAGTGCCTAAATATTATATCATTGTACAAAGCAAAACGGCTCGTTGCTCCTGGGATAAGAGGCAAGAGTCCTTGTCTATGCACACACAGATCATCCATCTCTAGGTAACCCACATTAATGTTCTATCAAGAATCATTTGACTAAGTTACACAAATCTCTTTTAAATATATATCATCCCCGCATAAAACTTCAATCTTAATTGTAGCAGATAACTTTTTCTATATCATAACTGAGAAAGCTAAAAGACCTCATTTGGTTCGCGGAATGGAAGGGAAAGGAAATCAATTCCTTAGTATTTTCTTTCCGTTGAGAAATTACAATTTCCATTGATTTTTCTTTCTGATGTTTGGAAATGCCAAGGAATTTGGAAAGGAAAGTGAATACTTCAATTTAGGAAAGTGATTCCTTACTTGATGGATGAAATCACTTTCTCCCCTAATCTCCCTTCCATTGGGAATCACTTTCCTTTTCCCCTCAATTCCTTTGGCACCCAAACATAGAAAAGTAATCATTTTCCTTTTCCATCCCGATGATTCCGCCAGCCAAAGAGGAACCTCAAAATTTTAAAATGGAAGTCCTTTGCATGTACCCAGTTGTTGTTTATGCATAGACTTGTGGATTTGAATCTTCAACTTAGAGCTTTTTTTTATTCAAGATCTATACCATGACAAGCTCGTTTTCGAATTGGACTCATAATAAGGGTCCAAGTGTAGTTTACCACTGCAGATTTGAAGGGAGGGTCTCTATAATTTCACAAACTCAAAAGGGGTATATTGAGGGGGGAAATACCCAGGAACAAACAAGGATCTCTTGCCTGCTTCTTGAATGTAGATACATCAATTTTGTGGGCCCTTCTAACGGCTAGCTTCATAACTAATAATTCAAATATCCGATGCAATGTTTAACTAACAAACCATCTGCTAATTCACATGATACTTGTTTGGTTTCACGCGATCTAGGACATCTAACAGATCTGGTGTAGTTGTATTTTACATTTATATAATGCACGATCAGAATTGAAGTGTGCATCACAATATTAAATTATTCCATGTTGTCCTCAAAGCTTATTTCAATTGCAGAAAAACAAACCAAGATACAAGCAAATACATGGATAATTGTTTTATTCGACGTCTGCTAGACTATTGGTTGTCGTTGCTGTTGTTATTTTGCCTTTGATGCCTGGAGTGATCTTTCTGACTCTACAATGGTGCATGAACATACTGTAACCTAAGGAACTTTTAGGGTCTGCTTGGATTGAGGGGGAAAAATAAGCAGAGTTAGGTGAAGGAAAGTTATTGCTTGGATTTGAGTGAAGATAAGTGGACGCGATCTTGTTTGGATTGAAAGTTTTGAGTGGAAATAAGATTCATAAAAATACAATATTTACGGAAATGTTCTAATTACATATGACGTAAAATTAGATTAATTTGATTAGATTTTTATTTAAAACTTGTCAAAATATCTTCACAAATCTGATACCTATATAAAACATAACTATAATCCAAACACAATAATATTAAGTAACATAACAATTATAGGCTTCTATCGTTCATAAGCTACGGAGCAGAAAGTTGAAAGCAATAAAAAGTAAAAAAAAATAAGTCATACTATTTTATAGGATAAATAAGAGGTATTTATGTCTTTTTAAACAAAATTTCTCATTCTCTCTCGTTTTATCTTCCAATGTGGAGGGTTAAAAAAAAAAAAAATAGACTAAACAAACCCTCACTTAACCTTTTATGAATTTTCCTCCCAAACTCCTACCCTCAAACCAAACAAGATTTTTTTTTCCTTCGCTTGATTTCCACTCACTAAACTCTCTTAACCCTCAATTCAAGTAGACTTTAGTATATATATGTTATCTACCAGTACAATATAATTGCCTGTACATGATGAAATAATGGGCATTCAATGTATATATTGAATGTATTGACCAAAGTATTCATGTTTTGGCTTCTTAGTTGGTGTAATATGATAGATACCTTCTGTTGGGAACGAAGTGCGAAAACCGTTCCCCTAAACCAGAAAGTCCTGCGAGAGAACCGAGGAAAAGTACTGTCACGTCCCAGAACCAGAATACTGGACGGAGGCGGACACAGCCAGCTACGCAATCCCAAAGTACGTTAATACTCTGAAATCACGTATAAGCTGTCAAGACATGGAGGTTACTTTACAAGCCACCAGTCCGTCCTAAGGTTTAACAATCCTAGGTATCTCAATCACAGGCAATTATATAAGAGCAAATAGTACGATCATCATACATACAATAGTAAGGCATCCCGAACCATATATACATGAATGATCATGAAGCCAGTACCACAGAACTGATGACTAGCTAGAGTATTAGTCGTACATGATAAGGACTAGCTATAGTCTAGAATACACATATCATGTTTATGCCCGTAGGCTACAATATCAAGAAAAATGCCAAAACACGAGCTAAACTCGTGCTCGGGGCTAAACGTTACAAGAGAAGAATTTACATATCAGTGGGAGAATAAAAAAAGAAACCCACTGAGGCACTCTGGTGCTCCGGTTGGTCACCGTCGAGTAGATGGTGCGGTAGATCCTTCGGGCTCTTCCATTAGAACCTGGCCATGCAAAACCAGTGGGGTCAGACCCCAAATAGCAAGTACCACAAAGGAGGCCGAACTATGAACTTAAAACCAGCAATCATAGGCAAACAACAGGGAGAGAAAGCAATAAGTAAAGAAGGATCGAGATTCGTGCAGTACCAATGCACTTATCCCGAACGTAGGAAGACAGTAAGTAAATCATCATTTGACATAAAGTAAACTGGAGAACATGTTAAATAAATAGAGCCAGACAATATACGAAGAGAGGACGAAGGCACTGTTCCGGAAGCCAGGTTACAACCCTTAAACCAAACAAGGACCGGGATTGTAACCCTTCGCCTGAACAGAACTTGGTCTTTGATCATTTATTGCTAGAGGTGGCAATCATTAAGTGACAATCATAGAGTGACAATACAGAGTATAATGTATTAGAGTGACAATCATTGCAATCATTATCCTGGAACAATTAGGAACTGGATCTAGGCAAGACTTAGACTGGAAAGGTGATATATGATGGAATAACCATGGGACTATTCAGATAACTAGGTTACAACCCGTAAACCAAACAAGGACCGGGGTTGTAACCCTTCGTATGAACAGAACTTGGTTTCTCCCACCATTTATCGGCAAGATAAAATAAGAAATCAGGACATGTAACAATCATGTACAAGATCAAGACAAGACTAGACAGACTGAACTCCATCCAACATTCACGGCCAAGCAATAAGTACGGCTTGATACTTTAACTAATTAGGGTTATCACATGCCTAGTTACTAGCAAGATGCAATGAAAATTCCAAGTCCGGTTATCTGTTTGTTACTACCTGAGTGATCCCAGCAAAGAAAAGGAAAAGATAGCATGATATAGCAGACACACTATAGTAAGATACATGTGTCCTAAGGTACCACACTCGACGGCGGGCTGGAAGTGCGCTTATCTCGACGGATAACAACAAATCCCATGTATATATATATATAAGGTCGGGACCAAAGGGGCAACAGGTAACTGGGAAATTCTCCATGAACTATTTGATCAATCTAGTCATTAATCCTAGCCATATTCGGTATGAATTCCTGACCGTGGAAAACCAGGGATTCATGTCCTAGACATGATGCAAGACATGACGGGTTCATTTGTACAAACACAATCACCCACGGTGTCCAAGCCATTGATACTGGTCATGTCAGGTTAGCCGTCGCAACATCATTTCAAGGAGTATCATGTCAGTTTTATCAGGTCAAGAGTGCGCCACGGCGGGCCACTATCATGTCATTATCATGTCGAGTTTACTGGTCAA
Source organism: Iris pallida (assembly GCA_029216955.1). Lineage (NCBI taxonomy): Eukaryota > Viridiplantae > Streptophyta > Magnoliopsida > Asparagales > Iridaceae > Iris > Iris pallida. The sequence goes on along the minus strand of JANAVB010024199.1, from coordinate 4,311,971 downwards.
GAGTGCACCACGACGGGCCACTATCAGGTCATGTCAGGTCATTAATCAGGAGTGCACCACTACGGGTCACTGTCGTATTTAGGGTACATGTGCCGGACAGTATAGTGCAAGCATTCAATCAGGAGACTCAAGTTATGCTGAGGTTACAAGACACAAGTCATCAGTAAAGATCAAATAACAATAGAGAAATAATAATAATAACAATAATTAAATAGCTGGACAAGGCACAGGAAGGAGCTCTGCGGCTCAGGGTCACTATCAAGTCATGCAAGTTCCTTGTCACACCATGTCATGTACAATTTTCATTTCAATCATGTCAATCAAATCGTGATTTATCAAGTTCAGGACAAAAGGCGTAAGGATATAAAATGGACGTAAAAATACACAATAAAGGGGTTACAAGACATGGATAAATAGTAATAAAATAATAGTACACAGGGCTGTTGGAGAGCCATGCGGCTCAGGAAGACCAGTCCATGCGGCTGGATCAATGCGGGTCAGAAATCGAGCCCATACGGCTCAGGAAGATTAGGCTCATGCGGCCAAGAGTGAACTCTTATGCGGCCAGAAAATAATTTCTCATGCGGTCAGGATAGAGACTAGCTCATGCGGCTGGGGAACAATATGCGGCAGGATCAACTCATGCGGCTGGGTAAGGACTAGTTCCCATGCGGCCAGGCAAAATAGGGCACATGCGGCTGGGCATGATCAACTCATACGGCTGGGTAAGGACTAGTCCCCATGCGGCCAGGCAAAACAGGGCGCATGCGGCTCAGTCCAATGCGGCTGGAAATGGGCGGGTCTTCATGCGGCTAGGATTCAATCAAGGGTTCATGCGGCTAAAATAACCAATCAAGTCCATGCGGCCCGAGTTAAGTCACATGCGGCTAAAATAATGGTCCTAAGTCATGCGACTGGGATTGAAAGTTCATGCGGCCGAGGATTAAACCTTCTTGCGACTGAGGAGTTAGTCCCTGCGCCATAGGCCATGCGACTAAACAGTGTAGCAAGGCTTATGCGGCTGGGAAGAAAACTTGCCGCATAAAGACTATGCGGCTAAGTTCATGCGACTGTGAACAGTTCTTCTTTTCCATCCTTCCGAAGAGAAGAACTCTTCAAGCCATGGCTCCCAAGCTCCATGAACCTTCATCCAGAGTCCAAATCCGAACTTCCATAGGTCAAGATGGGATAGAACGAGATTCTCTATAACATGAAACCATCAGAACTTGATAATAACAAGATTAAATAGATCAAAACCCATGAAAACTAGAATTACTTCAAAGCTAGATCTACAATAATCGAACCATCAAAATGGAAAACTCCAAGTTCTAAACAAGCTTAGAATATAACAAGGAAGAGAATGGAACAAACGAAATTAAGATCGTACAACATTCGGCAAGGTGTACTTGCCTCGGGCTGGAGGAAGAAGATGAAGATGAAATGAAAATAATGGAGGAGAGAGAGTGGTAGGTGGCTTATATAACAAGCCCAAGCAATCTCTACCACTCATCCCTCTCCACTCAATCTAACCATACACCTCTCTCATAAAGAACCAAACTAAACCAAACCAAGTCCAAGTCAAAGTTAAACCAAACCCAATAAAACCAAATCCAAGTTAAACCAAGCCACGAAAACCCTGCACTTCGGAAAATTTTAAAATATCACGCAAACTGAGAAATACAAAATACGGTTCGAATAAACACGTATCCGTATAAAATATCGATACAGTGAGACGGGTCTCACAAGTACACAAACCAAAAATGCCAAACACAATCGCAGACACAAAGATTTTTGACGTGAAAAATCCTTACGAAAAAAACCACGGGACGATCGGAGTCCAACCCTGAAGAACCTCCACTAATGGAATAAAGAGAATACACCCTCTACAAGCTCCTCCCGATCCAACACGGATCACCACGACTCACTTGAAAGAAGAAAATTCTTGATTTCGGACTCCGAAGAACAAGAGATGCCGAAAAATTATTCGAAGCAATCTCTCCTTCACAATAGTTCTTAATCATCTCTCTCTCTCTCTCTCTCTCAAAGATTGTAAAGCACTCTTGTTTTTTAGATAATTTTTCAACTAGCATGCATCACCCTTTTATAAGCCCTTAGTAATCCATACATGGAAGGCCATTATATATAAAAACTTCCAATATGCATCAATCATATATTCAATGAAAATCCAATCATAATTGGCTTGCCATAATTGGAAGCCCAATTATATGGAAAGCTACTATATGAAGGGTCCAATCATAAATATATGATCATGTAAATATAAAAATCCAATCATATATTTCCTTACCATATATGTTCCAAAATAGGATCCATGCACTCCCCGAGCTTCTCTGACACACGGATGACGCTCGTCGCTCTCCGGGGTATTCTTCACATAGGTTGGAAACCCCATCCACCCCAACAAATCTCCTCCTTTACAACTAGGTGGAGGAACTCGTCATCCCGACGATCCGCCTGCAGTACTCAAACTTTTCCCTTGGTAGAACCTTCGTGAGCATGTCCGCTCCATTGTCATCAGTATGGACCATCTCAAGCATCGTATCCTTTTTCTCAACCACAACCCGTATCCAATGATACCGAATCTCAATGTGCTTGGACCGACTATGAAATGTCTGGTTCTTCACAAGGTGAATGGCACTCTGACTGTCACAAAGCAAAGTATAATTCCATCCCAATAGCGTATATTTGGAGCTCAATATAAAATTTGTCTTTCTTGCAAGACCCGTTCGGATAAGGGCAAACTCCAGAGATTGCTTCGAAGGCTTCCTCCCTACGGTTTTGGGTCCTCACTAGCTCCCTTCTCACTGCGTTAGCCTCACTTCAAGTATTCAGTATTAGCTCACTTTGCTCGCCTCAACCAGAACAAGATTCTAAGACTATATTTGAGTCAAAAGAAAACATTTTCTTACGCGACTCTTGCTTCAGTCCCATTTTCTGCAATAATTTTTTTTCATCCACAACAACTCCTTGCAAGCCTCCGTCGCCGCAATGTACTCTGCCTCTGTCGTCGACAAGGCAACACACTTCTGCAACCGCGACTGCCACGATACCGCTCCTCCAGCAAACATCATCACATAGCCCGAAGTCGATAGCCTCGTGTCTACATCTCTCGCCATATCAGCGTCGGTATACCCAACCAGCTTCGGCTCATCACCACCAAAAGAAAGTCTCCAATCGGCAGTGCCCTGAAGGTATCGTAGAATCCACTTGACCGCACTCCAATTTACCCTTCCAGGATTTAAAAGATACCTGCTAACTGTGCCAACTGCATGAGCGATGTCTGGCCTCGTACACACCATAGCATACATAAGGCTTTCCACAGCTGAGGCATATGGAACCCGCTCCATATCTTCTTTTTTGTCCTCGGTAGATGGACACTGCTCCTCAGTGAACTTAAAGTGGGCTGCAAGGGGGCAACTCACTTTCTTCGACCCGTCCATCCCGAAACGCTAAAGTACTCGATGAATGTACTTCTTTTAGGACAAGTGTAGCAGCTTGAACTCTCTCTCTCGACTGATCTCCATCCCAAGAATAGTCTTCGTTGTACCCAAATCCTTTATAGAGAAGGCCACGTCCAGTTGGCACTTCAAATCCGCTATCCTAGTGGCATTTTAACCCACTAATAGCATGTCATCAACATAGAGCAATAAAATAATAAAATCATCATCGGAATAGTACCTCACAAATACACAATAGTCCGACGTCGTCCGTACATAACCATGCTCTCCCATAAATGACTTGAACTTCCTGTACCACTGCCTCGGAGCCTGCTTCAGACCATACAAGCTCTTCCTCAACCGGCAGACCAAATGTGACTTGCCCTTCTCACAGAATCCCTCCGGCTGCTCCATGTATAACTCCTCCTCAAGATCACCGTAGAGGAATGCCGTCTTCACGTCCATCTGAGCTCGACCTCCAAGTCGAAACTGGCTGCCAATGCTAGTACCACCCGAATAGACGACTGCTTGACGACTGGCGAAAAGATCTCATCATAATCCACGCCTTTCCGCTGACCATATCCTTTAACTACCAGCCTCGCTTTGTATTGATGGCGAGTAGCATCATCCATGTGCTTCACTCTAAACATCCATCGATTCTTCAAAGTCTTCTTGTCCTTTGGCAACCGCACCAGCTCATAAGTGGAATTGGCGTGTAAGGAACTCATCTCCTCCGGCATAGCCTCCATCCACTCCTGCATGTGTTTGTCTTCCATAGCTTATGCAAAACTTTCGGGCTCTCTCCCGTCAGTCAATAGCACATACTCACCCGGTGAGTATCTCGTAGATGGTCGACGCTCTCTGTCGCTCCTTCTCAGTGGAGCCACTGGTGCTGGCTGTATACCAACAGTCTTCTCCTCTTCAGGAACCACCTCCCCGGCATGCTCATCCTCCTGAGGGACACCCTGACCACCATCAGCAGGCTGATGATCAAGGTTGGGAGCAACTCTATCTACTGGCTCTCCCATAATTGGATCCTCTGCGATGTCATCTGGAAACTGCTCGAAGCGAAATGACTCTAACTCAGGCAATTCCTCACCCTCAGAAGGCGTCTCGGAATCCTGAGTGTTGGTCATGGTCTGATCCTCGATAAATACTACGTCCCTACTTCTGTAGAGCTTTCTTCCTCCGGGTCGTAAAGTCTATACCAAACTCATCCCGACCGTAGCCGACAAAAATGCATCGCCTCGTCTTCGGCTCAAGTTTGGACCTCTCGTCCTTCGGTACATGCACGAAGGCCTTAGAACCAAACACTCGCAGGTGATTGTATGATGGCTCTTTGTCGTACCATACTTTGTCAGGCACATCACCCTGCAAAGCACTACTAAAATAACCCATTTTAGCGACGTCAGGAGACGTCGCTAAATAAGGAAAATACATCGCTAAAACCAATTTACGACGTATTTAGCGACGAAAATCGGACGTCGCTTATAGGCAAGTCGCAGATGTCACTTTCGTCGCCGAATGTTGCTATTCGCGATGCGAAGTTCATTGTCGCTAGACGTCGCAAAATTAGCGACATATAGCGACGTATCACTACGTCGCCAATATTGCGACGTAAAGCGACCACTTGCGACGTTGTAAACTTTATATATGATGACATGGCATGGCAGCCACGTGGGCAATTTAGCGACGCCTACCGACAGATTTAGCGACGCCTACCCAGATTTAGCCACGTGGCCCCAAACTCGAGCCACACTCCAAACACTGACCCATTTGTGAAAATAGGACTGAACCTGTATGGCATGGACTGATGCATGGTAGGTAGGTGACTAGACACTTGATGTTAGGGACTGATACTCAAGTATTTAGTCAAGTGACCTCAGGAACTGAACTCATATTCAATAGGGGACTGAACTAACCAATAAGCAATTTGGGGGCTGAATAATCGATGTGCAAGGGTGGAATGAACTAAAAAGGTAATCCTTCAACCAAACAATACCTAATCTATATGTCAGTCATGGGACTGAACAACTGAATACACGACAAATAATAGGACTGGAACTAAATAAATGCCTGGACTGATATGAAGAGATAATATGGACTGCAATATGCCAAGCAAGACTGATACACATAGTTGATACCAAATGGATATGGGACTGAACATTACACTGTGGTAATCCCCCAAACTGGACTGTACAGTGGTAAATGCTAACATGTGGATCAAATGTGGACTGTTCAAAGCTCACTGACTGAACAAAGCTAAGGAATTGAATCGATATAAAGGCAATGGACTGACCTACTAAGAGACTAACAATGTATACATTCACACTTACAAACTTGAGTCTATATATATATATACAATGACTGGACAGTCATACATGGTTGATCACATATGGAATAAACAGCCCACACAAATACACACCCACAGTCCACTTAAACCACAAATCCCCCAATCAATATAACTACTTCTATTATACTCTTGTATGCTAGATTATCATACCAATGCTAAAGCTATAGCAAAGCACTCCTAAACTAAAGGTTAAAATTTGAATTTAGAGCATTGATGCTCTTTGAGTCATTTTGACAAACACTTGGCGTACATATCAATGTCTGTGTCTATGTCTGTGTGTGTGTGTGTGTATGTGTGTGTGTGTCCGTGTGTGTCCGTGTCTGTGTGTGTGTGTGTGTGTGTGTGTGTGTGCGCGTGTGTGTCCGTGTCCGTGTGTGTCCGTGTGTGTCCGTGTGTGTGTGTCCGTGGGAGAGGAGGAGGAGGAAGGAGAGGAGTTAGGTTAGGGTTTACCTGAGGAAGAGGAGGAGGAGGTCGGATTGGGGGAGGAGGAGCTCGAGGAGGAGGATCTCGAGGAGGAGGAGCTCGCCGGAAGGGGAGGGAGTCGCCGGGGGGGAGGGGGTCGCCGGGGGGGGGGGGAGGGCACTGACAGAGGAGGAGGGAGTCGCCGGGGGGGTGGGGGTTGGGGGGAAAATTAAAATTTTCGGGGGTTTTCGAGTGAGAGTGAGGGGGAAAGAAGGCAGCGGCGTGCCCTAAGTAAAATAACTTAGCGGCGTCACGTGTTGACGTCGCTAAACGTCGCAACCATGGCGACATATACTTATAATATGTCGCTGAACGTCACTATTCAGCGACGTATTATACTCCTGTCGCAGAACGTCGCTAGCCAGCGACGTTTTGCGACGTGTTTATAAAGAAGTCGCTACTGGCGACGCAATTTCTTGCCGTCGCTATATTACGTCGCTATTTGATAATATTTTAGTAGTGAAGGAGCACTAGAAGATAAATTAATAACATAAGCAGCTGTAAAAGGAGCCTCACCCCAATAACTGTCTAGCAAATTTGCTTCTGACAGCAAACACACCGCACCCTCTCCAATAGTGTCATGTTCTTGCGCTCCGCTACACCATTGAGCTGAGGTATCTTGGGCGGAGTCTTCTGGTGTCGTATCCCTTGCTCTCTACAATACGCATCAAAGGGACCAATATATTCGCCGCCGTTGTCGGACCGAACACACAATAACTTCTTGTCCGTCTCTCTTTCAACAGAGGCCTGAAACTCTTTAAAAGTAGGCAGCACCTGATCCTTGGTCTTTAAGGCATAGACCCAAACCTTCCTGGAACAGTCATCAATAAAAGTTACAAAGTAAGAAGCACCACCAATAGATTTTACCTTCATAGGACCGCAGACATCCGAGTGAATCAACTCGAGCAACGCCGGCTTCCTTGAACTTGGGTGACTTTGAAAAGACACCCTATTTTGCGTCCCAGCTAAGCAGTGCGTGCACTTCTCCAACTTTGTAGACTTGAGCCCTGGAATTACCTTACTGTTCACCAAGTAGCTCATCCCCTTCTCGCTGATATGGCCGAGCCGCCTGTGCCACAACTCGGTAGACGCATCACTGACGGCGTTCACCTCCTGTGATCCCTGTGCGCTCCCCTCCATATAGTAGAGATCGAACTTCTTGCTTCCTCTGGCAATCACCATCGAACCTCTGGAAAGCTTCCACTGACTATTCTCGAAGAGACTGAAGAATCCCTCATCATCCAACCTTCCAACCGACACCAGGTTGAAACGGATATCAGGGACATGACGAACATCTTTGAGAACAATAACTGCACCCGTCTTTGTCCTCAAATGCACATCTCCAACGGCAACCGCCTTTGACACATCTCCATTGTCCATCTTCAACACTCCACAATCGCTTGTCGTGTAAGTGATAAATTGTGCCCTGTTGTGAGATACATGCGCTAAAGCACCTGAGTCCACCAGCCAAGAATTGTCATCGCAGGCAAGATTTATGATAACCTCATAACCTACGACGATCACATCGCCTCCATGTATCGAAGCCGTCGCTGTAGTGTTCTCATCTTGCTTCCCCTTGTCGTCCTTCTTCTCTCTCTTCCGAGCGAAACAGTTCCGCTTGATGTGGCCCTTCTTGCCACAATGGTAACACTTCGAGTCCTCGTACCGACCCTTGGACTTTCCCCTGCTCTTGTCTCTGCCACCACCTGGACCCCTACTTTTGCCCCTTCCGCGGCTCTCTGAAACCAATACCTCTGAGTGGTGGGATGTGGATAAAGTGCCCTGAGAACGTCTCTGCATCTCTTCATTCAGCACCCCGCTCTTGGCAAACTCCAGACTGACCAGCCTTCTGGAGCAGAAGCGATCATAGATACTCGTACGGTCTCCCACGAGTCTGGCAATGTACATAGCAACCAAAGTCCTTGAACCTCGTCGTCGAACTTGACTTCCATCGAGGATAGCTGGTACACCACGCCCTGGAACTCACTCAAATGATCCGTAATGGATGCACCATCTTTGTACCGCAGACCCATCATCATCCGGATCAGGAACAGTTTGTTTACCCCGGTCTTTTTCGCGTACAAAGATTCCAGCTTCTCCCACAACGTCTTCGCATGCTCAATATTGGCAACGTGATTGTACACGTTCTCGTCAACGAACTGCCGCATGTACCCACACACCTGTATATGTTCGAAGTTCCAATCCTCATCGGATCTGTCACTGGGCTTCTCGGATGCAAATACTGGAAGATGCAGCTTCTTGACGAACAATAAATCCTTCATCTTGCTCCGCCAATAATGGTAGTTGGTACCGTTTAGGTTCACCATGCGCACCGGCTTTGCGTCCATCTCTGCTCCTGGTTTGACTGTCAACTCCTGACACTTCTTTGAACCCAAAGCTCTGATACCACTCTGTTGGGAACGAAGTGCGAAAATCGTTCTCCCAAACCAGAAAGTCCTGCTAGAGACCCGAGCAAAAGCACACAAACCAATAACGCCAAACACAATCGCAGACACAAAAAATTTTGACGTGAAAAATCCTTGCGGAAAAAACTACGGGATGATCGGAGTCCAACCCTGAATAATCTCAACTAATGGAATAAAGAGAATACACCCTCTACAAGCTCCTCCCGATCCAACACGGATCACCACAACTCACTTGAAAGAAGAAAATTTTTGATTGCGGACTCCGAAGAACAAGAGATGCCGAAAAATTATTCGAAGCAATCTCTCCTTCATAATAGTCCTTAATCCTCTCTCTCTCAAAGATTGTAAAGCACTCTTGTTTTTGAGATAATTTTTCAACTAGCATGCATCACCCTTTTATAAGCCCTTGGTAATCCATACATGGAAGGCCAATATATATGGAAACTTCCAATATGCATCAATCATATATTTAATGAAAATCCAATCATAATTGACTTGCCATAATTGGAAGCCCAATTATATGGAAAGCTACTATATGAAGGGTCCAATCATAAATATATGATCATGTAAATATGGAAATCCAATCATATATTTTTTTACCATATATGTTCCAAAATAGGACCCATGCACTCCCCGAGCTTCTCCGACACACGGACGGCGCTCGTCGCTCTCCGGGATATTTTCCACATAGGTTGGAAATTCCACCCACTCCAACACCTTCACCTCCAAATTGTTATTTGCAAGTTTGTCAATTCTTTAACTTTTGCATTTGTATTCATCACCAAGCGTGCCTTCCGTCTGAATGAGGTGTAGCAGGACTAAGCATTTAGAAAGATTGAATATATATTTGACCAATTTATAACAATTAAATGACTATAAGAAAAAACATGTCCATTGTCCAAGTTTAATAGGAATTGAACACCCACTCTAGTTTGTGGCCATCTACATCAAGAAGACTTTGATTACACATGCACGACATTAATTATTATGAATCGGAATGTCTATATGATTGTTTAGTTACTTTCTTTCTCTTATAATGAAAATTAAAATATAATTAGTCAGAATGACAGACATTATAAGTTTGCCATTCGAAGGAGGAAAAAAATCAATCAGCATAAGGTTTATTTATTTATTCTCAATTAATTGCCATGATCTACCATTCCATTATATTATTTTCTCACACCCACTAACAGTATTTTATATGTCCTAACATATAATAAATATCGTAGTATTAACATAAAAAAATTAAACATTGGTATTCCGTATACGAGAACACGAAGTACTGCTTATGCGGAAAAGATGATGAGTTTAGGGATCATCTACTGATGTTTGGAGCAGGGGCAGATCCACGTAGTCCTTGGGGTGGGCCCATCCAAAAAAAAAATCTTTTTTTTCGTATGATTTTTCTTTTATTTTTTTAGGAGTTAGGCCACACATACCCCACCCGAATCCACTTTAGCCCATCACAGTTTATATTTCTGGATCCACCCCTGTTTCGAAGCACCAAAAGGTCTGAGTTTGGTTTTCCAAACGCACATTATCGTAGAGTTTTTTTTCTTCTGTTTTGAACGAAGTCAAAGCTCATAGGGACAAAGGAGCGAGCGGATACCGCTATCTCGGAAATATTTTTGGGACAGTGGTGTGACACGTGTGGAGGGAACACAATCGGCTTATCTTTGAGGGTATCTTCCTTAGTAATTTTGTTGCACAAAAAAAATATAGAGGCCGACATAGAAATCCTTGACCCCAAATAACCTATTTTGTAATCTGAAATGGATTATAGTTGTAATCATCATTTTATCTATCATATTTACCTTCTTTGTAAAAAGAAAAAAAAATTAGAACCAAACAAAACTTTAATTGCATGAGGGACAGATAGATCAGACAAGGTTCCAAGAATGGTTAGACTGAAGGTTATTAGAGAACATAAAGAAACAATTCCCACTGACCAAATGTGAAAAGGAGTGGATGTTAGGAAAGAGAGAAACACAAAGCCTCCTTGGTGCTCCATAGTGTCAAGCTCTCGATCGGCTAAAGCTACAAAGAATCAGATGCTTTTCCAATTTCTTTTGCCATCCCCTTTTGACAATTTGCACCGGTGAGAAGTTTCCATTAGTTACATCTGCATTATGATAACACTTCCTCTAAGTTTTTCTTTTAATCCCTTAATAACATATCAGAAGATATATATATATAATATACAAGGAGAGACTTTACTTATTTTGCTTTGGCACTCTTCCTTACTACAAACTTTTGTGACTTGTTCTTTGCTAATAAAGTTTCTATACTACAAGTCTTTGGACAACTTACCTCATCTAGATAACAACCTGAGCTTATTTACAAGGTATTAAGCTATTGATTGTTCAACACACTGATTTTTAAGTTAATTTAGCAAAACATTCATGCTTTTAGCTCTTTCCCTGTTTCTAAAGGTTCTTTGCCCCGTGTAAGAACCATTCAAGTACAATTTTATTTAGGGACTGTTTGGTTGTCTGTAATGGAAATTCACTTGCAACAAAAGCGGTTGAAATTGGTTTTGCAGGCACTTTGGTTGCGACAAAAGCTAAGGAGTTTGGTTATTTATTGCAGCTTATGCTGCAGTAGATGTCACCATTTACGACAAAAAAAAACATTGTAATTGATGTATATGCTGCAAAGCTTTAATTGCGAGTTTTTATTCCGAAAAAAGAAAAAAGAGGGAGCCAGGAGTTGGAGAACTTAGGCCTCCCATTAGCCAAGTTAATGGCATCTCTAAAAATATCACAGTTTAGTGCTAGCTAGCCAACAGACTCCATATGGTGATAGTTGATTTGGTAGGGGAATATGATCGGTGGTTTGTTGCAGGTAGATCTATCATGGAGATTGTTTCAATGGACCAGAGACAATCACAAGGTTAAAAAGAAAAAAGAAAAAACAGGGAGGGCTTCTTCTAGGCAGAACATGCCAAAGTTATTTGGTTAGTTAGAGCCTATGGCCCACACCGTAAGGGTGTCGAAAAAAACGTCGTAACGACGCCGTGCATATAGAACGGATAGTTGGATGGCATCGGCTGTCGTAGGCGTCGGAAAGACGTCGGAGGTGCCATCGACGTCATGGGCGAAGCGAGGCGTTGAGTTGCGGGCGTCGAAAGACGTCATGGCCGTCTCGTGGAGGTCTGGAGCGCGCGGAGTACGCGGGGTGTGCGTGTGGGATGATGATGACAAAGTCCATGCGGACAAGATCCGCATGAAGAGTCCGAAATGATATGACGACCGGCTAAAAATCGTGTGCAGGGGATACACTATTTACCTGAGCCCCAGGGCCGGCCCTGAGCTGTTGGGGGCCCGAGGCGAAACTTACAAAATAGGCCCCCATACATAATGTAAAAAAAGTATAAATAAAATAAAATTTTGTTGTTGTCAAGATTTGAACCAATGATCTCTTAAATATAAGTCTAGCATTATAACCACTAAACCACAAAACCTTTTGTTAAAAAAATACACATGATACATACTAGTTCTATTATAGATAGTTTCATGTTGGTGCCCCTTCCGTCAGGAGGTCCAGGGCTAGGGCCGCCCTTGCTGAGCCCGTACGTGTTGAAAAAAAAAATAATAACATGCAAAAATGATATTTTGACCAAAGATAATCTAGAGGAGCGCAATTGAGGTTTGAATGGTTGTCTTCTTTTTTCTTTTTCTTTTTCATTTTGAGATAATAATAGTTGTGCTACTGCACTGCAAAGTTGTGTGACCAATATGGAAGACCTATAAAGCACACATGAGAATTGACGACCGCTCCGGAATTGTGAAGTCTTTGTGGGGCCTTTGGAGAGAGAGAGAGAAGAGACGAGAAGGGAGACGAGTGCCTTTGGGATACAAAGACGACGAATGGTGGTGTGGTGGTGTGGCTTGATAGAAATAATAGATGTTTAATATATAAAAAACCATGATGCTATTCTACAACTTGGATCGAAAATATTGTAACATTAAATTTTGGACGTTCAGAAAGAAGACCAAAGAAGCAAAAGCGCCATATGCATGACATCGGGAGTCGGCTAATACGTAGTTCTTTATGGGTTGTTTGTATTGGTAACGTCATGTGACCCGAATCGGAGTTAGTCCATGAGGTGCGATATTGAATTGTGCTCATATATCTTAAAAGAAAATTTTCATGTAAGACCTGAATCAATTTCAATTATCTACACTACATGATCCCACCTCCTAATCGATGTGGGACTAAATTACCAACTCCATTGTCACCCCCAGTTGAACGCTCAATCGAAAACGAGATACAATACAACAGTTTGTTCTTTACGGATTGTGGAGGGATGTGTGTTCTATATCGGTTGTGATTGTTTCGGCTTTTTCATACAGTTGGGACTTATTATGATTTTATGGGATATTTTGTAGGATTGTATCCTTTCAGGTTAAGCACTCTTTAATGAAGCATAGCAGAGGTTTACCCTCTCACCCTTCGATAACATGTAGAAGGTTGTTGCCAAAAACTTCTGATGCCACTTTTTGAGAAGCATGAACAATTCCAAATCAAGTCTTAGCACACCCAGGGCGGAGCCACATACTAGAGATCGGGTCCACTGCCGCCCCCCCCCCCCCCCCCCCCCCCCCCCCCCACACACACACACACACACACACACACACACACACACACACACACGAAAATATGAAATATCATAATCACCTAGACATAGGGTTGTGCGATTGTGCGATTGAACTTTTTTGATTTTTCATCATATTCATATATATGTCAAAATCAGGCACATCTTTGATTACACTAGTAGTGACAATCTCTATGTTTTCTAAACGTAACTTTTTTATTTTTCATTTGTCTTGTTTTGTTTGGGGTGTTAGGATTTTATGCTGATTACTTGTGTTGACAATGGCTGAATTTCATGATTAGGTATGGATAAATTTGTTGTAAAACTAAAAAACGAGCCCCCTCCTCTTACTCAACAAAGTAAGGATCGTAGTGACGAAGATGAAAGACCACGATCATCTATACATAGACGCATTGAAATAAACTCAGAAACTCTTCCATCGGATCCGGGTTTTCGACAACAAATTTCAGAATATCATCCTAATCAACGTGAGAAAATTCAAAGAGCCTATTTGTAGAGAGGTCTAATCCAACCTCGTGGTCATAAATTTTCACAAAGAGAGATCGGAAAGAAAAAATGTTGATTCAATCCAGATTGGTTTGATGAGTTTGGTCGTTGGTTAGAGTATGGCATTCATATAGATGTTGTCTTTTGCTTATGTTGTTATCTCATGTAGGGGTGAGCATCGGTTCGGTTCGGTTCAAACCGAACCGAATATGTGAAAACCGAAATAACCGTAAACCGTATTTCTCAAAACCGAAAACCGAACCGTTTTTATAAAAACCGAACAAAACCAAACCGAATTAATTCGGTTCGATTTTCGGTCGGTTCGGTTTCATGGACTAATGTGCATAGCCTTCAAGTTTTTAGCAAAATGAGCCTATTTAAATAAAAAAAATTTAAAAAAATATATGACATTATTGTATTTATGAATTGTTATATTACATAAAGATATTAGTATATATAGATTGAGGGTAGATAGAGAGAGTGCTCAAAGAAGTACCGACATAGAATAGGAAAAGAGAGTGCGCTCAGTTAGGGATTAATAAACATTAGTATATGTATATTGTGGGTAGTTTAATAAATTACTAAATCTAAATCGATTTTCGGTTCGGTTCGATTTTTCAGATGAAGAACCGAAAACCGAACAGTTATTTCAAATTTTCAAAATTTTAAACCGTAAACCGAACCGATAACCGAAAAAACCGAACCGTTTGTCATATTTCGGTTCGGTTCGGTTCGGTTTTCGGTTTTCAACCGTTATATGCTCACCCCTAATCTCATGAGAGTTGATGTTGGAGAGGAAAAAAAAAAAAGTAACTCCTATTCATGCCCCCACACACTCAAAAACCTAGCTCCGCCTCCAACTACTGATAGACAACCTAGGATACAAAAGTGACCCCTATTATCTGACCAAGTGCATGTTAAGCATAGCACAAATACCTTATTCAATCTCTTTTAGTTTCTTTAGTCTTTTATTACTATTTTAGCCCCATATTGGAAAGGATCGATGGCCTCCAATATAATCCCCTCCATAGATAGCTTTGGGTCAACGAATAAAATTAGTCGTTTCACGAATACATAAGAAAGATCACTTAGCAAAGAATATTTACGCATATATATATATATATATATATACATATATATATATATATATATATATATATGGCTATATATATATGGCTATATCATATTTGAAAATGTAGATCATATCGAAAAGATGCACCTTAACAAATTTAAAAGATGTAAAGCATGTATAACTTTTAAATTTTAGTTGATCTGCATATTAGTTATAACTTGGAGAACATTGGGGGACGTTTGGTATGCGGAATACTATATAGCCGAAAATTCTATATTTCTGGAAATCAAATTCCAAGAAATTAAATTCCCTAAAAAATTACATTCTCATGTTTGGTGACAATATAAATATTCCCGGAAAAAAAATAAAATATAATAATAACGAAAAAATTAACAAATATAAAAAAAGGGTAAAAAACGACAAAAAATCGGTAAAAACGAAAAAAATGGTAAAAACGACAAAAAATCGGTAAAACGACAAAATAACAAAGAATGATAAAAAACGACAAAAAATCGGTTAAAACGACAAAAATGACCAAAAAGCGACAAAAAATGTATAACTACAAAAATGTAAAAACGATATAAAATCGGTAAAAACGAAAAAAAATCAAAATGCGGCAAAAACGACAAAAAACAACAAAAAATCGATGAAAACGACAAAAAATGACAAAAAAATGGTTAAAAACGACAAAAAATGGGTTAAAAACGACAAAAAAGGTTAAAACGACAAAAATATCCAAAATCGACAAAAACGAAAAATAACCGATAAAAACGACAAAAAAGACAAAAAATCGGTTAAACGACAAAAAATCGGTTTAAAACGACAAAAAATAACCAAAAAACGACAAAAACGACAAAAAATCGGTTAAAAGCAACAAAAAAAGCGACAAAATGACAAAAAAGGACATAAATCAGTAAAAAATGACCAAAAACAACAAAAAATTGACAAAAAAACGACCTAAAAATCGGTAGAAACTACCAAAACGAAAAAATTCGGTTAAAAACAACAAAAAATCGGTTAAAACAACAAAAATTAACCAACAGCGACAAAACGACAAAAAATCGGTAAAGCGACAAAAATGACCAAAAACGACATAAAATCAGTAAAAAATGATAAAAAGCGAAAAAAAACGACAAAAACGACTAAAAATCGATCAAACCAACAAAAAAAAGCTACAAAAACGACAAAAATCGCTTAAAAACCGACAAAAATTGACAAAAAAACGACAAAAGGACAAAAATTGGGTAAATAAAAACGACAAAAAAATAATAAATAAGGGACAAAAAGACAAAAAAAAACGGATATAAAAACGGCAAAAAATCGCTTAAAACGACAAAAATTGGTTAACAAACGACAAAAAAATGACAAAAAAAACGATAAAAACGACAAAAAAAGAAAAAAAATGTTCAAACTAATCAAAAAGAAGAAAAAAATTTAGACATTTTTTTTTTTTGCCCGGGCAAAAAAAAAAAAAAACCCACCTATTCTCAGGGATAGAATTCTCATGTTTTATGGGTAAACTATTTATCCGGATATTTATAATTTCCGAAAATAAATTTTTTATAAGCCAAACAAACGTGGTAATAAATTTTCATCTTAAATTTTTCCGAAAATAAAAAAATATCGCGTACCAAAAGCTGCGTAAATTTTTTTCACGACAGAAGGGGGGCGCTAGTTAACTTATATAAAGAAAAATAATAATTATTATACATGTGAGCAAAATGACTATTGCACTCAAGAGGGGTTTCAAGATTTAAAAATCGCATATGGTGATTCAGAAATCTAGTGTTAGTGATTTGGGATTCTGAAAAGTGGGTCTTTCAACCGCACTTAGTCAATCTGGATTCTGAAACCACTAAATATAGATTACTGAAATCACATCTATTGATGTCCTAATAATTTCTTCTTATTGTAACCGCATGAGAAAATGATGTGATTCTTAAATTCATCGCATATATACTTTGTATTATTTTTCTCCAATTTTCCCCTAGTTCTCTCATTATCAACCCTTCCCATCTTAAAACACTCAGCCCTCATGCCCTCCTCTTGCTCCATCTTGTTTCCTTCCATTTGTTGTCCTCCTCACATATCCTCTAAATATGTGTCTTCTCTGCATTCTTTCTCTTGTCGCAATCTAAATTCCTCTAATGTTATGTTTGGTACTGAAGATGGTATCAACATTCATGAGGTAAATGGTGGCTGCAGTCGAGGATGACAATGTCGACACATCCGAGACTGGTTGTCGAGGACGGTATCGAGGAGTTCCAAACAGCAAGTTTGAGCAACCATGAAATCAAACAATTTTCAATGGGACAATTCTTGGTCATATTTTGTTCGAACGAATGTAATTCTAGAAACACATATATTGTACTTTGATTTGTTTCAATAGTGAACGTTGGAGTTGTTGCTTGTGGAGCAACCCTCATATGATTCAACAAAGTCCATTTTTTTAGTCCCACATTGGAAAGGAGAAGTAATTCTCCTTTGCATATATTGTTGGGTTTGTAGCCTTTTGTTTTGGTTTTTAGTCCCACATCGGCTAGAAAGAAATGTGTATCTCCACATATATGAGTCTTTTCTCTTTATGGAGATGCACATGTAGTGCACATGGGTGTGTGCCATGTGGGATTAATTATTAATGGTATAAAGGCTTAATCAACAATTAAGAAGCTGTAAGCTTTTGCTCTTGGAAATTTATTTCCATGGAGCTAAGCTCCGTAGCGACTCGGACTCGGACTCGGGCTCGGGCTCGGGCTCATGAGGCGTAATGTGGCGTTTTGTTGGGGCACTTTGCACTTGTCAAGCTTCATCGCAAAGTACGCATAAGTAACTGCACGTTCAGGAGTGGTTCTGCCACTACCCTGAAGTTCAGGCAACTGCTTGGCAACCGCCCCGTGGGCTATATATGCAGGTTCTCTCCTCTCTCTGAGTGTAGGAGTAATCAGAATTCCAGGGAGAAAAACTCTAAGTGTTCTTTAACACAACAGAGTAGTGAGCGTGTTCTTTAACACAAACACCAGTACTTTTTAGTACGCGTGGGTTCTGTTACTTCAAACAGAGAGAGAAGAGTAGAGCCATTGCCAGAGGAGTTCGCCGTCTTCCGAGGAGTCAGAAGAGCAGGAGTGTTTCAAGGTTTTCCGTCAACCTTGCTGGTTCCTGGAAGCTGTTCGCAGAGGACGAATAAAGCTTTGAGCAACGGTGATAATTCACCCCAGCATTTTCATCTCTCGCCTGTCATCCTTCTGTTGCCTTTAGCAGTTCTGTCAGTATCTTCTTTTTAGAAGGCATTACTGCCAGTTTGCTACGATCACGAAAATCTCTTTAGATTATTCGTGTATTACGATATCTTTTTAGATCTCGTAATTTGCAGAATCCTTCTGGATCTCTGTTGCAAAACCTTCTTTAAGGAATTGCATTTGAAACTTTGTCTTTACAACTGTTTCAGTTTCTGTATTTTCCATCGAATAACGTGCCCTGCCGTTCCCGGCAATAACAATCTCAAAGCTTTATTGCTACGATGGAAAACATTAATGCTTCACTCCTAAACACTGACTTCTGTAAGTTAGAGAAGTTTGATGGAGAGCATTATCAAGTCTGGAAGAGGAAGGTTTATCTCACTCTTCAACTTAGAGACGTGGATCACGTGCTTCTTGAAGCGGAACCTACCGTTCCAGATACTGGGTCTGCTGCCGCAGTCTCTGCGGCTACTAAACTTCAGGCCAAGTGGAGAAGGGAGAATAGCATTTGCAGGTTGCTTATCCTGAATGCTATGGAGGATTCCCTAGCAGAATTCTATTCTAAGAAGAATATCGCTAGAGACATATGGGATTCTCTAGAAAAACTCTACGAAGAAGACAAGAACCGCAGTAAAATATTTGTGGTTGAAAAATATCACAAGTGGTTCTTTGAGGACGAAAAGTCTATGCTGCCGCAGGTAAAGGAGTTCCTGAAACTGCGACAGAAGCTGGAAGACGAGGCGATGCCCCTCCCCGACAAGTTTATTGTTGGAGGGATTGTCTCAAAGCTCCCCGCTGCGTGGAGCAAATTCTATGCAAACATGCATAGGAAGAAGTTGGAGATCACCCTTGAAGATCTCCTACAGGAAATCTATGTTGAGGACCAGATGCGGGCTCAACTGAAGGTGGACACACTGTCCAAGCAATTGGCTAACGCCAATCTGGTTCAGACCAAGGAACCAAAGGGAAAGCAGGCAGCTTTCCACAGCAAGAAGAAGAACCCTGACAATCTAAAAGTCAAGGGAACTTCTATCAAGAAAAAGAAGCCAAAGTCAGAAATGCCTTGCTTCAAGTGTGGCAAGAAGGGCCACTTTAAGAATGAGTGTAAAGCAAAGACCAAGCAATCAGAGCAAGGAGAGCCTAGAAAGGTATCTATGATCACTGACGTAATTGCTATGATTGCACAGGTTGATGCAGTAAGGACTGACTCTGACTGGTGGGTAGACATTGGAGCCTCCTGCCATGTCTGCTCCAGTAAGGAGTGGTTCACCACCTATACACCTACTTCTGAAGTGGTTATGATGACGAACCAAGCACAAGCTGAAGTGCTTGGGATCGGGACGGTGGTGTTGAAGCTGACTTCGGAGAAGTCTCTGACGCTTCAAGGCGTAAAGCACGTACCTGCTATCGCCAAGAACCTGGTCTCGGGAGGCCTACTCTGCAATACAGGCCTCAGGATGGACATCAATGCTGGCCAGATGGTGATGTCTATCAAGGAAACATATTTCGGGAAAACTTTTTATACCGAAGGAATGTTCAAGATTCAGCTTGTAAATCAGTCCAATGTAATTAATGTAATTAATAAAGTCACTCATTCTGCTTATACTCTTGAGTTGTGGCATAATAGGCTAGGACATGTTCATTGTAAACGAATAAACAGAATGTCTAGTCTATGACTTATCTCCAAATGTGAGAGTAAGGTAGAGAAATGTGAAGTTTGTGCTCAAACGAAGATCACAAGGAAACCCTTTCCTCGGATTAATCGAAGTACAGATCTTCTGGAGTTGGTTCACTCCGATATCTGTGACTTCAAACAGTTCTCTACAAAGGCCGGGATGAAGTATTTCATAACCTTCATCGATGACTTCTCAAAGTATGCGTTCGTCTACTTGCTGAAGGCTAAAGACGAAGCATTCGAGAAGTTCAAGGAGTTCAGAGCCGAAGCTGAGCGGCAGACTGGACAACAACTCAAAAGGATAAGAAGTGATCGAGGTGGGGAGTACAGGTCTCATGAATTTGCATCGTTCTGCAAAGAACATGGAATTGTCAATGAGACTACGGCTCCGTACTCTCCTCAATCAAACGGAGTAGCAGAGAGGAAGAACAGAACGTTAACAGAAATGATTAACTCAATGTTGTTGACTGCTGGTCTTCCTAAGTGCTACTGGGGAGAAGCTGTATTGACGGCCACTTTTATTCTAAATAGGGTTCCTCATGCAACTTCTGACATTACTCCTCATGAACTCTGGTTCAAGGTCAGACCAAACTTGAATGTCATTCGAGTGTGGGGGTGTCTGGCATATGTCAAGCTTCCAGATCTAAAGATTCAGAAGCTTGGGACAAGGACTACAAAGACGATCTTCTTGGGGTATGCCGAGAAGAGTGACGCTCCGAGATTTCTTAATATTGAGTCAAATCATATCATTGAATCTCGCGATGCAGAATATTTTGAAGACAAGTTTGCAAGGCACAAGAATATTGTTCTTCCGGATGTTTCGAAGAATAATGAGGGTGCACAAGAGACTGAAGTCTTCAATGAAGATGTGGTCCAAGAAGATGTTGTTGTTGATACAACGGTTGAACCAGAACAAGTTGAGCCGTCAGCTAAGCGTGTGAGGAGGCCGAAGGACTTCAGAAGTGACTTTGTCACCTATCATGTGGAAGCAGATCCGCTTACCTATGATGAGGCGATAAAGACCAGAGACGCAGTTTTCTGGAAGGAGGCGATTGACAATGAGATTGATTCCATCACCTAAAATAACACTTGGGTGTTGGTTGATCTTCCTGAAGGAGCGAAACCCATCCGATGCAAATGGATCTTCAAGAAGAAGATGAAAGCAGACGGAACTATTGACAAGTTCAAGGCTAGGTTGGTAGCCAAGGGGTTTTCTCAGAAGCAGGGGATTGACTATTTTGACACATATGCTCCAGTAGCCCGGATGACCACCATCAGAATGTTGATTGCTCTCGCAGCAATACATAAAATGATGATACATCAGATGGATGTGAATACGGCTTTTCTAAATGGCGAGCTGACCGAAGAGATTTACATGCAACAGCCAGAGGGATTTGTCATCAGGGGTCTTGAAGACAAAGTCTGCAAGTTGGTAAAATCTTTGTACGGTCTTAAACAGGCTCCCAAGATGTGGCATGAGAAATTTGACAAAGTTATAAGGTCAAATGGCTACATGGTCAGCGATACGAACAAGTACGTTTACACAAAGTTCGCTGATGGAAGAGGTGTGATCGTTTGTCTGTACGTGGATGACATGCTTATCCTAGGTACGGATATTAGCTGTGTCACGGAGACAAAGAAATTTATCTCAAGCAAGTTCAGTATGAAGGACTTGGGGGAAGCTGATGTGATCTTAGGGATCAAGATCATCCGGACAGACACTGGACTAGCGCTGTCACAGTCTCATTATATTGAGAAAATGATCACTCGTTATGGGTATCGGGATCTTCCAGGGATCGATACGCCGTACAGGTGTGATCTGAAGCTGAAGGCTAATTCAGGGAAAAGCATCAGGCAGCTGGAGTATGCAAACGTAATGGGAAGTTTGATGTATGCTACTACTGCCACAAGGCCTGACATAGCTTTCGCCGTGGGAATGCTGAGTCGTTTCACGAGCAACCCAGGTGCTGAACACTGAAAAGCTATGAAACGGGTTATGAGATATCTCAAGAAGACTCAGATATATGTACTGTACTACAGCGGAGATCCGTCGGTAGTGGAAGGCTTCAGTGATGCCAGTTGGTGCTCAGAGGTGGAGAGCGAGAGGTCCACAGGTGGATACATTTTCACAATGGGTGGAGCTGCTATATCGTGGAAGTCGAAGAAGCAGACTATGCTCTCGCGGTCATCCATGGAATCTGAGTTCTTTGCACTAGATACCGCAGCCGAGGAAGCAGAATGGCTTCGGGAGCTCATGTATGATCTTCCATTGGTTGGGGCGAAAATACCGGCAATACCGATATACTGCGACAACCAGACGACTGCGGCGGTAGCATCAAATGACCTTTTCAACGGAAAGAAGAGGACTGTGCGGTTGAAGCACAGGGCAGTACACGATCTTATCAAGAGAGGTGTTATTGCAGTGATTGATGTTCGGAGTCAAGAGAACCTGGCGGATCCGTTTACCAAGGGCCTCAAGCGCCAGCTGGTCAATGACACAGCTTGTAAAATGGGCTTGAAGGCATTCTAATATTGGATTATTGTATTCCTACCATAAAGTTTTATGCTAATAGTTCAAAGATTTATCTACTAGGCATATAGCTTTTGGTTCAAAGGAGGACCACTAATCGGAAGAATATCAGGAACGGTGGGTACATGTTCTATTGGGCATGGAGAGGTTACGGACCTATAGCCACTGTTGTCTACTATTGTTTTCTGCGGAAAACGGTTCCTGTGGGAAGGTTGGCTTAATTGTCTTAATGAGTTCTCAGGCAGAGTGAATGCCTGGAGTGCTTTACAGGAAGCACGGTAGAGCAGCACTACAAGGAGTGAAACTCCATGCTACAGTGGGGTGACTCCACAATGAGGTTCCTATATGTGGGGTGCTGCCCAGGAATAGGATAAAGCCTCGGCTTTGCAGGCCAAGTCACAGCGGCGTAGCACCGCAAATAGGCAGTTAGCCTAATGCTGTATGTTAAATATAAAGAGGGGTGTAGTCAGCACTACAAAGAGGAGGAGTTCTTCATGTTACAGTGGCACGACACCACCATGAGGTACCCGATTAGGGATAAAGCCTCGGCCTTGCAAGCCATGTCGTTTGGGCGTAACACCGCAAGGGAGCCTAAGGCTTCATGTTGGGTAGTTTGGCACTACAAAGAGGCGGTTGCCTCATGCTACTGTAGTATGACACTATAATGAGGTTCCCGATACGGGGTAAGGCCTCGGCTTTAAGCCATGTCATAGCGGCGTAGCACCGCAAGGGAAGCGCAAAGCGTTTCATGCCATGTCTCTTTATAATGAACTCACCTATAGTGTATGACAGAGATATCAGGCCGTCTCTTGAGGGTAAACTTGTAGACACCCAAAATTATACACTGAAACCAGGCTGGCACAGGGCCTTTAATGTGTAGCCAGAAGCACATGTAACTACATTATGTGAGTGGAAAAAAATTCAGTTATGATGCAGAATTCAAGGCTTAGTCCATTCTTGTATTATAGTTTGATTTTTGACTCATGTGGGAAGATTCAAGTCTTAAGTGGCATCTATCCTAAAAGCATAATGGACAGTTACTGTGGGGAACACTCGTACTCATATATATAGAGATATGTGGGGGATTGTTGGGTTTGTAGCCTTTTGTTTTGGTTTTTAGTCCCACATCGGCTAGAAAGGAATGTGTATCTCCACATATATGAGTCTTTTACCTTTATGGAGATGCACATGTAGTGCACATGGGTGTGTGCCATGTGGGATTAATTATTAATGGTATAAAGGCTTAATCAACAATTAAGAAGCTGTAAGCTTTTTGCTCTTGGAAATTTATTTCCATGGAGCTAAGCTCGGTAGGAGCTTAGCGACTCGGACTCGGACTCGGACTCGGGCTCGGGCTCATGAGGCGTAATGTGGCATTTTATTGGCGCACTTTGCACTTAGCATGTCAGCTTCGTCGTAAACTACGCATAAGTAACGCTAATACACGTATACGCAGCATACGGTTGCATACGGCTGCATACAGCAGCGTAAGGCAGTGTAAGGCAGCGTATGGTAGCATATGGCAGCGTACGCAGCGAACCCACGAACCCGCGTACCCACGTGCCCGCGTATGTGCGTATGGCTGGCTACATATTAGAGCGGGAACGGTTGCAGCAGTTGCTGCACGTTCAGGAGTGGTTCTGCCACTACCCTGAAGTTCAGACAACTGCTTGGCAACCGCCCCGTAGGCTATATATGCAGGTTCTCTCCTCTCTCTGAGTGTAGGAGTAATCAGAATTCCAGGAAGAAAAACTCTAAGTGTTCTTTAACACAACAGAGTAGTGAGTGTGTTCTTTAACACAAATACTAGTACTTTTTAGTACGCGTGGGTTCTGTTACTTCAAACAGAGAGAGAAGAGTAGAGCCATTGCCAAAGGAGTTCGCCGTCTTCCGAGGAGTCAGAAGAGCAGGAGTGTTTCAAGGTTTTTCGTCAACCTTGCTGGTTCCTGGAAGCTGTTCGCAGAGGACGAATAAAGCTTTGAGCAACGGTGATAATTTACCCCAGCATTTCCATCTCTCGCCTGTCATCCTTTTGTTGCCTTTAGCAGTTCTGTCAATATCTTCTTTTTAGAAGGCACTACTGCCAGTTTGCTATGATCACAAAAATCTCTTTAGATTATTCGTGTATTACGATATCTTTTTAGATCTCGTAATTTGCAGAATCCTTCTGGATCTCTGTTGCAAAACCTTCTTTAAGGAATTGCATTTGAAACGTTGTCTTTACAACTGTTTCAGTTTCTATATTTTCCATCGAATAGCGTGCCCTGGCATTCCCGGCAATAACATATATTGCTTTACCTCCTTAGTGGATAAGTGGATTTTATGGGGAATGGTCTACGTCCCATCCAACCCGTGAGTGGGTTGGCATTTTTGACGCGTTTGTTACTCTCGCACTTAACACTTAGCACTTTGCACGCTTGCACGTTATGGATCGAACTAGGGGTATAAAGGTAATTTCTAATTCCGTTTTTAATTTTTATTTATTTTAAATTTGAATCATTTTGTTCTGTTGGTTGGTCTTTCGCGGACCTATTCTTACGTAGTCCCGTTATGGGATTCATGGAAGATAATCATGGACATGATCGGTGCTCCAGATATCTATTTAAAAATAAAAATATATTATATGTTTCTAAGAGAGAGATTTCTCTCTTGCGCGTGTTCGAAACATCTCTTTTTCGTACAGAGACAAAAAGAGAAAAAGTCACCGCCTCCAGAACCCATATATAATTCTCTAAAATCTCCTCCTCCATCCAACTTCTCTCTTGGTAAGGGTTGTGATCATTTGTTGGACTAGTCACCAGGTTGTCATGGAATTAGTATTTTTTTCCTACACTTCGACCCATGCGGTGCACAAGCTTTCTACTCGAAGACCCGTGTCAGCCTTCTCCAAACGCTTAGCTAGATCGCTAAAGCGAATATTGAGAGCAATGTGGAGCGAAAGAGAAAGAGATTGAAAGTTTGAAAACTTCACTATACTAGAAAGAGTTTACAATTTTGGGTGAGGAACAAATGAGCGTTCTTCTTATTTATAGTATCTCAAAGGGTTTACTTGAAACTTCTGAAAACAGAATATTTCTTAGACTATTCTAAGGCCAAGATATTTTCTAAGGAAGGCCATAGAACATCTAGAAGGCTATCTAAACTCTTTAAGACTCCACCACATTCCATTTTAGAGAATTCTAAAAGCATCCAACATAACCTTGGTTCGTGATAGGTTAAGCAAATATGTCTCGGTAGGGTGCAAAATCTTGTGCATAACATGGTGCACGGTGTCACGGGTCATTGGATTCGTTATATCTCGGGGATAGATCACCTGGATCCTACTGCACTGTTCGTGGAGGTGAAATTATATTCTAAGGACAGCATTGTAACGTGCCTCGAATCCATATTTTTAATTCTTATTCTTAGTTTTACATCTTCTGATTTGCACGCATTAGAAATTTTATCCAATAATCTTATAATAGAATTTTTCTCCTGTCATTTTCTGAGTTCCTAATAGCATGATGACTACCCTAGTTGTAGATGAAATGCCTAACAGTATTCAGAACTCCTCCAAACTAGAGAAGTTTGATGCTAGAACTTTAAACGGTGGCAGCGCAAGATGACCTACAGGTTGACCTGCCTGAAATTATCTAAGGTTCTCAAAGAACCTAAAATATTACCTAATCCAGACGAACCTGTCATAATGTTACGACCCGCACCCAGTGTAGGGGCACGAGAAGTGGGTACGTTCAGCCTACGCCGTAGTATCAGCAGTAGAACGCTGTCCTAGGTCACATACATCTAACACAGTAAAAGGTACATGTACAATATATACTCTCCAATCGGAGGACAATACAGAAAGTACAGCTAAATCACAAATCTAAGGTAGAAAGGTATGATATGATAGATAAGAAGTCACAAGAGAAATACAAACAGAGGAAAGAAGTCTAAGTGTCTAACGACACAACATCTCAACATCCAGAAATATAATATAACTCAGAATGTCAATACAAAGCCAAATAAAAAGACAAGCCTAGCTAAGCTAATCTAAACAGAAGGGGTGGTATCCTCAGCCAGAGGTGGATCCTCCTGAGATTCCAGCTCGCAAGTGTCATCTAAGCCTGCTCTATAATAGGTAGGGAAGAACTCCTCAATGTCATCTATAATATTTTTAACAGGTCCAGTCAGGACAGGAACGAGCACATAATCTCAAACAGTTCATATCATGGCAAGAAATTTAAAGCATGCAATAGAGTAAGATACATGAAATGCTGTAAAAAAATATACATGAAAAGTAAGAGAGGTATCTGTAACTGGAAATATCTACTATAAGTAAAGAACTGTAAGTGACTAGTGATTTAGAGCACAAGACGGTTATGTAAACAGCTTAAAATTTGCACATGAATAAGCTACAGAGTTGTACATGAATACCTACTTTGGAATTGATCACATAACCACATCTACTCCCCCGTACCCCAATCAATACACAAGGATCTAGACAAGTTATGTTATTGTACATGATTTCACATGAAGCTCAATAAATGAGTGCACATGAATAGTTATACATGAAGGCTCTGTGAACATGAGAGTACATGAATCACATGAGTATACATGAATGGTGGAAGCACAGGAAATATACATGATGTAAGTGAAAAGTATATGATATGACGTATCCGATGCTCCCGAGGGAGATAACATATCATAAAAGGATCCATATAGAACAAATCTGTGTTAACAACGTGACAACATCAAGTAAAATAATCTAGAACAAGAATATAAGTCCCAGCAAGTATGAAACGATCAGAGAATGTACTCGCCTGATATCCTGAATGTCCGATGAGAATAGATGTCCAAATCAGCGTAATTGAGTCCTATTTAGAGTAACACAGGTCACAATATATCCACAATGGTAAAAATAAAGTTTACAATGCATTCTATATGATTCTAGGTCATTCTAGGCCAAAGTTAACTCTTGGTCAACTATGGTCAACATGAAGTCAAACTATGGTCAACAAGTCCAAGTCTAGTCAAATCTAGTCTAGGTTAGTCAATCTTAGTCCTAACCAATGTCTAGATATAAATGTATATCATATATATACGCATATATCTAAACCAAGACTATACTACCAAGTACATGGCTTATAGCCCATATCACATAGCAAAACCAATGTATAACATGAATATACCACATATTATATATACAATATATATACAAACACAATCCACATCATATATAACTATACATATATATAATCAACCCCTTTCCCTCTCTCTCTCTCTCTATATATATATATATATATATATATATATATATATATATATATATATATATATATATATATATATATTTTATATATATATATATATATATATATATATATATATATATATATATATATATATATATATATAATTTTTTTCTATATATATATATATATATATATATATATATATATATATTATATATATATATATATATATATATATATTATATATATATATATATATATATAATCAACCCCTTTCTCCCTCTCTCTCTCTCTCTCTATATATATATATATATATATATATATATAAAAAAATATATATATATATATATATATACATATATATATATACATATATATATATATATATATATATATATATATATATATAAATATATATATATATATATATATATATATTCTCTCTCTCTCTCTCTCTCTCTCTCTCTCTCTCTCTATATATATATATATATATATATATATATATATATATATATATATATAGAGAGAGAGAGAGAGGGAAAGGGGTTGATTAGTATGTGAGTGTGTGTGTGTGTGTGTGTACATGAACAGGTAAGTGTGAGTGTATACCTCTGTTCACAGAGGGTGTCATAGGTTAAAATGTGTGGGTGTGTGTGTTGTTAAGGGGTGTGTGTGTGTATACAATTAAAGTGTATAAGCGTATGTGTTCAGTTAAGTGTGTGTGTTATGCCATGTAGCTAGAGTGTGGGTTTATGCACGATGTGTGAGGGTTCATAGGTTAATAGTCCACAAGCCAACTCAGTTAACATGTAACAATTAACATTCAAATCAAATTCAGTTTTCATATATCCCAAAGTTCAGTTAACATACATTAACCCAAACTCAGTTTACCATGATAAATACTCAAAGTTCAGTTAACACGTAATTCAATCTCAATTTCTCATTTTAAACTCAGTTTTCATATTCAAAATCTCAGTTTCAAATGAACAGTTAATATACAAGGGAAACATATATACATATATGTACATACTATGATACATCCAAATATACATGTATATAATCACTTAAAATTAGGGAAAAGTGTGTACAGAGGTGTCACACACATGTGCACGTGTCAAGGGGTGTCTATGTGTCCAAGAAACTGGTCACGAGGTGTCCAAAATACTCAAACTATTGAGTATCAGAAAACTGTACAGTACAGTATGGTGGGGATGTGTCGGTAGGTTTGGACATGACACAGGGCACTAGAGGCCACGTGCTCGTGTCCACGTGTAGCTAAGGTGTTGGTTTTCGTGGTCGACACCTCACTTGGTGTCCACAACGTGTCTATTGTTGGCCCAATGATTGTATCATATTTTTGAATATGGTTAATAGGTTAAGTTTAGCATTTCATTATCACTAATCTTCATACTATCACTATAGCATTTCTACTTATATCTTTGGTGATATGTGCCCATTGGTTTACATCTTAGTGATATGAGCTTATCTATCTTAAATTTAATTGGGTTACCAAAATCAAAACTATGTTTTTGATTGTGGTCATTCAATTAAGTTTAATCATTCTGATATCACTAACATTTATGCCATCACCTTAGCACTTATACTTAAACTTTGCATAGTCCTAATGTGCTTTAATTTATCATACTTGCTACTATGGATATTGCTTTGTTCGTCTAACATGTACATGCAGAAAAGCAATAAGCAAGATCAACGTGGACATATGCAATGAAGAAATCATGGTGGGCCAAAGACGACGGATCCCACAAGATTTCTTTGAACCACCCGACGACATCTCTGGAGCCACGCACCGGGGGTTCCGCTGCCCGGTCAGCGGACGGGGGTCGAGGGGGCAGCGCCCCTCGTCGGGGGTTCGGGGGCGAAGCCCCCGAAAGGTATTCAGTTTTCGCAAACTGGATATCTTTGGACAGCTGCCGCCAAAGGAAAAAGCCAGCAACTATCAAAGGAAGAAGCCAAGCCATGCCATCATCATTTCAAGACTCTGAAGAAGCCTGCACCTGCTACAGTATATCTGGAGTCTGTAAAGAGTCTTAGGAACCATTGTAAACACAAGAAATAGATGGCAAAATCGAAAGCTAGGGTAGATAATAACCCAGGACAATCTTCGGAATCCTGGCGGATAATCCGACGGATCTCCGCGGAAATCCGGCGGAAGATCCGAATGGTCTCACAGAATACCTTCTGTGAGTGTTCGGATTATCCGGCGAAAAACCGCGGAATTCCGACGGATTTTCCGCTATATGACCGTTTGCATTCCAACGGTCGGATTTTACGAACGATTGATCCCAACGGCTCTTTTTATAGCCGTTGGACTATTCAGGCGGATGATCCGGCGGATTTCCGCAGAAATCCGGCGGATGATCCGTCAGCCTGTGAAAGTTGCATTATTGCACTTTCCTTTGCTTTGGTTATAAATAGCCTTGAACCCCTTCATTCAAGGTTGATGCTTTGAGCCTAAAAATTTCCAAACCACCAAAGCTTATCCACATACAACTCTACAAAGCCTTCATTTGCCATCTACAAATTGTGTTAGAGTTATTGAGTTGAAAAGTGAGATCTTCATCCTATTGTATAAGAAGATCAAAACCTATTGTGAAAGGTTGAAGTTGGAGAGTCTTCGTATCCAAACTCTCGGTTGAAGTTGGAGAGTCTTCGTATCCAAACTCTCGGTTGAAGTCGGAGAGCCCTTCGGATTAAAGCTCTTGTGTAAGAAGTTGGCGAGTTCTTCGGATCCAAACTCGTGTGTAACTATTTGCTCAAATAGTGGATTAAAGCCGGAGAGAGTTCCGGGACTGGACTGCCTCAAAAGAGGATACCAGGATATATTGGGTGTCGGTATTGTGTTTGCTTCTTCTCTTGCACTTATATTTTTAAATTGCTAATTTGCTTGAGCTAAGTGCTTGATTAGTTAGCTTGACCCTATTCACCCCCCTCTAGGGTTCCTACATCCATGAGGGACACGAAACACGTATCAGTCGAAGAAATTCGACTGTGTGCAGTTAGTGCAAAAAGCATGCGCACTCGATATCGTGTCCGACACGAATCCATTTGACAGGAAACTTGGGGGCTGACTTGTCAGTCATGGCCCCCACCTCCATGCCAAATGGTAAGTGTTATAACGCCCCAGTCCCAAAATACGTAGGACTAGGATACGTATACATGCCAGCTACGCATCGAAAGGACTCCAGCCCAGCTCGAATACGTATAAGCTGTCTGGTTATTCTAGATTAACTATATCTCAATCCACATAATAAAGATAAATATGACGAATCAAGTGCAGTAAGGCTGATCAGGCCATGATACACTGATTCTAGATTAGATAAATATGTTAGAGTAGATCCCCAATAACACATTCATCATAAACAAGCTAGATAAAAATGAAGCTTGTAAAAGACTAGTTATAATAACAACAAGTATCAAATATAGGTCAAAATCGAAATACGAAAGATATGATAAAAACATACTATGTATACCTGAAGTCTCGGCGTAGCAAACTGATGGAACTGGGGATTCCCAGGACCCTTCCTTTGGTGTGCGTATTGATCGATAGAAAGTTAAACAGATCAAATACGTGTTCTAACCCTTCATAGGCGGAAACTAGGGTTCACGAATTATACCTGCGGCAAAAAGGAGACAAGTAATTCCTGGCAATCTCGAGCGGACGACCCCAAGATCTTCTGCACATATTCCTTCCTCGAGTTGGACGTCGTGTGGGCGACGATCTCCCAACCTTTTCTTCTCCTTGGCAGCACTCTCTTTCTCTCCTTACGTGAATCACTAATTTAGAGAAAATTTCAGATTTCTGATCAGTAATCTGGCGGCCAGAGAATAGAGGATATATATAGGCTACGACAGGGACCATGAGAAGAAATTAGGGTTAGGCCTCCTAACGGATCTGGATATCCCGTGTTCAGCCCGAACACACAATCCAGGCCCATTAACAATAGCTCGGTCCACTAATGAGCTATTGTTGCACTACCTCCCTAATCCCAAATTATGTTTGTGGGCTCCTTTTATTATATGCTCGTTTGGCTCCCCATGTTAAGATATCGTATGTCCGTCGATCAAATTAAGTTACTGACAACTATATTGATTCGACATCTTTTATCCTTAAGTAGTACCGCTCAACTTTATTTGTCATGTCGGATATAATCCACCTGTAGGGTTTACATGACAATCCTTATGAGCTCCTTAAGAGGACATCATCAACCCGATGTATCGGAACATGGATTCCATTTATAATCAACAGCCCATCATACATACAATGTTATTACCCAATTCATAGAGGTTGTTGATCCATAATAAATCTCACTCTTTTATGAGTCAAAGTAATGCACATTGCATATATATGTCCATTATTATATCCGGATTAAGAGTACAAGCATCCATAATAACAGAGGTGTTTGTTCTCTTATGTAGTCAGTACAAAGAGAACAACCTTAAGTGGTCCTGTTCAATACACACAAAGTGTACTAGTGTAAACCTATAGTCAAGATAGACTAATACCAGATTATACTACAACCGTTCCAATAGATTGTCCAAGTCCATCTAGGTTGTGAACTATTTATATACTCCATAGGAAACTGATAATATGATCTTCTGTGTGACACCACACACCATATTATCTACAATATAGAATATCAGACATTTGTATTAACACTTGCAACAAATACAATATGCAAACATTTGCCCATATGATTTTCATTCAAAATTTTAGGAAATAAGATTACTACAAAAGTGATGCTTTTAGTATATAACCCTAACACAAACATCATCCATCAGTGTACCGTGCCATCAACTAATACCTGGAGAGATCACCAGGTCCTCAGAGGACTAGCAAGATACATAATATACATGCCTACTGTACAGTAAATCTCATGCAAGAAATATAGGAATAACCAATCGAGAAAAGAATAACACGAAAAAGAACTCTATTGATGGTGACATGTCATGAGAATATAATATTAATCGTGGCTAAAACCATAGCCCGGGGAGGCACTAACAGTCATATTTCAGGTTCTCTATCATAGCCCGGGGAGGCACTAACAATAGAGGATAGCCATGGCTAATAAAACTTCTCTCCTAAGGTACTAGGAAGTCAAGCCTATCTAGTCATGTCCAAGTTCAATACAGGTCAAACAGGTCAGGAAAAATCATGGAACATGCATATCAATACTATCACTATACATGAACAAGATAGGAAAGATAGAACAAGTAGTATAGAAAGAAAAATCAAAATCTACGTGCACGTGTAACTAGAAAGAATCATGAGGGGAAACAAGAGAGATATGCAACAAAGCAAAAAATACTGAAAATATAGGAAAGCATGTAAATATTGTAAAGTTTGGCAAGGTTTACTTGCCTGGGTCGTGAGTACTGTAGTTATGAAGATCAGACATGAAAGTAGGTGGAACAACGACTGCCAAGGAACTAAGGTCCAAACAAACGTCTTCGGATGCTGAAAATAGTCTATTATCTAACTATAATTAATATTGTACCTATTAGATTTATTTAGTTAGGATATGGTATAGATCTTTGTATCAGCTTTCCGAAAAACTAAACGGATCGCATTTTCATTTTCGGAATCTCCAGGAATCGCGAAAATATCGAAACATGTTTGTTTTTCGGGAATTTAATACTCAAACAATTTTACAGAAATCTACAGAACGAATTTTGTCTATTAAAATATGTTTTTGAAAAGCTTACCTCGATAAACTTCCAACAAAAAAAATTCGGACGCATTTCGAGTCCCGAGCTAGGAGATATGGCCCTTCTAAGTTGCTTTGTCGGGTAAAAAATCTGGCTGACTTTTCTAGCGAATTTGGAGAATATTTTTGGACGAAAAAGGGAAGGTGTGCATGATTTTTAATATAAGAATTATGAGATACTCATATATTTATATATATATATATATATATATATATATATATATATATATATATATATAATTAAGATAGATATGTATTATTTAATTTAAGAATGATTAGATTGAACATGTTAGAATAAGATAATCTGGATAGTAGTACGATTACCAATAAGGCTAAATTTGGAATATAATTTGTTTAAATATTATAATCAATGGTCATTATTGAAGGAGGCTTAATTTAAAATTTATGTGCTGCTATTAGATAAGAAGCATTTAAGTTTTAAATATTAAATTTAGATTTAATTAAAATACAAAAAAGATTTGCATGGAGGGTTTCTTAATATGGAACTAGTTAGATTTCTAAATATAAATGCAATCTAAATCTGAATAAATATTAAATATATATGGTTATTAATATATATATTAATGTCCAACATGCCTACATAGGTTTGGGTTGGACTTTGGATCAAATATAAACTAATGCCAACAAGGATTACACTAGGATTACACGTAGACACTTCCTATAAATAGAAACTTTTCAAAATTAAAAACATATTAATATTAATAAGATATATATAGAAAATATATATCAACATGAAGGTATTTGAGAGTAATATATGTCTATTTGGATTTGGATTTGGTTCGGGTCAAGTCGGGACTAAATTGGTACAACCGGGTCTCCTAGAAAGTCAATAATCTAATAATAAATCATCGGTGGGGGTTAAGTCACAATTTTACCTGGTTTTTATACTTGGGACATAGCTATGGCTGGGCCTTCCCTAGCATGGCTAATATACTAGTCAAAGCACACAACTACACTAACCATACCAAAATTTCTAGTTGCTATGCATCTTAGAACTTAACCATGACTAAGGCCATATCTATATAAAATATTAGGCTATTATAAAAATAATCATATATATATGCAAAATTGTATATAAATCTATTTGGATATATAACATCCCAAAATAAATATCAAAATAATTATACTAAGCCATGACAACCTATCATGGCTCTATAAGTGGGGTTGGCTAGGTTAGGGTCCAAATATATTTTCTAGTCAAGTCGAACTCGAAAAGTCAACTAATGAGTCTCTTGTGCCATTCGAAATTAAATAGCACATAGAAACTCGATTGAGTGGCACACCCTTAGCATGTGTGTCGTAGACTCAAAATGGGTCAAAACCATATATTGGATCAAATGGTTTTGATCTATATCGAGTTTCGAACTCACATGGGAAGCTAGGTATGGAATTATGGTAAATAATCTAATTGCCTAAATTTGACTCGAAGTTGCGCGAAGTCAAAAGGATGCTAGGGGACAAATTCAGATGGGACATGATATATCAAATTATAGGTCATCATGTCTACTACAAAACTCATAAAGGACGTTTCGAGAGATGGAAATATCTTGTGCTCCAACAATCAAAGACACAAAAATACATATAAAATCCTAATTAAATATACAATATAACCTAATAAGTAGAAATACTATAAAATAAAATAAAAATAATAATTCCCAAAAATTAGGATCCTCACAATCTACCCACCTTAAAAGAATTTCGTCCTCGAAATTAAAATAAGGACCCTTAGTAACGAAAAATCGCGCTAGTGTAACTAGGAATAGTTTAAGGGATACGCTAGGTCACTACAGTGTCTCCTAATAAGTCAAGTAATAATCAAGCCTAAATAATTTGGTTTTGCAATATCTATATCATAAAACTATTGATGGTTATCTTTACTCGCTCTTATTGGTTTTGGCGGTCTTGCAACTATCATGTTGAAGGCTTGTCCCTCCAAACCATACTAGTATCACAATTATATGAGTCTTTTTTTCCTAACCAAGCTAAGTGGTACCTACTAATCCGCATAATCCTCACTTTAAACTAACACGGTATAATAGTAAATGGGTTAGGTTAGACTATGTCTACTTTACTCTTGTAGAGGGCCAATCATTACACTAAAACTACCACCCTTTTCTCTATCGAGTGACTACCATAAGGACGTAACCTAGTACGATCATCTATTTATTTTTATATTAAGGACATCTACCCACCTTTGGTTAAACTATCACATCAAACATATGATGCCCTATGGCATATGGCATCTCTAATCCCCATTATCTATCAAGCAATCATAATACAATAAGCAGACCAACTTACACTATAACTTAAGAATTTCTGATAAATCTTATATAGCACGATTATTCGTCACTCCGAAATTGGAAGGGACGTGAAGCAATGATACGAGAAAGCAAATGAAGAGTAATCGAGAGCAAATACGTAGTTCAAGGGTGGTCGAGAAATTTCTAAAAGAATTGTCAAGGCAGTTGTGGATTGAGATTCCTAAGGGTTTAATCAGGTCGCAGGCCCGTTCGGTACAGTAACGTAACCGAAACGGCTAACTCGACCTGCATGGGCCACCACAAAAATATGTAACGCTCCAGTCCCAAAATACGTAGGACTAGGATACGTATACATACCAGCTACACATCGAAAGGACTCCAGTCCAGCTCGAATACGTATAAGCTGTCTGGTTATTCTAGATTAACTATATCTCAATCCACATAATAAAGATAAATATGACGAATCAAGTGCAGTTAGGCTGATCAGGCATGATACACTGATTCTAGATTAGATAAATATGTTAGAGTGGATCCCCAATAACACATTCATCATGAACAAGCTAGATAAAAATAAAGCTTGTAAAAGACTAGCTATAATAACAACGAGTATCAAATATAGGACAAAATCGAAATACGGAAGATATGATAAAAACACACTATGTATACCTGAAGTCTCGGCGTAGCAAACATCATCCATCAGTGTACCGTGCCATCAACTAATACCTGGAGAGATCACCAGGTCCTCAGAGGACTAGCAAGACACATAATATACATGCCTACTGTACAGTAAATCTCATGCAAGAAATATAGGAATAACCAATCGAGAAAAGAATAACACGAAAAAGAACTCTATAGATGGTGACATGTCATGAGAATATAATATTAATCGTGGTTAAAACCGTAGCCCGGGGAGGCACTAACAGTCCTATATCAGGTTCTCTATCGTAGACCGGGGAGGCACTAACAATAGAGGATAGCCACGGCTAATAAAATATTCTCTCCTAAGGTACTAGGAAGTCAAGCCTATCTAGTCATGTCTAAGTTCAGTACAGGTCAAACAGGTCAAGAAAAAACATGGAACATGCATATCAATACTATCACTATACATGAACAAGATAGGAAAGATAGAACAAGTAGTATAGAAAGAATAATCAAAATCTACGTGCATGTATAACTAGAAAGAATCATGAGGGGAAACAAGAGAGATATGCAACAAAGCAAGAAATACTAAAAATATAGAAAAGCATGTAAATACTGTAGAGTTTGGCAAGGTGTACTTGCAGGTCGTGAGCACTGTAGTTATGAAGATCAGACAGGAAAGTAGGTGGAACAACGACTGCCAAGGAAAGAAGGTCCAAACAAACGTCTTCGGATGCTGAAAATAGTCTATTATCTAACTATAATTAATATTGTACCTATTAGATTTAATTAGTTAGGATATGGTATAGATCTTTGTATCAGCTTTCTAAAAAACTAAACGACCGCATTTTCATTTTTGAAATCTCCAGGAATCGCGAAAATATCGAAACATGTTTGTTTTTCGGAAATCTAATACTCAAACAATTTTACAGAAATCTACAGAACAAATTTTGTCTATTAAAATATGTTTTTGAAAAGCTTACCTTGATACGCTTCCAACAAAAAAAACTGGGATGCGTTCCGAGTCCCGAGCTAGGAGGTATGGCCCTTCTAAGTTGCTTTGTCGGATAAAAAATGTGACTGACTTTTCTAGCGAATTTGGAGAATATTTTTGGACGAAAAAGAGAAGGTGTGCATGATTTTTAATATAATAATTATGAGATACTCATATATTTATATATATATATATATAATTAAGATAGATATGTATTATTTAATTTAAGTATGATTAGATTGGACATGTTAGAATAAGATAATCTGGATAGTAGTAGGATTACCAATAAGGCTAAATTTGGAATATAATTTTTTTAATATTATAATTAATGGTCATTATTAAAGGAGGCTTAATTTAAAATTTATGTGCTGCTATTAGATAAGAAGCATATAAGTTTTAAATATTAAATTTAGATTTAATTAAAATACAAAAAAGATTTGCATGGAGGGTTTCCTAATATGGAACTAGTTAGATTTCTAAATATAAATGCAATCTAAATCTGAATAAATATTAAATATATATGGTTATTAATATATATTAATGTCCAACATGCCTACATAGGTTTGGGTTGGACTTTGGGTCAAATATAAACTAATGCCAACAAGGATTACACTAGGATTACACGTAGACACTTCCTATAAATAGAAGCTTTCCAAAATTGAAAACATATTAATATTAATAAGATATATATACAAAATATATATCAACATGAAGGTATTTGAGAGTACTATATGTCTATTTGGATTTGTATTTGGTTCGGGTCAAGTCGGGACTAAATTGGTACAACCGGGTCTCCTAGAAAGTCAATAATCTAATAATAAATCATCGGTGGGGATTAAGTCACAATTTTACCTGGTTTTCCTACTTGGGACATAGATATGGCTAGGCCTTCCCTATCATGGCTAATATACTAGTCAAAGCACACAACTACACTAACCGTACCAAAATTCCTAGTAGCTATGCATCTTAGAACTTAACCATGACTATGGCCATTTCTATATAAAATATTAGGCTATTATAAATATAATCATATATATATGCAAAATTGTATATAAATCTATTTGGATGTATAACATCCCAAAATAAATATCAAAATAATTATACTAAGCCATGACAACCTATCATGGCTCTATAAGTGGGGTTGGCTAGGTTAGGGTCCAAATATATTTTCTAGTCAATTCGAACTCGAAAAGTCAACTAATGAGTCTCTTGTGCCATTTGAAATTAAATAGCACATTGAAACTCGATTGAGTGGCACACCCTTAGCATGTGTGTCGTAGACTCAAAATGGGTCAAAACCATATATTGGGTCAAATGGTTTTGATCAATATCGAGTTCCGAACTCACATGGGAAGCTAGGTATGGAATTATGGTAAATAATCTAATTGCCTAAATTTGACTCGAAATTGCGCGAAGTCAAAAGGATGCTAGGGGACAAATTCGGATGGGACATGATATATCAAATTGAAGGTCATCCTGTCTACTACAAAACTCATAAAGGACGTTTCGAGAGATGGGCATATCTTGTGCTCCAACAATCAAAGACACAAAAAATGCATATAAAATCCTAATTAAATATACAATATAACCTAATAATTAGAAATACTATAAAATAAAATAAAATAATAATTCCCAAAAATTAGGGTCCTCACAAGTGTCCACGTGTCCCACTCGAGGAGAAATTGTGCACGAGTAGGAGGACACGCGTGCGACAGTGTCATGCTGCAATTCGTGTCCAATTTTGGACACGAATTCGACACAGAAACGTGCTCAGTGCAAAGGGGAATCAAATCACACATATATGGCTACTGATTTATGATATTTGTGTTAGAAAATATGAATAAACAGTTCGTAGAGGCATTTCATCGAATACGTAAAATAACACTCCGATACACATGCAATGCGCATACCAAATCAACACCAATTCCTACCAAAGTTGGCCTACAGGTCCATAGTGCCTAGATGCATGCATTCATGAAGAGAAAACAAAAATTTAAAGGGGTTTAGGGCTATTTACCTATTGAGAGTTAGATCTCAATGAAAAGCTCTAAGGACGATATCCTTCTCCAAAAGCTATGCGCCAATGTGCTCCAAATCCTTGCTAGCTAGCCTCCTATAGCCTATATTGCCAATAGATCTCAATGTAAGAGACTAGGCTCAATTTGGTGGAGAAATAGAGAAATTAGAGAAATTTGGGGAAGAACAAACTAGGGTTCGAAGGGGCTTTTCAAAAGAGGCAAGAAATGAATGAAAAGACATTAAATAGGGGGAAAAGGCCTCTCTTGCTGCTATGGGCCGGCCAAGCATGGCTAGGGTTAGGGTTTTCGTTCATGTGGTGGGCTATGGGCTTCTCTCTAGCAAGCTAGTTAAGCCTTCAAGCTAAAGGCCCAACCAACACCTTAAACCAAATCTCTAAATGAACTTAAGTTATCTCCTAGTTAGATTAGGAGCTAAACACAAGTCTAACATGCAAGCTAAGTCTCTATAATCATGGTTAGACACTAGGCTTAGTCTCTAAAGTCTCAACTAGCAAAAGACCAAATCACATCTCCAATTAAAATATTAAAAAAATAATCAAAAATTCACAATAACCAAAGTACACTCATTCTAAAATGTGGTAGTGACAAATCTATCCTCCTTAAAAGAATTTCGTCCACAAAATTGAAAGGCGAAACTAAACTGATGAGAATTATAGAAAATTATATCTCAAGGTCCAAAAAGATAAGGGTATCGCTCGCGCATCTCATCCTCCCTCTCCCAGGTAGACTCTCCTGGAGAATGATGCCTCCATGCGACGCGAACCAAGGGTATCATCTGGTTCCTCAGTACCTTCTCTCGTCGATCCAAAATCTCTACAGGCTGCTCTGGATAACTAAGAGAGGTCCCACCTCGATCTCAGAATGATCGAGTATATGGCTAGGATCTGCCACATACCGTCTCAACTGCGACACGTGAAATATGTTGTGGACTCCCTCTAATACAGGTGGCAAATCTAGCCAGTATGACACGTCATCGACTCTTCCGCTGATAACGAAAGGTCCGATGAAGCGTGGGCTAAGCTTCCCACCTCCACCAAAGCGTATAGTTCCACGTGTCGGAGATATCCTCAAGAAAACAAGATCTCCAATCTAATAACAAACAAGGTATCAAATTAACTATAATAATCAAACAAATCACAAAAAACTAATCCTAATTCGAATCCTATCTCTAAGCTGTACCTCAAACTCCAAAGGTCTGCGGTGGCTATCGGCCCAATGCCGATGTCTGTCCTGTGCCACACGAAGCGATCCCTGATGAGCTTCACCTTCTCTCCAATGTCATCCTAAGACAAGGGAGTACGACATCTACGCCCGTACATGTCACGACCTGTACCCACTTTTCGGATACGAGGCGTGTCCAAGCCCAGCCTACGCCGCAGTGTCGGTGGTAGAACGCTGTCTAGTAAATACAAGTCACAGAAACTATGTCCAACAAGGTAATCTAGATCTCATCCACAGAAAGTAAAGTCACATCCAAATCCAATAAATATAACTGAAATAAAGGACTGAATAATATAAACTGAATTTCAATTAGTTCGAGTCACGTCCGGTGGATACAAATCCACTACTAGTAGACGAAATAAAATAAGACAAGAATGATAAAACTGAAATCAACTACGCTAATCATCGATGCAACAATACCGTGATCTGAATGCTGGCTCAATATTGCTCGTCTCCACCTGCCTCAAGTGCGGCTAACCTGAAGAGATCATCAGGTCCTTAGAGGACTAGCAAGATACATAATATACAAGCCTTTCTAACAGTTTATTATGCATGAAGGAAATCCAGGATATATATAGGAAAAGCTAAACAATTATGAGACATGAATGTATGAACAACTACGTATAAATGAACTGCTGAAAAACAAGTAAACAAGAGATCAATGGAATACCAAACCCTCGCCCCGAGCATGGACTCGCAGGTTTGAACTAATCACTAACCCTCGCCCCGAATGTGGACTCTATCATGCCCCAGAACCAGAATACTGGAGAGCGGGGGCAGACATAGCCAGCTACATATAATAAAATGGGATCCACTCCACTATACGATCATGGCTGTCTAGATATATGAGGGTTTATCTACAAGCCATCAGTCTCTTATGGTCAAGAACAACCTAGTGTCTCAATCACAAGCAAGCAATTAAATGTTACAAGATGTAAGATCACCAGATATACAATAGTAAGGCATCCCAAACATTATATATTTAGCTGATCATGAAGCTAGTCATTACAAAATGTGAGGACTAGCAAGAGTTTTAGTCATACATGATCAACCCTAGGTTGCCAATCAAGTTACAGCCCGTAGGCAGATAGTAAGTAAAATGTACACGAGCTAACACTTGCTCGGCGGCTAAACGCCTCAAAAGAATAATTTTACAATAGAGTGGAAAAGCCAAAATAAACTCACTCGTTGCCCTGGTTACGCCTGGTGGTCACCATCGGGCTGGAAATTCGGTAGATCCTCTGGAGCTGCTCCGGTATCTGACCATACAAAACCAGCTGGGTCAGACCCCATAAAGAGCAAGTGCCACAAAGGAGGCTTCACTTAGGAACTAAAACCAGTAATTAGCTTAAGAATATAATTAAATAGTAAAAGACAATAATTAAGGAAAAATATATGACAGGTGATATACGATGAGATAACCATGAGACTATTCAGATAACCAGGTTACAACCCGTAAACCAAACAAGGACCGGGGTTGTAACCCTTCGTCTGAACAGAACTTGGTTTCTCCCACTATTTATCAGCAAGGTAAAATAAGAAAACAGGTCATGTCACAATCTTGTACAGGATCAATGTAAAATCCCAAAAATTTTGAATTTTTTTATTTATTTAATTGACTTAAATATGATTTTATGGAATTTATGAGTATTTTAAAATTATTTTATTATTGTACAAAGATTTGTATTTTAATATTAAGTAGATGTTTGTCAATATTTGTACAATTTACTGGACTCGAATAAAGGGGTAGTATAAGTTTACTACTGAGTAATTTTATTATTTATTTATTCTTAGAGTGATATTATGATTAAATAATCATAACTATTATTAGATATCATAATTATTTGATTTTATGGTCAATTGAATTTATAAGCATATGTATGTATATTTAATAGACTAAATATAGGGATAGATAATATTATGATTTTTTTAGATTTATTATGTATATTAAGATATATATAAGATTATATATATATTTAGTTATTAGATATATTCATACTTTTATATATATATATATATATAAGGATTTAGGAAAAAAAAAAAGAGAATACAGTTGGAGCCGGCCCAGCCATTGGCCTAGGCCATAACCCCTAGCCGCAGGGGGGAGGCCAGCTCACCCGCTCCCTCAAGTTACAACCAGGGAGCTGGCCCACCTTGGTTATTCCCAAGGTCCCAAACCGAGCTATATATAGCAGAGGCTATATATTTAGCACGAACATACGAACTTCGAAACCCCCCGAAACCCTATCAACTACAGCGCCGACCCCCTCGAGATCGACTCCAGCGTGACCCTCACCATCCGGCGACCGCCCCTCCACACGTCGGCGACCACCCACCATCGCGTGTAGCGCAGCAGTGGCGTGTGCGCGTTAACGTCTGCTGCAGGCGACAGCAGAAAACCAACCCAGGTACCCAAATTCGTCTTCACGTTTCGTCTCCATCGTTTAATCGATTTTCGATCCGTCGACTCCTACGTATAGACAACCTATACCTCTCCTAGAACCAGTAATTAGATTCAGGCAAAACCTATCAAAATTTGTGAGAAATCGAATCCAAAAATTAGGAAATAACTTCCTAAAACAGAACGGATAACTCCGTGCAATACCCTAAATTGAAGGCGGAATCCCGTCGATTCCTCGACAGTTTTGAAAACTTGTTCCAACAGATTTATTCACAACATAAATGAGATGGAAACCTAGTTTTTAGAATTATTTTTCATTGTGTATACTGTTGTTAATTGAGTATCAAAGTTGAGATAAAAACTAGTTTTTAAACTAAAATTTTAGGAAAAATCAACCGATACGACGTGCGCCCCGACAAACCGGGCGACGTGGTCGCGCACCATACGCATCGAAAGGCGCATATGGATGTTGCCGATGTGTGGGAACTGACGGGACTCGATTCCGTTGTGTGTGCGCGACGAAATCAGTACGTATCCGTCGAGATA
The DNA here is from genome assembly GCA_029216955.1 of Iris pallida. Taxonomy (NCBI): domain Eukaryota; kingdom Viridiplantae; phylum Streptophyta; class Magnoliopsida; order Asparagales; family Iridaceae; genus Iris; species Iris pallida. The sequence goes on along the minus strand of JANAVB010024199.1, from coordinate 4,268,579 downwards.
CCCCTGTATCGACGTTTTGCAAACTTGACCATAACTTCGTGCACGTTCGTCGGATCGACGCGAAACTTGTGCCATCAGGACCGTATCGATTTTTTGGTCCTGTATGCCAAGTTTGGTCTGATTCTGAGAAGGTTGATCGGAACGCCAAAATTGGCGGGCCCGTGACCCGCTCTAACGGGCAAATTTGTGCACAGCCCACCGGAATCCAACTTTGGACATACGGTTGTGTTCGTCTCCTCAAACCGGATCCGTAGATATGTAGTTTGACGACTTTAGAGACCATATGTTCTGGCACGTGTTTCGGTGCAAAACGGGTCCAACGGCGGACATCGTTTTGACCCGAAATTACGATTTTGCCCCTGTTCCAGAATTAGACTTTTGGACAGGCGTTTCCTAGGTATTTCTTTTATGTCAAATCTATTCGTGATGTTTATTTTAGCATCCGAGGTCGTTCGTAGAAGTTGGCTTTCGTTGCTTTCCTATTTTGACGGTTTGAGTCATCCGACGTCGCCATTCTGCACATTACCTCCAGGCAAGATACCATGCCACCGCTGTTTATTTATTTTAGCTCATATTTCATGCATTACTTATTTTTTTTTATGCAAAATAAACTGTGATACATGGCATACATGTTAGAACTTACTGTTCAGTTATATTTTCTGCTATGTATCATTTTCTTACACACTAAACTTAGATTTAAGGGACCACCTTGTGTGATGCATTCATTGGCCTTGACACGTTATAACATGAAGTTGTGTGTCGCATGTAGGACACGAAAGTGCGTGATTGGCTGGCCACCAGTGCGTACAAGCCGTGCGATAGGAATAACCGCTAATAGAGATTGCATGCTAGTTTGACTTAGCGGTTATAGAGGTTACTGTTGTGGATACAACAGAGTAGGCATTGGACGGGGAGGACAATTTCTTAGCGTATGGGCTTCGATACACTTTCCTTGTGACCCGGACTCTCCGCTGGAGATACGGGGTTGATGACCCATGATTACTGATGGGGCCTCTGGTGCCCATGAGGGGACTATGCCGATCCTATTCAGCCAGGGCCCATGCGTAGGAAGGATTGTTCTTAACTACATTTCACTTAGAACGGTTAGGCACCTTTATCCGTTAGGTACGAATACTTTTGGTTTGGGTACTTGTATCTGACCGTGGCTTGGAACAATAACTTGTCGCGGATTAGTTCATCACATCTTGTCCTTGTTTGGTTGTAGGTGTGACTTACTACTTCGATGAGAAGGTATTGAACCTTGTTGGGGTCCGGATAACATATTGAATTCATAGCATGGAAAGATACGCCGCTGTGAATTAGTTTACCATCTCCTGTCCTTGTTTGGTTGGGGGGATGGTACGCTCGTTCAGTAGGTGCGTATTGGACCATGTTATAATTCGATTTACTTATTTATTTGAGCAGTATTTATTCAGTTTATGTGGCATGTTCTTTTTGTATCTTGTTACGTCCCTCTGAGGACCTGGTGATCTCTCCAGGTATAGGTGTGCAGGACTTTTTGCAGGAGTATGGTTCCGCTATAGACTCATCCTTCACGTTCGAGCGAGTTGTACCTTCTGATCACAGCTGTCCCTATTGGGCCGAGGAGCCTATTTAGTCATCATTTCTTATTTTATTTATCTTAGAGGTTGGACTCTATTTCCTTTCAGTTTATTCTAGTGCCGGTAGTGGATTTGTCTCTGCCCGGCCAACAGCTATATTTTGACATTTACTTTGATTCATGAGATACCATTTTCTTATATTCTGTGGATGAGATTTAGCTTTTACCTGTGACTGTCTGTTATTATTATTCACAAAACAGCTTATGTGTATATTCGAGATTTCCATATATTGGAGTATATCTCGTATATATGCAGCTGGCATGCTACGTTCCTAGTCCTACGTATTTTGGGACTGGGGCGTTACATGTTTTTGTGGTGGCCCATGCAGGTCAAGATAAATTGTTTGGTTACTTTACTGTATCAAACAAGCCTACGTATAGGATTAGAAATTAGGAATCTCATCCACATATATGACATTCTATCTCGCCTTCATTTCGAACTCCCAACTGTCTATCTTGACTGCTTTTTGCTTGAATTATTCTTCCGTAAACCTTTATCCCTCTATCGTGCGTACTTGGTCATCATGTTCCACCATGCAATCACACTACTAGTTCAACTCTTATAAGTTTGGTAGGAAGCCTCACAACCTGAATCTCTTTGACTTTAAACCAAGGCCTAGACAGGAAGACAGTAGGACGACTGCAAAGGCACGAACACCGGACACGACTTAGATTCTTAAGTAGAGTAAACTACTTGTATTTTCTTTCATCATTATCTTGCGTATTTGTAATTGGACTACCTTGACTAATGTTGCTATTTATAGCCTAGTTTTGTGAGCTTACTCTCTCATCGAGCTTGTTTAGGACATATGTTTTATGGTGGGCGCCCACTGATACATTGTCTTATCAGAACCTGTGTATTGTGGTCTGATCAACCATAGTGCAATTGGTTCGCCTTTCGTATGATTTTACGTGGATTGAGATATGGTTAGCTTAACATATTTGCCCTCTAGGATCTTATCCACGGGTTGTTGACATTTTGAATTCTTTATTTAACTCTCTTTCAGTTGCTTGACTCAAAACTTATCTGAATCTATTCTAACATTGCCTTTATCTTCGTGCCAGAAATATGAATCTACACAACGGACATGCCTCTACCCTAGCCATCACATCTGGTGATGCAACTTCCCAGGGAGAACAGGTTTCCCCAATGACCCCGGTGACTCCGTATCAGCTAGAGCCACAACAGAATACCACGAACCCATCGACGGTTCAGCAGGAAGCCCAAGTGCCCCCAGTCAGCCAGGTTGAGCAAACCACTGCAGTACTATCAGGAGAGACTACGCCATCCCCATTGCCTCAACAGTTTTCACCACAGCTCGGACCCCAACTGCCTCCACTTCCAACTGATGTGGACCCGACCACCCAGTTTATGTATGCTATGCTACAATCTCAGTGGCAACAGATGGAAATGTTGAGGCAGAGCATGATGGCCTACCTAGCTAGACCTCCACCACCAGTCCCGATACCAAATCCAGCACCAGCTCCGCAACCTTATTTGGGCTCCATTAAGGATTTCATCGACATGGGGCCTAAGAATTTTAAGGGTACCGAGAGTCCTTTAGAAGTTTCTGCATGGCTTATCAGCACAGAGAAATACTTGAAGGCATCCCAGTTGCCGGCGCATGATTGGATGACGGCAGTCGACTTACTCTTAGTAGATAATGCTCATCACTGGTGGAAGGCTGAAGAGAGGCGACTGGGCACTGGAATCACATAGAAGCAGTTCTACGACCTCTTCTATGAGAGATTTTTCCCCATCCATGTTCGAGACGCCCTCTACGACCAGTTCCTTCATCTAAAGCAAGGGAGCATGTCAGTAGATGAGTACGATGCGGAGTTCAGCCGCCTGAGTAAATTTGGAGCATCGTTGATACCGACGGAGCAGGAGAGAGCGAGGAGATTCCATCAAGGGCTTTCACCAGAGCTCAAGCCTTACACTACCACACAGTCTCGAGTCTCTCATGTAGCTGTTTTGGAGGAAGCACGTAGCCAGGAGCTCCTCCGTAAGGAGGCACAGCATGACCAGAGGCGTCATACCCCAATGCACAGACCAGTTAGAGTTGACCCGAGTGGACCTACCAGACGTCCCATGGCATATCAGCAGGAGAGAGCAGGGCCCTATCAGGCTCGAGAGAAGCCTATTTGCCATTTCTGTAGAAGACAAGGGCACATTCAGAGAGATTGTCGCATTCGGTTGGGCCAGTGTTTAGGATGTGGATCGGAGCAACACAAGGTCAAAGATTGTCCTGGACGACATGACTTAGCACCGCATCAGCAGACCCAAGGACCAACACTACTCGCTTTAGCACTAGCTCAGCAGCAGATGCCAAGACCCCTAGCACCGGGAATGGGAGCACCACAAAGATATCAGCGGGGACCACCTTTACCTGACCAGGCAGCTCATATTAAGCAGGAGATGAATAGACAAAGGCAGGGGCAAGCATTTACCTTGGAGGCGATAGACACCCATCCCGAGATAGAGGATCTAGCAGGTATTACCATAGTCTACCAATTGTTTTATTAGACATGACTGATCACCAAAACCACCCCTTTGATAGATAGACCTTAGGCATGACATAATAGTTCTCTATGTTATGAAATGACCACCTGCTCACCCTTCGTATTCAACCTTGCTATACGCTTCTATTGAGATTTATTGTTATATTTTCATATTAAGTCTTATTTTAATTTCGAGGACAAAATTTTTATAAGTTGGGTAGGATGTAAAATCCCAAAAATTTTGAAATTTTTTATTTATTTAATTGACTTAAATATGATTTTATGGAATTTATGGGTATTTTAAAATTATTTTATTATTGTACAAAGATTTGTATTTTAATATTAAGTAGATGTTTGTCAATATTTGTACAATTTGCTGGACTCGAATAAAGGGGTAGTATAAGTTTACTACTGAGTAATTTTATTATTTATTTATTCTTAGAGTGATATTGTGATTAAATAATCATAACTATTATTAGATATCATAATTATTTGATTTTATGGTCAATTGAATTTATAAGCATATGTATGTATATTTAATAGACTAAATATAGGGATAGATAATATTATGATTTTTTTAGATTTATTATGTATATTTAGATATATATAAGATTATATATATATATTTAGTTATTAGATATATTCATACTTTTATATATATATATATATAAGGATTTAGGAAAAAAAAAACAAGAGAATACAGTTGGAGCCGGCCCAGCCATTGGCCTAGGCCATAGCCCCTAGCCGCAGGGGGGGCCAGCTCACCCGCTTCCTCAAGTTACAACCAGGGAGCTGGCCCACCTTGGTTATTCCCAAGGTCCCAAACCGAGCTATATATAGCAGAGGCTATATATTTAGCACGAACATACGAACTTCGAAACCCCCCGAAACCCTATCAACTACAGCGCCGACCCCCTCGAGATCGACTCCAGCGTGACCCTCACCATCCGGCGACCGCCCCTCCGCACGTCGGCGGCCACCCACCACCGCGTGTAGCGCAGCAGTGGCGTGTGCGCGTCAACGTCTGCTGCAGGCGACAGCAGCAAACCAACCCAGGTACCCAACTTCGTCTTCACGTTTCGTCTCCATCGTTTAATCGATTTTTGATCCGTCGACTCCTACGTATAGACAACCTATACCTCTCCTAGACCCAGTAATTAGATTCAGGCAAAACCTATCAAAATTTGTGAGAAATCGAATCCAAAAATCAGGAAATAACTGCCTAAAACAGAACGGATAACTCCGTACAATACCCTAAATTGGAAGGCGGAATCCCGTCGATTCCTCGACAGTTTTGAAAACTTGTTCCAACAGATTTATTCACAATATAAACGAGATGGAAACCTAGTTTTTAGAATTATTTTTTGTTGTGTATACTGTTGTTAATTGAGTATCAAAGTTGAGATAAAAACTAGTTTTTAAACTAAAATTTTAGGAAAAATCAACCGATACGGCGTGCGCCCCGACAAACCGGGCGACGTGGTCATGCACCATACACATCGAAAGGCGCGTATGAATGTTGCCGACGTGTGGGAACAGACGGGACTCGATTTCGTTGCGTGTGCGCGACGAAATCAGTGCGTATCCGTCGAGATACCCCCGTATCGACGTTTTGCAAACTTGACCATAACTTCATACACGTTCATCGGATCGATGCGAAACTTGCGCCATCAGGACCGTATCAATTTTTTGGTCCTGTATGCCAAGTTTGGTCCGATTCTGAGAAGGTTGATCGGAACGCCAAAATTGGCGGGCCCGTGACCCGTTCTAACGGGCGAATTTGTGCACAGCCCACCGGAATCTAACTTTGGACATACGGTTGGGTTCGTCTCCTCAAATCGGATCCGTAAACATGTAGTTTAACGACTTTAGAGACCGTATGTTCTGGCACGCATTTCGGTGCAAAACGGGTCCAACGACGGACATCGTTTTGACCCAAAATTACAATTTTGCCCCTGTTCCAGAATTAGACTTTTGGACAGGCATTTCCTAGGTATTTCTTTTATGCCAAATCTGTTCGTGATGTTTATTTCAGCATCCAAGGTCGTTCGTAGAAGTTGGCTTTCGTTGCTTCCCTATTTTGACGGTTTGAGTCATCCGGCGTCGCCATTCTGCACATTACCTCCAGGCAAGATACCTTGCCACCGCTGTTTATTTATTTTAGCTCATATTTCATGCATTACTTATTTTTCTTTATGCAAAATAAACTGTGATACATGGTATACTTGTTAGAACTTACTGTTCAGTTATATTTTCTGCTATGTATCATTTTCTTACACACTAAACTTAGATTTAAGGGACTACCTTGTGTGATGCATTCATTGGCCTTGACACGTTGTAACATGAAGTTGTGTGTCGCATATAGGACACGGAAGTGCGTGATTGACTGGCCACCAGTGCGTACAAGCCGTGCGATAGGAATAACCGCTAATAGAGATTGCATGCTAGTTTGACTTAGCGGTTATAGAGGTTACTGTTGTGGATACAACAGAGTAGGCATTGGGCGGGGAGGACAATTCCTTAGCGTATGGGCTTCGATGCACTTCCTTTGTGACCCGGACTCTCCGCTGGAGATACAGGGTTGATGACCCATGATTACTGATGGGGCCTCTGGTGCCCATGAGGGGACTACGCCGATCCTATTCAGCCAGGGCCCATGCGTAGGAAGGATTGTTCTTAACTACATTTCACTTAAAACGGTTAGGCACCTTTATCCGTTAGGTACGAGTATTTTTGGTTTGGGTAATTGTATCTGACCGTGGCTTGGAACAATAACTTGTCGCGGATTAGTTCGTCACATCTTGTCCTTGTTTGGTTGTAGGTGTGACTTACTACTTCGATGAGAAGGTATTGAACCTTGTTGGGGTCCGGATACCATATTGGATTCATAGCATGGAAAGATACGTCGCCGTGAATTAGTTTACCATCTCCTGTCCTTGTTTGGTTGGGGGGATGGTACGCTCGTTCAGTAGGTGTGTATTGGACCATGTTATAATTCGATTTACTTATTTATTTGAGCAGTATTTATTCAGTTTATGTGGCATGTTCTTTTTGTATCTTGTTACGTCCCTCTGAGGACCTGGTGATCTCTCCAGGTATAGGTGTGCAGGACTTTCCGCAGGAGTATGATTCCGCTATAGACTCATCCTTCACGTTTGAGCGAGTTGTACCTTCTGATCACAGTTGTCCCTATTGGGTCGAGGAGCCTATTTAGTCATCATTTCTTATTTTATTTATCTTAGAGGTTGGACTCTATTTCCTTTCAGTTTATTCTAGTGCCGGTAGTGGATTTGTCTCCGCCCGGCCAACAGCTATATTTTGACATTTACTTTGATTCATGAGATACCATTTTCTTATATTCTGTGGATGAGATTTAGCTTTTACCTGTGACTGTCTGTTATTATTATTCACAAAATAGCTTATGTGTATATTCGAGATTTCCATATATTGGAGTATATCTCGTATATATGCAGCTGGCATGCTACGTTCCTAGTCCTACGTATTTTGGGACTGGGGCGTTACAATCAAGACAAGACTAGACTGATTATACCTCATCCAACAACCGCGGCCAAGCAATAAGTACGGCTTGATACTTTAACTAACTAGGGTTATCACAGGCCTAGTTAATAGCAAGATGCAGTGAGATTATTCCACAGCCACAAGCCCTGCAGACCATCCAGGTTATCCAGGTCGAATATTAGTACAATAAGGGTGCAACACATGACAGTGTGCTGGAAATGTGCCCTACTCGACGGCAGGCTACATATCCCAAGTGGGGCGCCCAGATAACGGGATTGCCTGTAGCTGGAAAATCTCTTCATGACTACTGGATTATTCTAGTTATTAGCCTTAGTCAATTCAGTAGGTACCCCTGACCGTGGTACTCAGGGGTCCCCGTCCTAGACATGATGCAAGACAAGACGGGTTCATTTATACAAGCACAATCGTCCACGGTGTTCGGGTCATTTATTCTTGTCATGTCAGGTTAGCCGTCGCAACAGCATTTCAAGAAATATCACGTCAGGTTTATCATGTCAAGAGTGCGCCACGGCGGGCCACTATCAAGAATTATCATATCAAGTTTTTCATGTCAAGTTATCATATCAAGTTTACTTGTCAGGAGTGCGCCACGTCGGACCACTATCATGTCATGTAATTTGTCAAAAGTGTACCACAACGGGTCACCATCGTGTCAGGGAACATATTAAATTAATGGCACAAGCATACAAGTGGTAATTAAATATTAGCAGGAGCAAGGGCCGTAGGGGGGACTCATGCGGCTCAAGAAAATACCATGCAATTAAAGTTAAGGCCATACGGCCAAAATATATTACTAAGGTCATGCGGCCAACAATAAATTAATAGTGGCCATGAGGCCAGGATTTGAACAGTGGCCATGCGGCCAACTAAATGGGCATGCTAGCAATGCATGCAAGGCCATGCAAATAAATTAATATAAGCATGCCACTAATGCATGCAAGCCATAAATATATAAGCAAGCAAAGCCATAAATAAATAAATATATATATATATATATAAGTAAGCAAGCAGAGCCATATATATATAAGCAACAAAGCCATATATATGTAAGCATGCAAAGCCACGTAGGCAATTTTCATGCAAGCAAAGCATGCAACAAAGCATGCATTCATTTCATGCAAGCAAAGGCTTGCATTATATGCAAAGAAATGACAGCCATGCGGCCAGGAATTTCAATGCATGCAGCCAGGAATTGCTAAATGGTCTTGCAGCCAATGGGTTACAATGCATGCAGCCAGCTTTATTTTTAAGCATGCCACTTTAATATATATATATATATATATATATATATATATATATATATATATAAAATATGCTTGCAACAACTTTAGTCCATGCGGCCAAGAATGATTCCTAAGCATGCAAGCTTGCTTGCATGCATGCATACAACGTGGCCAAGCTTGCATTTGCAAGCAAATGCAATATATTAAATACTAATACATGCATGCCATCTAATATATATAATACTAATGCTATTTAATATTAATGCTATTTAATATTAATGAATGCAAAAATCAGTAAGGAAAAGGGCATGCATATTTAAGTATGCATGTAACATGAAAGCATACAAGGATGCATGCAATGCCAGCAAGGTGATTAAATGGCCATTCGGTCAATAGCCTATGCGGCTCACAAACTAGCCTTATGCGGCTAGGAATCTCATATGCGGCCAATAATTATTAAATAAGCCCAAGCAAGCTTGCAACTGCAGCTAAGTGACGCAAGCATTAAATGCTAAGCCATGCTAACGTGGCCAAGCATTAAATGCTAAACCTTGCTCCCATGTGTTGATGCAACCTTGTTCTCATATACATGCATTAAATGCTAAGGTACGGCCAACAATTGTAAAGGAGATTAAATAATACACTTTCGTATAAAGCCATGCGGCTCATTTAGGAATAGCCATATGCGGCTGACTTGTCCATGCGACAGGGAAGAACACTTGCCGCATGAAATAGTCATACGGTCAAGTACTGTTCTTCTCCTCCAATTTTCGAGAAGAAGAACACCATAAAGCCATGCTCCCAAGCTCCATAATTCCATCATCCACAGTCCAAATCCGAACTTTTATAGGTCAAAATGGGGCAGAACGAGATTCTTTACAATATGGAACCATCAAAACTTGGAAATAACAATGTTGAATAGATCAAATCCAATAAAATTCAAAAATACCATAAAACTGGATCTACAAGAATTTAACCATGGAAATGAAAAATGCTAAGTACTAAAGTGGGTTAGAAACACATGAGGAAGACAATAGAATAATAAAAATGGACTTCCTCCATGAAGCAAGATGCACTTGCCTAAGCTCTCCACTCTCAGGTTGTTGGAGAAGTAATGGTAGGGAAGAAGAAAGTTAATGTAGAGAGAGAAATGTTTGGTGGGATATTTAATGAAGAGGATGGTGGTAGGTGGGAGTGGTTTGGTTCACATAAAATCAAGTAAAACCGAACGAAGCCAACAAACTAAACCGAACTAAGATAAACCCATCATTGAAATGCTAAAATAAATCAAGCAGGAAGACATGCAATATGGGTCAAAAATACGTACACGTATTCCAAATACGTAATACGAGATATGGGTATTACAACTCTATCCACCTTAAAAGAATTCCGTCCTTGGAATTTAATCAAGTGGCTAGAGATTGCAAGGACAAGCTATACTAAGCAATCAATCAAACAATCAATCATGCAAGCAAGGAATTTGAAGGTACGAAGGAGAGGAAAGATATCCTGCTAGGAACCTCTCTGCCGGTTCTGAATCTGAGCTTGGACCAGGGCATACTACTGGGGTCTCTGCTGCTGGAAGGCTTGAGCCTGAGGCGACAACGGCCTCGGAGGCTGGTACTGTAGTGTACCGTCCCGCTCAGTCAATCGGAGGAATAGGAACGCCGACGGCGTTCGAACTTAGCCTTGCAACCGCTACTCGGAGACATCGCTCGGTCGAGGTGACTGCTCGCTCAGGTGGGATAGTTTCGGTGAACTTGCCTCATCTTTGCCTTCACATAATAAAACGCATGTTTTCAACTTGCACAAGTAGGCTTGATAATAAAAGAGACGAATCCACATAGCTAAAGGGAATAATCCCGACGGTCGAATTGAGTTAGAACATGGAAAATATCCCACTGTCGGATTAGAGTTGGTGCACGGCGTGCTTTGAAAATGACACTCGGCCCTTCGTCCCGTGGCTTGAGAGAAGGAAAGTTGGTATTCGACACAAGCTCAGAGTTAGCCTAAGTCATAGGCGTCGCCCACTTGAATGCTTCATAAAGCATGCACGCTTCCTTGATTGCAAGGCTTGGCATAGCCTTTGCTCGTCCCTTGAGTCAAGTTATAAGCTCGATTAGGTTAGGCAAAGTTACGCCGATCGACCTAAGTCATTCCTAGTGCTGTCCCGCTCTTTCTGCGGTTGTCAAGTTAAATAGTCCCACGATCCCAAGGACCGTCATAGGAAGTATGACTTGGGTGATAGCGTCGCGTAGATCGGAAGTCGGTTTGAGACACGATGGCACAGTCCTAGAGTTTTAAGGCATGGGCCCGATTGATTCATTGAGTTTGAAAAGTGTCTAAAAATTATTCTTAAGTTGAGTAAAATGATAGGGCAAGAAAGAAAGAAGAATGCTCACGACTGGGTCGTTGAGGCAGAAAAGAAGAGTGCTCGCGACTACGGGTCGTCGAGGCAAAATCTCAGATGTGAGTAGTATTGAATTTAGCCCTGAAGAGATGGTAACACTAGAGGTACAATGACTGTGTGAGACGTCAGTTTGAGTCAAGTCTTACATGGTCATGGACAACTTGTCGACAAGGTAGAGTTTCCCCGTACGGCAACCTGTGGCGCCACGGGACCGTTGCGGGCAAAAAGGGAAACAACTATGGCTTTGGGAGCCTAAATAGCTGTGCATGGGGCAAAGTATTCGGTAAACGCGGATAGGGATAGCTACCCAAACCCGTCCATCCTATACTCAGCTAAAAAGGATTCCACCATGGCTCTGGGAGTGAGTGACCAAATCATATAGATGAGTCGGCATGGCGACAATCCGCGTGAGTGCCTTTGGATTGGGTTGAGTGCTGAATGTGTGTGTACAAGTTAGAGTACAAATGTTTGGGCTTAAGAATGGCTACAACATAGGCGACGTGCTTCGACATGAGATGTGGCGTCGAGTCTTGAGTTGTCGGCATATAAGTGCATAAGTTGGTTGAGTTGTTGATTTTAAGTCGGGAAACCGCCGTAAGGCAAAGTTGGTTGAGTGACACTAAGATTCACGAGTCTTGATTGGGTCGGTTGGTGATCAAAGTAGCACGGGCCGTGAAGCGACGATATGGTTAAGTCTTAGTGAGTTGCGAGACATGGCCTCAATATGGATTTCGTAGCACGGTCACATGGAAAAGGAGCCTATCGTATAGCTGCGTCTCTGATTTTGGCCGTAAGGCAAACACGACTTGATAGGTTAACGTTGTTGGCACGAGAAGTGGTCTAGGGACAAAGTATGAGTTAATGTTGACATTGCAAGCACGGGATGGTTCTGATACACCAGTTACGCTAAGGCGCAGGTCCAAAAACTGATCCTAAGGCAAGAGTAGAAAGACAATACAAAAAGGGGGCAATATTGCACAAAGTAAAGTAAACGTGTTGGTTTTGTATGGGTAGACGAGGAGCTCATTCCACCAGTACAGTTGAGTACTGACACCCACATAGTTTACATGTGCAGGCACAGGTAGAAGCTCGTGGCGCAGAGCTCGCTTGGATGCATCGAGGCACGGAGTTCCTTGGCGATTCGAAGCGTACGACCGCATGGAGACAGACTTATACGGGACATAATGTATGGACATCGCCTTGTAAAGCTTCTGCTGGATCAAGACTTGTAATTGAGAGATGAGAGAGAGCTGAATGAACTTGTAAAATGTGAGAAGAGTGAGCTTGAGTGATTATAATATTGGCCTTGTGCCCCCAATGTAACCGTTGTTTCAATATCAATAAAGAGCTTCTTTGAATGACTTGTGTTTTGTTCTAAATTCCGCTGCTATCATTCAATGTCTCTGCTTAGGACTTCTGTGCGACGACCCCGTCGCAGCCGCTGAAATCGGCCGTTATGGAACCTGCCTTGCACGAGCACAATTTAGGCTCGTGCGGCATCACGCCTTAGCGAGGACGATCGCTCCTATGAGAGCGGGGCGTGACAGGTACTGCTGCTGCACTGGTGCTGGTGCTGGTCCCCTTACCGAGGGACTAGTCTGGGCCGATGATGAACTGGCCCTATTCGGACAAGACCCTATCTTGTGGTCCGGTGCTCCACAAGCCAAACACAATCCCTGTGCTCTGCGACACTCCGAAACGTGTCCTGGCTTCCTACAATGAGTGTAGCCCATTGCGGAAGACTGCTTCTGCTTCTGCTGCTGAGGAGACATAACCGACGTCACTGAGGTCGCCTGCCTCGGAGTTCCAATTGTCAAAGCCCTGACTGCCGGAGCTGGTGCTGTCGACTGGGTCATTTGGCCGTGATATCGCTTTCGACCTCCGGTCCTGTCCACGATCCTGTGGGAGGTATACTCATGCCTCATAGCTGCTCTCAATACTGCATCGAAGGTCTGATGCTCAAACAGTTCCACTGCCAATAAGATCTCAAGATGGAGCCCCTGTTGGAATTGCTAGGCTCTATCATACTCGGTTGCCACCAAGGTGGGAGCAAACCGACTGAGTCTGGAAAACTCGGCCGTATATTCGTCGATCGTCCTGTCCATCTGCTTCAAATTGGTGAACTTGGTCTGTAGATCGTACCGAGCCACCGTATCGAAGTACTTGGTCTGGAATCTCTTACGAAATATTGCCCAAGAAATAGGGGCCACTAATCCCACGGCCTGCGTCGTCCACCAGCTGCGTGCAAGATCCAGTAACTACAGGCGTACTACGGCCACCTTTTCGTCTTTCGGAGTCTTCGCTGTCTCCAAAATCACTTCTGTATCCTGGAGCCACGCATCAGCAGCGATAGCATCTTCGCTGCCATCAAATAATGGAGGGTTCAGACGCTTGAAACTGTTCGCTGCACTATTCCCATGGTGTCCACCTCTGCCCAGAGCATCTGCCACTGCCTGATGCAAGGAATCTCCTCGACGATCCTGCGATGCAAGCAACTCCTTGATAAGTCCCACCAAGGCTCCATCATCCTGCCCTGCGGGCTGGGCTGGCTGTACCAGGGGTTCTGGATCTCCGGGAGGCATAACTCGGGAGGCTGCTCCTGAGTGATGGACCTGATCTTCTGGTTGCTGCTGGTCCACGGGAGGCGCTCCGCCTTGCTGATCGACAGGTCCAGGTACAATATCGCTGAAGAAGACAACATAGGGAACAATAAGAAAGGATCAGGACAGATCAACGATACAAGCATGTGATCAGGTCAAGATTACAGGGATCAAGAGGATACGAGCAGAGATCAAAGGAGAGTACTGATTGAGACATCTATTCGGTAAACCCTCACATATCTTGATTTACAAGACCTGCATGAGCCACCACTTAAACCATGTCACGCCCCAGAACCAGAATACTGGAGAGCAGGGGCAGACATAGCCAGCTACGTATAATGAAATGGGATCCACTACACTATACGGTCACGGCTATCTAGATATATGAGGGTTTATCTACAAGCCATCAGTCTCTTATGGTCAAGAACAACCTAGTGTCTCAATCATAAGCAAGCAATTAAATGTTACAAGATGTAAGATCACCAGATATACAATAGTAACGCATCCCAAACATTACATATTCAGCTGATCATGAAGCTAGTCATTACAAAATATGAGGACTAGCAAGAGTTTTAGTCATACATGATCAACCCTAGGTTGCCAATCATGTTACAGCCCGTAGGCAGATAGTAAGTAAAATGTACACGAGCTAACACTTGCTCGGCGGCTAAACGGCTCAAAAGAATAACTTTATAATAGAGTGGAAGAGCCAAAATAAACCCACTCGTTGCCCTGGTTACGCCTGGTGGTCACCATTGGGCTGGAAATTCGGTAGATCCTCTAGAGCTGCTCCGGTATCTGGCCATACAAAACCAGCTGGGTCAGACTCCAGAAAGAGCAAGTACCACAAAGGAGGCTTCACTTAGGAACTAAAACCAGCAATTAGCACAAGAATATAATTAAATAGTAAAAGACAATAATTAAGGAAAAAAATATGACAGGTGATATACGATGAGATAACCATGGGACTATTCAGATAACCAGGTTACAACCCGTAACCCAAATAAGGATCGGGTTGTAACCCTTCGTCTGAACAGAACTTGGTTTCTCCCACCATTTATCGGCAAGGTAAAATAAGAAAACAGGTCATGTCACAATCTTGTACAGGATCAAGACAAGACTAGACTGATTATACCTCATCCAACAACCGCGGCAACAACCGCGGCCAAGCAATAAGTACGGCTTGATACTTTAACTAACTAGGGTTATCACAGTTACTAGCAAGATGCAGTGAGATTATTTCACAGCCACAAGCCCTGCAGACCATCCAGGTTATCTAGGTCGAATATTAGTACAATAAGGGTGCAACACATGACAGTATGCTGAAAATGTGCCCTACTCGACGGCAGGCTACAGATCTCAAGTAGGGCATCCAGATAACGGGATTGTCTGTAGCTGGGAAATTTCTTCATGACTACTGGATTATTCTAGTTATTAGCCTTAGTCAATTCAGTAGGTATCCCTGACCGTGGTACTCAGGGGTCCCCGCCCTAAATATGATGCAAGACAAGACGGGTTCATTTATACAAGCACAATCGTCCACGGTGTCCGGGTTATTTATTTTTGTCATGTCAGGTTAGCCGTCGCAACAGCATTTCAAGAAATATCATGTCAAGAGTGCGCCACGGCGGGCCACTATCAAGAATTATTATGTCAAGTTTTTTATGTCAAGTTATCATATCAAGTTTACTTGTCAGGAGTGCGCCACGTCGGACCACTATCATGTCATATCATTTGTCAAAAGTGTACCACAACGGGTCACCATCGTGTCAGGAAACATATTAAATTAATGGCACAAGCATACAAGTGATAATTAAATATTTGCAGGAGCAAGGGCCGTAGGGGGGACTCATGCGGCTCAAGAAAATACCATGCAATTAAAGTTAAGGCCATGCGGCCAAAATATGTTACTAAGGTCATGCGGCCAACAATAAATTAATAGTGGCCATGCGGCCAGGATTTGAACAGTGGCCATGCGGCCAACTAAATGGGCATGCTAGCAATGCATGCAAGGCCATACAAATAAATTAATATAAGCATGCCACTAATGCATGCAAGCCATAAATATATAAGCAAGCAAAGCCATAAATAAATAAATAAATATATATATATATATATATATATATATATATATATATATATATATATATATATATATATATATATATATATATAAGTAAGCATGCAGAGCCATAGATATATAAGCAACAAAGCCATATATATGTAAGCATGCAAAGCCACGTAGGCAATTCATGCAAGCAAAGCATGCAACAAAGCATGCATTCATTTCATGCAAGCAAAGGCTTGCATTGTATGCAAAGAAATGAAAGCCATGCAGCCAGGAATTTCAATACATGCGGCCAGGAATTGATAAATGGTCATGCGGCCAATGGGTTACAATGTATGCGGCCAGCTTTATTTTTAAGCATGCCACTTTAATATATATATATATATATATATATATATATATATATATTATATATATATATATATATATATATATATATATATATATATATTATATATATATATATTATATTAATATATAAAAATATATATATATATAATATATATATATTTTATATTAATATATATTTATATATATATATATATATATATATATATATATATATACTATATATATATATATAAAAATATATATAAATATATATATATATATATATATTTTATATATATATATAATATGCTTGCAACAACTTTAGTCCATGCGGCCAAGAATGATTCCTAAGCATGCAAGCTTGCTTGCTTGCATGCATACAACGTGGCCAAGCTTGCATTTGCAAGCAAATGCAATGTATTAAATACTAATACATGCATGCCATCTAATATATATAATACTAATGCTATTTAATATTAATGCTATTTAATATTAATGCATGCAAAAATCAGTAAGGAAAAGGGCATGCATATTTAAGTATGCATGTAACATGAAAGCATGCAAGGATGCATGCAATGCCAGCAAGGTGATTAAATGGCCATTCGGTCAATAGCCTATGCGGCTCACAAACTAGCCTTATGCGGCTAGGAATCTCATAGGCGGCCAATAATTATTAAATAAGCCCAAGCAAGCATGCAACTGCAGCTAAGTGATGCAAGCATTAAATGCTAAGCCATGCTAATATGGCCAAGCATTAATGCTAAACCTAAGCCTTGCTCTCATGTGCTGATGCAACCTTGTTCCCATATACATGCATTAAATGCTAAGGTACGGCCAACAATTGTAAAGGAGATTAAATAATACACTTTCATATAAAGCCATGCGGCTCATTTAGGAATAGCCATATGCGGCTGACTTGTCCATGCGGCAGGGAAGAACACTTGCCGCATGAAATAGTCATGCGATCAAGTACTGTTCTTCTTCTCCAATTTCTGAGAAGAAGAACACCATGAAGCCATGCTCCCAAGCTCCATAATTCTATCATCCAGAGTCCAAATCCAAACTTCCATAGGTCAAAATGGGGCAGAACGAGATTCTCTACATCATGGGACCATCAAAACTTGGAAATAATAAGGTTAAACAGGTCAAACCCAAAAAATCCGAAAATATCACAAAACTAGATCTACAAGAATTTAATCATGGAAATGAAAAAAGCTAAGTACTAAAGTGGGTTAGAAACACATGAGGGAAGACAATGGAACAATAAAAATGGACTTCTTCCATGAATCAAGATGCACTTGCCTAAGCTCTCCACTCTCAGGTTGGTGGAGAAGTAATGGTGGGGAAGAAGAAAGTTAATGTGGAGAGAGAAATTTCTGGTAGGATATTTAATGAAGAGGGTGGTGGTAGGTAGGAGTGGTTTAGTTCACATAAAATCAAGTAAAATCGAACCAAGCCAATAAACCAAACCGAACTAAGATAAACCCATCAATGAAATGCCAAAATAAATTAAGCAGGGAGACATACAATACGGGTAAAAAATACGTACACGTATTCTAAATACGTAATATGAGATATGGACATTACAGACTCGCAGGTCAGCTTCAAGACAAGTCACCTTCGCCCCGTGTGTGAACTCGCAGGTGCAAACGATCAACCCTCGCCCCGTGTGTGGACTCGCAGGTTGTAAGAAATCGAAATAAGGAAATAGCAGTTCAGTTTATAACGTGATCGTCCTACGATACAACTCAAACCAGTACAAGTGAACAACATATTCAATAAGGCTACCAGGCTAACTGTGAGCAATGATGAAACACATGTCAGCAATCAACTGGAAAATGAAAGAAGATAAGCATGTAAATAAAGCGATAACGAAATGCAAGGTATACTTGTATGTGTCCTGAGCTACTGGTACAGGTCAAATTCTGAGTCAAAACCCAATTAACCTGTTTTATGAATTAATAGAATCAAAATACAATTTGAGAGTACAAAATTGCCTAACTATTTGATTATTAGCCTTCTAGGTTAATTTGTATTTTAATGAGTAGGTGGTACCTTGCCTCATGCTCCCCAACCCCTTTGTGATATGTACTCTTGGACTATTTGGTGTCTTGGGTCATGCCTACATGTTCTCTATAAACAAATCCCTTTCCTGTGATACTCTCCTAATAATTAACTTGACTTATCCTTCCTACATTTATATAGATGCAAATATTATGTTTGAACTTGTCTGAACTACTCACTTTCCCATATTGAATTCTAGTGAGGACATACAACACCCTTAGCTCTTATGAGGTCGACCCTTTTATTATGGCCCATTACATGTGGCCCTGAGATACCACCATTCCTACAGGAATGGCTCCTACTGTTATGAAGCCTAGAGGGGAGTCTATTTTAAGGCTGATATTTCAGGACAGTGGATTGAACTTACTATAAGGGGCAGGGTGAATTATACCAGGGCTGACTTGAGGTGTTATGACTGAATAACAGGTGGGTAGATTTCAAGGTTAAAGTACTGTTACCAAAGCAATTTCCCTTTCCCGTCTACAGGTGCATACCCAATGCTCTGGCATCTGAGTAACCACAGTATTCACTTGACTGAAAACACCATAATTCAAGTGAATGAGTTCACTGAATTACCTATACTGTTTCATGTGGGCATGGAAATGAAGGGTTAAACTCAGCTCTGGCCCTACCCTTAGCTCTATTATTCAGGTGGCACTAGTACATCATGTCCTATCTCTGAACCATACTCGATACTCCCATTGTTTATCCTACATGTCCTGCATACCTGGGTACATAACACACACATATCCTCTTGGATTTTATATAACATCCTGTACTTGCTCCCTGCCCTATGATACTCTATTGATAAGAACATACTCTCGGCACATACTGCAGGTCACACGTTTATCAATAACCCACACTCTACTCTATAATTTAACCCACACATAACTTTCCAGTGTAGTTTCAATGGCAACAGGAATCTTGATTCCTGCACCTACACATATCATCCTATTCATTAATGGTTTCCCCTTTATATAGGCTACCAGCCTCTGTCCCGAGGGTAGCCCCAAATCCTTACTGATTTGATATAATTCCTGTAACCTAGTACCAATACATATCCCAAGGAAACAAATGAACAAACCCCTAAGTGACAGGACACAACTTGTAGGTAAGCCTACAAGTTGACAGGGCATTACCTAGGGTTAGCTACACAACTCCTGCTCAGTTGCTACCTGAGGTGCTATGGTATCAGTGGGTAAGTCTATACCTGTGTTAGGTCCTCTCATATAGCATTCGTATGGCCACATAAACCCCAGGAAATCCCATCTTTCCCCCTATATTATACAATATACAAATATGCCTATAGCATCTGTACATACTTGTACCTGCTAACATATACATGTGTGAACTGTGGTCCCAAGCATCTTATCATGGCATCAAGTAATAAACCTAAGTCTTTCTTACTATCTCACCAATACCCTGCCAATTCTTCCTGTACACTACTGGGACTGATACCAACAACATCCTCCTCCATGTCTTCAGGTGTACATCCAATGCCTTGACAGATGGTAACCAAAGCATCCACATGGCTGAAAGCACAGTGTTCAAGTAATTGGATTCACTGGATTTTCTAGACAGGTTCATGTAGGCACCCCTTCCTTTCAGTCTAGAGGGATGATCTGAAAACAGATGTGAGTAGGGAAATTTGTAATATATGATGGACATTCCTCACAGTCTATAGGAGGGATTATGCAAGTATATGGAGGGTTGGAGTGCAGGGGATGCAGGGGAGGGTGAGTGATGCATTCCTGTGATGCAATATGATTGCAGGACATTTAATATTTAATATATAAAGGATATGCTTCCCTGTAGTGCAGTGTGAGGTATAGTTGTCCCATGTTCTATAATTGGCTAGTGCACCTAATTTCAATTACCTACGGCTAACCCTCATGTCTAATGAATGTTGATTGGTTGTCCATATCAGTTAACAGTAGAAGGTATTTACATCTATATCTACTCCTACTATAAATAACAGTATAACATATGATATAGCTATGTATAGCAATGCATATTCATCCATCTATATAATACATTGCATATAGATTAATATAATACAAGAACTTATTGGGTAGTATATAGCATATGTATATGACATTCAATCAACCTGGTAGTCTGTCTCCTGAATCTGACAGGTCAGGTACTCCTAGAGACTATATTAGGATACATCCATACGAACCCAATTTCTAATAATCCATGGTTACCCAGTCTCAAACCTGACACACATAACCAACCCTGCCACCCTCTTAGGTTATCATATAGTCAAAAATACTTAGGCCAAGCCTAGTCTAATGGCCATCTATGTTTGTTTCGCCTGAAATTCCCCTTATATTATTACACAATCCACCTTGCCATTGGTTCGACTGCTCTTACTATGTCCACCAAGAATGCTACTCCTATGAAAGTCTTTATAAGCATTTATTCAAGTACATATCGTACACATTAGGGATTGTAAATCATGACAGGGGAATACCTGGTGGTTTCGAATTCAAGGTTGAGTGATTCCTCCGGCCTCTCCCTTGATGTTCTTGCAGCAGGAAAGAATTTGGGTTTCTAGGGTTTGGGGAATGGCAAGGTTGGCTGCCTCGCGCTTATATACCCGAGCTTGGGATATAGTTGAATCTCTTAGGGATTGAGAGAATCAATTAGATTTTAAATCAAATTTGAATTGAATAGAATTCGAACTGAGTTCGACTCTTATCCAAATTTGATCGTTTGGAATTTAAATGGGGATTATGCAATCACACCCCTTTCGAGTATGGGATTTATGTACTGGTCCTTCCTCATTGAGATAATAGAGAAAAACCCCTTCTCTTCCCTTTTTATTTACTAAGAAGTAATTAATATGTATTAATTACATACATACTTGATTATTTTAATTATTTACATGCACTAATTAATAATTCAGTCATAATCAATAACATAAAAAAAGGGGATTTAGGTCAAAGGCTCACAGTACAACGCCTCGAATGGTGACATCTCAATACTGGCCTGAAAACTGTTGTTGTATGCAAACTCCACCAAGTACAAATGATCCTCCCAGGAATATCCAAAATCTATGACACAAGTCCGCAGCATCTGCTCGAGTATCTGAATAGTCCTCTCTGATCGTCCGTCCGTCTGAGGGTGGTATGCAGTACTAAACTTGAGCTGAGCGCCCAAACTAGTCTGCAGACTCTGCCAGAAATAGGAAGTAAAGCGACTATCCCGATCCGAGACAATGCTCACCGAAACTCCATGAAGTCTAATAATCTGCCGCATGTACATCTCTGCTAACCTCTCCGTAGGCAAACCTACTTTGAATGGCAAAAAGTGGGCTGATTTGGTCAACCTGTCTATGATGACCCAAATCGCGTCATTTCCTCCTGGTGTACGCGATAATTCTAAAATAAAGTCCATCGTGATGTGATTCCACTTCCACTCCGGAATGGGTAATGGCTGTAACAGTCCTCGTGGCCTCTGCCTCTCTGCCTTTACCTGCTGGCAGAGTAAACATCTGGCTATGAAGCGTGCTACCTCCCGCTTCATCCCATACCACCATGCATGCTCCTTCAGATCCATATACATCTTATTGGTACCTGGATGCATAGAGTACTGAGAACGGTGGGCCTCCTGCACAACCTGCTCCCGAAGATCTCTACTAGGCACATACAGTCTGGAACCGTGCCTCAATGCGCCATCCTCTATAATGACAAACTCATCCACCAGTCCTGCTCTAACCTGCTCTCGGATACACCACAAAGCAACATCGTCGAACTAAGTCAACTTGATCCTCTCCATCAAGTCCGACTGAATCTGCAGGCTCCACATCTGCATCTCAACTCCTGGCACTATTACCTCGATCCCCAGGCTCTCTAGGTCTGCTAGCAAGTGACGGTCTACTATCAAACACATGGATATCGGATACCTACTCAAGGTATTAGCAACCACGTTGGCCTTCCCTTGATGATACTGCAATGAAATATCGAAGTCTTTTATCAACTCCAACCATCTCCGCTGCCTCATGTTGAGCTCCTTCTGTATAAACACATACTTTAAGCTTTTGTGGTCTGTAAAGATCTCCACTCGCTCTCCGTATAAACAGTATTTCCACAACTTCAGAGGAAAGATAACTGCCGCTAACTCCAAGTCGTGGGTAGGATAGTTCTTCTCATGCAGACATAACTGTCTGGAAGCATAGGCAATTACCTTCTCATGCTACTGCAAGACACAACCCAAACCCTTCCCAGAGGCTTTACTGTAGATAGTGAACCCGCCTGATCCTGATGGCAACGTCAGAATCAGAGCTGTCGTCAACCGCTTCTTCTACTCATCAAAAGCGACCTAACACTCCTCTGACCAGATAAACTCTATGTCCTTCCGGGTCAGCCTAGTCAATGGCTCTGTAACCCGGGAGAAATCCTGAACGCAAACCTCCTGTAATAGCCTACCAATCTCAAGAAGCTTCTGATCTACGCAACTGAACTCGGTGTTTTCCATGCCTCAACTGTCATGATCTTTCTTGGGTCAACTGAGATCCCATCCCCAGTCACCACATGACCCAGGAAATCAAACCGATCCAGGAAGAACTCACACTTCGAGAGCTTGCCATAAAGCTCCTCCTTCCTGAGAGTCTCCAGAACCACTCTCAAGTGCTCCTCATGCTCCTCTGCGGTCTTCGAGTACACTAAGATATCGTCGATGAACACCACCACGAACTTGTCCAAGTACTGGTGGAACACCTTGTTCATCAGGTTCATGAACACCGCGGGGGCATTAGTCAACCCAAACGGCATCACCATAAACTCAAACTGGCCATACTGCATCATGAATGTTGTCTTCGAGATATCCTCCCTCTTTACCTTCACCTGATGATAGCCTGGCCTCAGATCAATTTTAGAAAATACCTTCGCTCCACTCAACTGATCGAAAAGATCATCGATCCTTGGTAGCGGGTACTTGTTCTTGATCGTAAGGTTGTTGAGTGCCCTGTAGTCGATACACATCCGTACCAATCCGTCCTTCTTTTGGCACAAAAAGCACCGGTACACCCTATGGTGAAGAACTCGATCGGATGAAGCCCTTGTTCTGCAACTCATCCACCTGTTTCTTCAACTCTACCAACTCGCTATTGTTCACCCTATAGACGTACTGAGATATCGGCTCTGTGCCGGGCACTAAGTCTATAGAGAACTCAACGTCTCTGTCCGGTGGTAGTCCTGGCAAGTCCTCCAGAAATACATCCATGAACTCTGCTATCAATGGATGTGGCATCGTCTGCTCCTCCACTGAAACTCCGTAGAAGACTTCGCTACTCTGCCCCGCCTACCATCTGGCGAACTCGAACTCTGGCTCTCCTGGCGGACGGAAAAGAACTTTGTCGCTGCAACAATCTACACTGGCATGGTGCCTGCTCAACAAATCCATACCGAGTATGATATCGTATAAGTTCAGTAATGGCACCACAAGCAAACTCACATCCAACTCTCGGCCTCCCAAAACTACTCTCCGATCCTTACAAATATCACTGACGAGGATGATGCCACCCCCTGTCGTAATCTTATAAGTCCTAGGCAACAATTTGGAAGCTAGATGGTGTCTAATAGAAAAAGATACAGACACAAAACTATGGGAAGCACCAGAATCGAACAATACAAAAGCTGGAATAAAGTCGAGAAGAACAGAACCTGCGATCAGATCTCCAATAGCCTCTGCGTCCTCAGCTGCCATGGTGAAAGCTCGCCCTGCTGACCTCCCCTGGCCTGCTGCTGGTGCTGAATGAACCTCTGTTGCTGGGTCTGTAACGGTCCTTTCTGCTGCCCTACCGGAGCCTTGGCTCCTGCTTCCTGAACTGAACATCCCAAAGACTGGGGACACTCTCGTAGCTGGTGCTCCACTGAACCGCAGAGTAGGCACTTGCCTAGCCTCTTTTTGCAGTCGTTCCATCCATGTCCAGGCTTCTTGCAGAAAGTACAACTGATGGACTGCTGCCTGGGTGTCTGCTGCTGAAGTCACGGCTGCTGCTGCACCTGCTGAAAAGGTGCACGGCCCTGTCCCTGAAACTGTTGCGACTGGAACGGCCTCTGCTGGTGCTGGTGCTGAAAATGAGGCCTCTTGGCCTGACCTCCACTGCTACTGGCTCCATGTGCATCCCGACCTCTCTTGAGCTTCAGCTCAAGGTCATCCTCTGCTGCCATGGCCCCTATCAGTATCTCGTCAAAAGTGGCACTCTTGTCACTCTTGGTCAAGGACTTGACTTCTTTGACCAATCCCTTCCTGAACCTACTGGCCTTCATCATCTCACTGAGGCCCTCGATGAACCTGTCCAGGCGGCAGAACTCTCCGGCATACTCCTCCACGGTCTGGCTCCCCTGAACCAAACTCTCGAACTGCGTCTCTAATGCGCCAAGTGCTGTGTCCGGAAAGAACCTCTCCTTGAAGAGCTTCTTGAAGGCTCCCCAAGTCTGTCCCTCTGTGCCCACTCTTGGGTCCGTCTAATACCATGTGCGGGCTAAGTCCTGCATCTGGTTGCCCGCCGCCTCAATCTGAATCCGGATTGGTATCTCCGCCAGTCAAAAAATCTCCTCTATATGCTCGATCCAATCATCGGCATATAGAATCCCCTCTGTGCCTCAGAAATCTCTTAGACGCATCTTCTGAAATTCCTGGATGCCCGACATCCTCTGCTGATACTGCTGAATCTGACCTCCCTGCGGCTGCACAGTAACCCTCTCCACAGTCATCATGGCCAACTGATGGGCATTATCTATACCCTATCTGAAGTTAGCAGACTGGCACTGTTGGGCCTCTATCATCTGCTGGAAGAAGGTGAATAACTGAGCTGCGTCGACCGATCCCGAAAGCGGCTGCTGCTGCAACACATCCGAGATAACCGGGGTCGACCTCCGAACAGGTGGAGGTACACCCCGAAAGCTACAGAAGCTCTGACATGAGCCGAAATGAGGGGAGTTGCGGTCTCGAGGACCTGCTGAACTGGACGAGAGGTGGCAGACCTCTCAGTAGTATCCCCCGGGCCGGAGCGATGGGATCGTGTCTCCATAACCATCGTAAAGACAGATCAAACAAGAAATCAATTACTGAGAATGAAGCGATATAATCAAAGAAGGATAGTTTATTTCAAAAGAAAGCAATTAATCAACAAGAATTTAGATGGCAGAAATTAGATAAGAGTTTTTCCTAAATATGATTGAGTACCTCCAAAAAAAACTATATCTTATATCCTACTGCATGCTGTAGTGATACTCTAGTTCGAGTACCACTACGAAATCTAGACCTGCATGGGCCACCACTAAAAATGTATCATGACCCGCACCTAGTGTAGAGTACGAGAAGTGGGCACGTCCAGCTTACGCTGCAGTGTCGACGGTAAAACGCTGTCCTAGGTCACATACATCTAATACATTAAAAGGTACTTGTACAATATATACTCTCCAATCGGAGGACAATACAGAAAGTACAGCTCAATCACAAATCTAAGGTAGAAAGGTACGATATGATAGATAAGAAGTCACAAGAGAAATACAAATAGAGGAAAGAAGTCTAAGTGTCTAATGACACAACATCTCAACATCCAGAAATATAACACAACTCAGAATGTCAATACAAAGCCAAATGAAAAGTCAAGCCTAGCTAAGCTAATCTAAATAGAAAGGGTGGTATCCTCAGCCAGAGCTGGATCCTCCTGAGAGTCCAGTTCGCAAGTGTCATCTAAGCCTGCTCTATAATAGGTAGGGCATAACTCCTCGATGTCATCTATAATATTTTTAACAGGTCCAGTCAGGACAGAAACGAGCACATAATCTCAAACAGTTCATATTATGGCAGAAAATTTAAAGCATACAATAGAGTAAGATACATGAAATGCTGTAAGAAAATATACATGAAAAGTAAGAGAGATATCTGTAACTGGAAATATCTACTATAAGTAAAGAACTGTAAGTGACTAGTGATTTAGAGTACAAGATGGTTATGTAAATAGCTTAAAATTTGCACATGAATAAGCTACAAATTTGTACATGAATATCTACTTTGGAATTGATCACATAACCACTTCTACTCTCCCGTACCCCAATCAATACACAAGGATCTGGACAAGTTATGTTATTGTACATGATTTCACATGAAGCTCAATAAATGAGTGCACATGAATAGTTATACATGAAGGCTCTATAAACATGAGAGTACATGAATCATATGAGTATACATGAATGGTAGAAGTACAGGAATACATGATGTAAGTGAAAAGCACATGACATGACGTATCCGATGCTCCCGAGGGGGATAACATCTCATGAAAGGATCCATATAGTACCAATCCGTATTATCAACATGACAGCATCAAGTAAATTAATATAGAGCAAAAATATAAGTTCCAGCAAGTATGAAATGATCAAAGAATGTACTCGCCTGATATGCTGAATGTCCGATGAGAATAGATGTCCAAATCAGAGTAACTGAGTCCTATTTAGAGCAACACATGTCACAATGTATCCACAATGGTAAAAATAAAGTTTACAATACATTCTATATGATTCTAGGTCATTCTAGGCCAAAGTCAACTCTTGGTCAACTATGGTCAACATGAAGTCAAACTATGGTCAACAAGTCCAAGTCTAGTCAAATCTAGTCTAGGTTAGTCAATCTTAGTCCCAATCAATGTCTAGGTATAAATGTATATCATATATATATATATATATATATATATATATATATATATTTTGGAAAGCCCCCCATTTTATTAATCCAGGCTCGAAGACCGAAGCCGGTAAAAGTATACAAGGCGCAAAATGCCGAAGCCTATACAAGTATACCACCAAAAGGAGAGAGAAAGAAGGATGGGGGGGCCGGCAACGAACGAGAACTAGGGGAGAATAGAGGCCCAGAAAGCCCTCGAGCTGTGAGTGCACCGGGTGCTCCTTTTACGACATTGACGGAAGACTTCCCGGATGAGCTGAATGGCCGTGTAGTGGAGACCTTCATATCTTGCTTTGTTACGATTCTTCCATATGACCCACGTGGCGGCCGCTGCGACGATCTGGTGTCCGTGGGAGGCAGAGCCCCAAGAGTATGCCAGATCGTGGAAGCGCCCACTCCCTGGCGCAATGCTACACAGTTGGTTGAGGATCCTCCAAATGTGACCTGGCAGATCCCCAAGATAGAAGATGTGGTCGATAGTCTCCATCTGGCGGTCAGCGCAACAGTTGTAGGCTGAAGCTAAGCTGAACCCTATGGTCTTCAGAATCTCGTCGGTGGGTAGATTCTGCCTGATGACTCTCCATATCAGAATGGACCACTTCTTAGGAATGCAAGGGTGCCAGTAGGGAGCAATGGTAGGGTTCGGATGCCCAATAACCCGCACCGTGCGTCTCGCCGACCGCATCGTAAATGCCCCCGAAGCCTCGAGCGACCACCTCCATGCATCCTCTTCGTTTCTGATTCTAACTCCGCATCGTCGTATGCTCTCCACGGTTTCGTTTCCGGACCAGTCACGAATCTTTTTCCAGTTCCAGTCGTTACAACTGTGGTCCCACAGGTCGCTAATCCTGCCGTTTCTAGGGGTCTCCGTGATGCTCGGGATCATGTTGTCGCCAATCCATCTCTCCAAAAAGGGGTCCGAGTGACCGTCACCCAATTGGAGTCTCATAATAGGTTCGGCGCTAGCCCGCCCCTCGATGATGCGACGCTACGCCACAGAGGATCGGCTGTTGGAGATGGCTACTGCAGGGTGACTGTGCTTGAAGTATCTGGCCTTCATGAATCTGGTCCATAAGTTGTTGCTGGTCCGAAGAGTCCACCACAGTTTCAACGAGAAAGCTTGAACGATGTGGGAGAGTTTGGTAAAGCCTAGTCCCCCTTCCTCGGTAGGGCGCGCCATAGATTTCCAACTGGCCCAGTGATGCTTGTTCTGACCTTTGTCCTTACCCCAAAAGAAGTTACAGAATGTCTGTTCAATCGATGTTAGAACCTTCTTGGGTGGGGAACACATGGCCAAGGTGTGGATTGGGATAGAGGTGAGAACATGATTGATGAGAATCATCTTGCCGCCGAGGGATAAAGTGGCATTGTGCCACCCCTCAAGTTTTTTCCTGATTCGAGAGATCAACTCCTCGAATATGCCGGAGTTGGATCTCCCGTACACAAGGGGGCATCCAAGGTACTTGAAGGGGGGGTGGGTCACGTTGAAGGATGTTAAGTTGGATAGGCCGCGGGCGTGCTCTCGATCGAAGTTATGGTGGGCGTAAATGACGCTCTTGGCGGTATTGATTTTCTGACCGGAGCATCTTGAGTATCTCTGCAGAGTGTGGTGTACCACTTCAACCGCACCAATATCCCCGGACGAGAATATGAGAACGTCGTCGGCGAAGGCCAGGTGGGTGATGAAGGGGCAACCGCTGGAGGTATGGTAGTGCTGGAAGTTGGGAGTATTGATCATGTTGTTAAGGTTTCTGCTCAAGGCGTCAGCCGCAATGATGAAAACAGTGGATGAGAGGGGGTCGCCCTGTCTAACACCACGAGTGGATTTGAAGAATCCATCGGCCTGACCGTTAATAACCGTCGAGAACCAAGAATTGCTAATGGATCTCCACACTGTGTTGGTCCAGCTTTCCGAGAATCTGAAAGCTCTTAAGACCCATATAATAAACTGCCAATCCAGTCTGTCATAAGCTTTCTCCATGTCGAGCTTGATGGCGATGTTTCCCCCTCTAGTAGGAAACTTCATGCAGGTGATTAATTCCTGAGCGAGCATGATGTTGTCCTGGATGTTTCTACCGCGAACAAATCCGCTTTGCTCCTCGGAGATGATCTTGGGGAGCAATCCGGCCATTCTGGTTGCAATGATCTTGGAGATGATCTTATTTGTGAAAGTGCATAGACTGATGGGACGGAAGTCGCGGAAAGATTCGGGGTTGGAGTTTTTCGGGATAAGGATCAGCTTGGCGCTAGAAATTGCTCTGGGGTAAGTGGCTCCCTCGAAGAATGCGATAGCCGCCGCAGTGATGTCCTGTTTGATAATCTCCCAGCAGGTGCGAAAGAATACTCCCAAAAAACCGTCCGGGCCGGGTGCACTGTTCGCATCCAGGGCCCAAACCGCGTCGGTCACCTCCTGCTCGGTGGGAAGCAACTCCAGTTGACCATTGTCGGTGTCGCTGATGAGATGTGGAATGACATTCAGGAAGGAGTTGTCTTTGTGGACCGTCTCTTTGGTGAATAACTTGGAGTAGAATTCCGCAGCGGCCGCTTATATATATATATATATATATATATATATATATATATATATATATATATATATATATATATATATATATATATATATATATACACAAATCTAAACCAAGACTATACTACCAAGTACATGGCCTATAGCCCATATCACATAGCAAAACCAATATATAACAAGAATATACCACATATTATATATACAATATATATACAAACACAATCCACATCATATATGACTGTACATATATATATATATAACCATACACACACACACACATATATATATATATATATATATATATATATATATATATATATAGAGAGAGAGAGAGAGAGAGGGAAAGGGGTTGACTAGTAAAATATATATATATATACCCTTTCCCTCTCTCTCTCTCTCTCTATATATATATATATATATATATATATATATATATATATATATATATAGAGAGAGAGAGAGAGAGAGAGGGAAAGGGGTTGACTAGTATGTGAGTATGTGTGTGTGTGTGTGTGTGTGTGTGTGTGTGTGTGTGTGTATGTACATGAATAGGAAAGTGTGAGTGTATACCTCTGTTCACCGAGGGTGTCATAGGTTAAAATGTGTGGGTGTGTGCTGTTAAGGGGGGTGTGTGTGTATACAATTAAAGTTTATGAGTGTATGTGTTCAGTTAAGGGTGTGTGCTGTGGCATGTAGGTAGAGTGTGGGTGTATGCATGATGCGTGAGGGTTCACAGGTTAACTGTCCACAAGCCAACTCAGTAACATGTAACAATTAACATTCAAATCAAATTCAGTTTTCATATAACCCAAAGTTCGGTTAACATATATTAACCCAAAGTTCGGTTAACATATATTAACCCAAACTCAGTTTAACATGCTAAATACTCAAAGTTCAATTAACATGTAATTCAATCTCAGTTTCTCATTTTAAACTCAGTTTTTATATTCAAAATCTCAGTTTCAAATGAACAGTTAATATAAAAGGGAAACATATATACATATATGTACATACTATGATACATCCAAATATACATGTATATAATCACTTAAAATTGGAGAAAAGTGTGTACAGAGGTGTCACACACATGTGCACGTGTCAGGGGGTGTCTACGTGTCCAGGAAATTGGACACGAGCTGTCCAAAATACTCAAACTGTTGAGTATCAGAAAACTGTGCAGTACAGTGTGGTGGGGATGTGTCGGGTAGGTTTGGACGTGTCGGGTAGGTTTGGACACGACATAGGGCACTAGAGGCCACGTGATCGTGTCCACGTGTAGATGGGGTGTTGGTCTTCGTGGTCGAAACCTCATTTGGTGTCCACGATGTGTCCACAAGGGACACGAGACGCGTATCAGTCGAAAAAATTCGACTGTGCGCAGGCACACTCGATATCATGTCCGACACGAATCCATTTGACACAAAACTTGGGGGCTAAATTGTCAGTCACGGCCCCCACCTCCATGCCAAATGGCAAGTGTCCATGTATCCCACTCGAGGAGAAATCGTACACGAGTAGCAGGACACGCGTACGACAGTGTCGTACTGCAATTCGTGTCCAATTTTGGACACAAATCCGACACAGAAATGTGCTCCGTGAAAAGGGGAATCAAATCACACATATAGGGCTACTAATTTATGAAATTTGTTCTGGAAAATATGAATAAACAGTGCATGTAGGCATTTTATCGAACACGTGCAATAACACTCCGATACACATGCGATACGCATACCAAATCAACACCAATTCCTACCAAACTTGGCCTACAGGTCCATGTCACTCCCGTTTCCCGTTATACGTATTTTTGTATGCGTATACGAGATTTCTGACATTTATTAGGTGGACCGTAGTTAGTCTTGTTTTGCTTAGCCTAGTCTTGGTTTAATCTGGACTTTGTTTATTAATCGGTTCGGTTCAATTTGACTTGGTTTGGCTTGGCTTGGCTTGGTTTGAGATGGAGAGGGTTGATATATAACCCAACTTCTTCTCTCTCTCTTCATTCACTTCTTCATTTATTTTCTTCATCTTCTTCATTTACTCCTCCCACCTACCAAGTCCTAGGCAAGTACAACTTGCTTTACGATAGATCTCAAGTTTTATTGTTCATTCTCTTCCTTACTTGATTTTAAGCCACTTTAGAACTTGACCTTTTTCATTTTGGTGGATGGATTCATGTAGATCTAAGAGTGTATTATTTTCGGTTTTCTTGGGTTTGATTTATTAAACTTTATTATTTTTATGTTTTGATTGTTCCATGTTGTAGAGAATTCGATTTTACCCAAAATAGACCTTTGAAAAGTTAGATTTCGACGTATTTTGAGGAAGTTATGGCCAAAAGCATTTTTGGCCATTTTCTAGTTTATCTGTCCTGATTTTGGCAGGGACGATAAATAGTGCCGCATGAATAGTGCCGCAGCCGTATGAGATGAATAGTGTCGCAGCTGCATGAGATGAATAGTACCGCAGCCGCAGGAATGAATAGTGTTGCATAAATAGTGCCGCAGCCACATGAGATGAATAGTACCGCAGCCGCATGGATGAATAGTATCCTATGGAATGAATAGTGCTGCAGCCGCATGAGATGAATAGTGCCACAGCCGTATGAGATAAATAGTGTCGCAGTCGCAGGCATGAATAGCACCGTAGTCGCATGGATGAATAGTGTCGTATAAATAGTACCGCAGCCGCAGACATGAATAGTGCCGCAGCGGCATGGATAAATAGTGTCGCATGAATAGTGCCGCAGTCGCATGAGCATGAATAGTGCCGCATAGATGAATAGTGTCGCAGAATGCCGTATAGGGCCTATTTTGGCTGTTTTAAGTCCTATTTGGCTAACTTGTGGCCAGAATTTCTCCCAACTTCCAACATGAAAGTTTTAGATCTTTTTCTTGGCTTCAAGAATATATTATTAGCTATTTTATGCAAGTTTCTCTCATTCATGATAATATAAGAATAGAAATCGACAGTGGCCCGCTGTGGCGTACTCTTGACAAGTAAATTGACATGATATATATCGATATGCTGTTACGACAGCTAGCCTGACATGACAAGTATGAAAGATCTGGACACCATGGGCGATTGTATTTGTACAAATAAACTGGTACTGTCTTGCATCATGTCTAGGATGGGGATCCCTGAGTACCACGATCAGGGGTACCTACTGAATTCAACTAAGGCTAATAACTAGAATAATCCAGTAGTCATGAAGAGATTTCCCAGCTACAGGCAATCCCGTTATCTGGGCGCTCAAGTGGACTTGTAGCCTACCGACGAGTAGGGCACATTTCCAGCACACAGTCACGTGTTACATTCTTCATAATCGGACATTCGACCTGGATAACCGGATGGTCTGCAAGACTTGTGGCTGTTGGGAGAATCTCATTGCATCTTGCTAGTAACTAGGCCTGTGATAACCCTAGTTAGTTAAAAGTATCAAGCCGTACTCTTGATTGGCCGTGATTGATTGGATGGAGTTTATTCCAGCTTAGTCTTATCCTAATCCCGTACAAGATTGTGACATGAAATGATTATTGATGGTTGCCTTAGCAATAAAGATCAGGGTGTCACGACCCGCACCCGGATATACGGGTACGAATACGTGGGCCACGCCCAGCCTACGCCCCGGTATCGGCGGTAGAACGCTGTCAAGTATACTATACTAACTACAACATCTAAGAATCCATAACTAGAAGTGTACTCATGTCACATCACGAAAACTAAGGAAGATAAGACAAGAAATAATAACAATATCACTAGAACAACTAGAATCTATAATAATCATAAGACATGAAAGATAAAGAAAGAACAACAAGACTAACTAAGGATAACTACCAGGCAACTCACATAGAATAATAGTGAGATCCACCTCAGCTAGCAACATCATGAAGTCCAATAATGAGGGCACAACTACTCCTAAAATTTTTCAACATATCCGGTCAGGATGGAACGAGTACATATATCTCATAACAGATCTCAAGATAGAATAAAAGGTATAAGACTGTAAATAGAGCATATACAATGAAATCATGGAGTGTACATATATGTATCATGGCATGGTAAGCTGTAGAGCTAGAGCTAGAACAAGAAAGTAGAACTGAATCATGGTATGTACACAAATCAAGGTAAGCTATATATCCAATGTGTGTGAGTAGCAGTTTCAACTTGTGATCGGCTTGGAAAACTGTCAAGAATCGGCCTGGCAAGTCATATGTGCGGTATATGACTCACACTGTTCGGAAATCGGGATGGATATGATCACAGGCATACGCTACTACTCCCCCTACCCCAACTGGTAGAATGGATCCAAACAGGACACGTCACTGCACGGGATTCTAATGAGAAGGTCACGAACCTGCTCTAGAATCAGTGACCATATATCGAGCAAGAGCTACAAGGGTGCTTGCACAATACATCCCAACCTAAGAAGGAGAGACATCTCTCGTCGGGATCCAAGAATACCAATCCGTGAGAACCATGTGTCAAGGATAAGCATATCAACACTAATTACATGAATCATAACAGTTATCATAAATTGGGAATAAGTTATCAGAGAATGTACTCGCCTGGGGTCCTGCTGTCAATATGAATCAGGGTTCAGAGTAAAGCCACAGACCTAAAGATGAAATAATACAAGAGCTGATCAGGGTCAAATGACATACTAACATCTAGGTCAAACTAAGTCAAACTAAGACAAACTGGGTCAAGGTTGACGTAAAGTTGACTTTGGTCAACTGGTCAACTTCGGTCAACTCTAAGTCTAATCTAGGTTAAATAGGTCAATGGTTGACCTACAGTTGACTTTGGTCAAAAAGTCAACGTTGGTCAAATCTGATAAAACCTAGGTCAGCTGTTGACTCTACTTCGACGTCTGGACAAAGTAGTCAACCATGGTCAAGCTAGTATCTATAAACCTCTACAAGGTCAACTTATAAATTTCAGTGATTTAGGAATTACTGAAATCGACGGGTCTCTAAAACAACCAAAAGGAAAAAATATTATAATAATAGGATGACACAAAAAGGGAAGAAATCTACAGATGTTGTCGGATGATGAAACTAACATCACCAACGTGTCCAGAATGGTCAAATCAGCTAGAATAGCCTGTCCAAAAGTCCAATTTGGACACAGGGGCAAAACGGTAATTTTAGGCCAAAATAATGTCCGTCATTGGACACACTTTGCACCGAAAAGCGTGTCAGGATAGAAGTCTACAAAACCTAGCAAATTATATGTCCACGAATCCAGAATGATGATACGAACCCAACGGTATGTCCAAAATTGGATTCCGTTGACCCGATCTCAAATTGGTCCGTTGACGCGGACATTTGGAATCCGATTTGCTCGGAAATGCGTGCCGGAGCAATTGTCTTCAAAACTCAGCAAATTATATGTCAATGAGTCTAGAATGACGATACGAACTCAACGGTATATCCGGAATTGGATTCCGATGAGCCGATCTCAAAATGACCAGTTGGCCCGGATATTGGTATCCGACTTGCACCGAAATGCGTGCCGGAACCAATGTCCACTAAAATCTAGCAAATTATATGTCAACGAGTCCAGAATGACGATACGAACTCAACGGTATATCCGGAATTGGATTCCGATGAGCCGATCTCAAAATGACCCGTTGACTCAGAAAGCGGGACCCGCTTTGCACCGAAATGCGTGTCCGGGCCCACGTTCTCCAAATCTAACAAACTTTATATGAAAACATACCAGAACGACGCCACGAGTCTACTGGTGGTGTCAGAAATTGAATCCGGAAATCCCGGGTTCAAAAATGGAATTTAACTAGTGCAAATTAAAGAATTCGAACGACCAACTTTGGCGTCGAATTCGACCGACCTAACTAGCTCAAACTGAAATGAAATCTAAAGGGGGCAGGAAGAGGGTTATACCAGCTGTGCACCAGAACTGGTGGGGCGCAAAACGGAGCTACGACGACGAAGATACGAACCCGCGAAGTTGGCGTCGCAAAACTGTCCAAAAATAGCACAATTTAAAACGTCAACTTGGTGGCCGGTTTTGATGTATCAAACGACGAAATTAACGGGTGAAATTTGAGAGGGATGAAGGGGTATATACCGAGATTGAGACGGAGCGAAGAAATCGCCGATCCAATGGTCGGATCTCCCAGAAAATACGCGCGAACTTGCTGTCCCGAGACTCGAATTCTGAAATTCGTTCGCGCGCGCGCCGACGGGATTTCGTGCAAAACGCACGAATCGCCTGTGCGTTGCGCCGGGGAGGATGGCGGTGGCCAGGGGGAGGTCGCCCGGGGGTGCGCCAGGCCATGGGGGGCCGACCACGGCCGGCGGCGGCGGCGCTGCACCGCGCGGCCTGCCGGTGCGCGCGCGGCCTGCCGGTGCGCGCGCGGCCTGCCGGTGCGCGCGCGGCCTGCCGGTGCGTGCGCACATCGCAGCACTGGCTGCGAGCTGCTGCTACAGCAGCGTGGCTGCACTGGCCGCGGGGGTCGTCGGCCACACGGTGGCGCGGCCACGGCGGCAGCTGCCCGGCGGCGTGGTCGCGGGGGTGGGGGCGGTTATGGTGATGGTGGTGGCGTTGGTAATGGTTTGTGGTGGTGGTGAGGATGATGATAATGGTGATGGTGGTTGTGTTCTTCCTTTGAAGAAGAAGAAGACTAAGAAGATGGAGTTGAGGAAGAAGAAGGAGAAGTGAGGAAGAAGGAGGAGTTGATGAAGAAAAATGATGGGGGAGGGTGGTCGCTCACGTACAGGTGAGGGGAGGGTGAGGTGTTGGTAGAGAGAGAGTGATGGGAGAGGAGAGGGATATTTAATATATATGTGTGTGTATATTAAATATAGTAGAGAGAGAAGGAGAGATAGATATTTGGAGAGAGAGAGAGATCCTATCCTAGTTGAATTTAGGACCGGCCAAATAGGGAGGGGGTGTGCTGGTGGATGGGTTGGGGTGTGTGTGTTGTGTGTATTAAATGAGAGGGGAGGAGAGAGAGAAATATATATGTATATATAATATATGTGGGTGTACATATATTTATATAAAGAGTAAGAGAGAAAGAGATATTTAGAGAAATAGGGAGGAGAGATGTAGTCGGTCCACATGGGGGGGAGGGAGGAGTTAATGTGCTGGTGATGGGGTGTGGAGTGTAGGTAGAGAGAGAATAAGTGTAATATATATATATATATATATTAATGTATATATATGTGTATATATACAATGAGGGAATTAGATATTTACATAAAAAGAGATATTTAGGGTAGAGGAAAAAATATCAGTGGGGTATGGACAATCACGATGGAGGGCAACATGGAGCTGGGTTCGGGTTCGGTAGAGCCGGGTCGGGCCAAAATCGGACAAGGTGCAATATTCGAATTAAAATAGGTGTTTATAATCATGGGCAAATAAATAACATATGGGGATTCAAATAAATGGGACACAAGTGGCAGGTGGGTAGTAGGCTTCGTGTGGGCCATATTCCTATTTGGGGTCGACTGGATTGGACCGATATCGGGCCCGGAAATTAAATGGAAAATTAAATCAGATTTTACGGCAGATAATTAATTGGCCTAAATTGAACCGGAAGTTGTGCGAAGGAAATGGAGCACAAAATGGAGTGTCTGAGTGGGACACAAAGGTCATGGGTGAAAAACGTCTCGAGTAGGTCAAACATGACAAGTTGGTTCTGAGAAAACGACTGGTCTGGTCCTCCTAGATTAAAAGTCACGGTAACGCGCATATGATGAGCAAGGAAAAGAGTGGAAATTCAATTAATAATTAAATGGTCTAATATTGACCCGAACTTGCACGATATAAAAGGAGCACAAGGGAACGAGTTTGGATGGGACATGATATTTTGACGTGAAGGTAATCTCGTCTACTAAAAACTTCAAGAAGGAAGTTTCCAGAGACTGGCATCCCTGATGCTCTAGAATTCCAAGTCACGGTAAAGAGCATTAATGATAAAAAAAATTAATTACATAGAAATGAATTATTGAAAATAATTCATTAGAAAATTCGAAAAATAATTCGGGAAATTCAGGGGGCTTACATCCTACCCACCTTATAGAAATTTCGTCCTCGAAATTAAGGTTGTAGTAGGGGTAAAACAAGATAGAAAGTTTTTAGGCAAAAACTTAGGCACGATCATAGAATGACAAGTTTGCACGATTAAGATATTCAATTCACAATTATTCAGGCATGATGAAAATTTTTCGCACGATGGAATCAAAATATGAACAGAATCATATAGGCACGATTATAGATAAGTTAAATCATTGGGACACGATTCAGAAAATGAGACTCCGGCAAAATCAAGGATAGTCTGAAGCCTAATCGTGATTGGAATAGAATTTAGTCATTTGCCATAATTGAATCGAAAGTTTAAAGCACGAGTGATGATAGCATTGTCCATTCACGATAAAAATAATAATTTAGTCTCAGCACGATTGAAATTATTCAAGTTTTGAGTAAATCAGAATTTGGGCAAGATAGAGAATAGACTCAACGAAGTCTGGACACGAACATCTAAGAAGGAAATCATATCACAATGGAATTCGAAACCATTTAAGTTTAATCAACAATCAAGACCCTTTGGCACGATAAACTAGACAACCAGAATCGATTGGTCAATCAGAGAGGATCAATTTCACGATATCAAAATATAATAAACAAATCAAGGATGTAGAATTGAATTGCTTCTGTTATCATAGAAACCAGAATATGGGATCATAGGAGGAAGCCGGGTAATCATCTCGCTCTACTTCGACTACTACCAACAATGTCTACTCCGAGACGGATGATTACGATACTTCCTCGATTTCTTCCAAGATAAAAGATATGAAAATTCTGAAATTTTCAGAGGTTTCTAGTGTAGATGACAGATGTAGATATGAGATAGGTGATTGGTGGAACCAAGACATAATTGATCAAGGCGGAGGAAGTAAAGGTAAGGTGAGAAAATCATCATGCGATGAGGAAGAGAAGAATGGAAAACAGAAGTAATAGTAGGAACTGCTCTTGCCCAATAGGTTAAAACAAGTGAATCAATTTAAGATACGATCTGATAACCATACACGTCTATCCCAAATCATGTTGCCAGAATTCTCGCCACGCCAGTAAGCATAGCGGTAATAAACAATAAAGTCCATAACTATGGTATACATCCTATAATCACGTCACCTAGATTCCTTACCACGCCACCCGGTATGGCTGCAAGAGAACCTAAATGACATAACTAGGATAGCATATCCAAAATCAGGCTCTATGTCCATGTCTCGCTAGCTAATATGACTGCAATGAATTCTAAACTCCATAAATAAAGTAGACACTTATCGTTCTCAACGTCCTTGTCCAAAATATGTTTATCAGGATATCTTAACTCAATTCTTAAAAGAATTATCCAAAACAAAATCAAACGTCAACAACGAATATTAAGATTTAAAATTCAACAACAAGTCAAGGGTAAGTTAATAGAAACAACAGAAACAACTTCCGAGATGGGGTTCAGAGAAAAAAATCTCAGGAAAAGTCCAGAGGGTACTACCTAGGTCAAGATAGAAAATGGTAGAATATAATCTAAAACAAACCTCGACCATGATACGAGGTTGATAAATCATATTCTCTCCCCAACCTAGATGATATACAAGTCCAACTTATACCTTCCTCTGGGGTCCACAACCCATCCCAAGAAGGATTAAAGTTTGATACGGACAGATATTTCAGAAATCAGGACGAATGGAAACAAGTGGGAAAAGATTTGAAAGCCTTCGAAATAAGATTCCCAGGGGTCATCCCTAGAATCTACCAAGAGTTCCTAATACGTGACTGAGTACCAATTCCTAAAATATTCCATGACTCAACCTTAATCCTAGGGCAGGCTCGTAGTAGTACAGATAAGCTCAAGCACTACTACGACTTCGCATTAACTGCAAAGACTGACCTGCATGGGCCACCACTAAAAATGTGTCACGACCCGCACCCGGATATACGGGTACGAATACGTGGGCCACGCCCAGCCTACGCCGCGGTATCGGCGGTAGAACGCTGTCAAGTATACTATACTAACTCCAACATCTAAGAATCCATAACTAGAAGTGTACTCATGTCACATCACGAAAACTAAGGAAGATAAGACAAAAAATAATAACAATATCACTAGAACAACTAGAATCTATAATAATCATAAGACATGAAAGATAAAGAAAGAACAACAAGACTAACTAAGGATAACTACCAGGCAACTCACATAGAATAATAGTGAGATCCACCTCAGCTAGCAACATCATGAAGTCCAATAATGAGGGCACAACTACTCCTAAAATTTTTCAACATATCCGGTCAGGATGGAACGAGTACATATATCTCATAACAGATCTCAAGATAGAATAAAAGGTATAAGACTGTAAATAGAGCATATACAATGAAATCATGGAGTGTACATATATGTATCATGGCATGGTAAGCTGTAGAGCTAGAGCTAGAACAAAAAAGTAGAACTGAATCATGGTATGTACACAAATCAAGGTAAGCTATATATCCAATGTGTGTGAGTAGCAGTTTCAACTTGTGATCGGCTTGGGAAACTGTCAAGAATCGGCCTGGCAAGTCATATGTGCGGTATATGACTCACACTGTTCGGGAATCGGGATGGATATGATCACAGGCATACGCTACTACTCCCCCTATCCCAACTGGTAGAATGGATCCAAACAGGACACGTCACTGCACGGGATTCTAATGAGAAGGTCGCGAACCTGCTCTAGAATCAGTGACCATATATCGAGCAAGAGCTACAAGGGTGCTTGCACAATACATCCCAACCTAAGAAGGAGAGACATCTCTCGTCGGAATCCAAGAATACCAATCCGTGAGAACCATGTGTCAGGGATAAGCATATCAACACTAATTACATGAATCATAACAGTTATCATAAATTAGGAATAAGTTATCAGAGAATGTACTCGCCTGGGGTCCTGCTGTCAATATGAATCAGGGTTCAGAGTAAAGCCACAGACCTAAAGATGAAATAATACAAGAGCTGATCAGGGTCAAATGACATACTAACATCTAGGTCAAACTAAGTCAAACTAAGACAAACTGGGTCAAGGTTGACGTACAGTTGACTTTGGTCAACTGGTCAACTTCGGTCAACTCTAAGTCTAATCTAGGTTAAATAGGTCAATGGTTGACCTACAGTTGACTTTGGTCAAAAAGTCAACGTTGGTCAAATCTGATAAAACCTAGGTCAGCTGTTGACTCTACTTCGACGTCTGGACAAAGTAGTCAACCATGGTCAAGCTAGTATCTATAAACCTCTACAAGGTCAACTTATGAATTTCAGTGATTTAGGAATTACTGAAATCGACGGGTCTCTAAAACAACCAAAAGAAGAAAATATTATAATAATAGGATGACACAAAAAGGGAAGAAATCTACAGATGTTGTCGGATGATGAAACTAACATCACCAACGTGTCCAGAATGGTCAAATCAGCTAGAATAGCCTGTCCAAAAGTCCAATTTGGACACAGGGGCAAAACGATAATTTTGGGCCAAAATGATGTCCGCCATTGGACACACTTTGCACCGAAAAGCGTGTCAGGATAGAAGTCTACAAAACCTAGAAAATTATATGTTCACGAATCCAGAATGATGATACGAACCCAACGGTATGTCCAAAATTGGATTCCGTTGACCCGATCTCAAATTGGTCCGTTGACGCAGACATTTGGAATCCGGTTTGCACGGAAATGCGTGCCGGAGCAATTGTCTTCAAAACTCAGCAAATTATATGTCAACGAGTCTAGAATGACGATACGAACTCAACGGTATATCCGGAATTGGATTCCGATGAGCCGATCTCAAAATGACCCCTTGGCCCGGATATTGGTATCCGACTTGCACCGAAATGCGTGCCGGAACCAATGTCCACTAAAATCTAGCAAATTATATGTCAACGAGTCCAGAATGACGATACGAACTCAATGGTATATCCGGAATTGGATTCCGATGAGCCGATCTCAAAATGACCCGTTGACTCAGAAAGCGGGACCCGCTTTGCACCGAAATGCGTGCCCGGGCCCACGTTCTCCAAATCTAACAAACTTTATATGAAAATATATCAGAACGATGCCACGAGTCTACTGGTGGTGTCAGAAATTGAATCCGGAAATCCCGGGTTCAAAAATAGAATTTAACTAGTGCAAATTAAAGAATTCGAACGACCAACTTTGGCGTCGAATTCGACCGACCTAACTAGCTCAAACTGAAATAAAATCTAAAGGGGGCAGGAAGAGGGTTATACCAGCTGTGCACCGGAACTGGTGGCGCACAAAACGGAGCTGCGACGACGAAGATACGAACCCGCGAAGTTGGCGTCGCAAAACTGTCCAAAAATAGCACAATTTAAAATGTCAACTTGGTGGCCGGTTTTGATGTATCAAACGACGAAATTAACGGGTGAAATTTGAGAGGGATGAAGGGGTATATACCGAGATTGAGACGGAGCGAAGAAATCGTCGATCCAACGGTCGAATCTCCCAGAAAATATGCGCGAACTTGCTGTCCCGAGACGCAAATTCTGAAATTCGTTCGCGCGCGCGCCGACGGAATTTCGTGCAAAACGCACGAATCGCCTGTGCGTTGCGCCGGGGAGGATGGCGGTGGCCAGGGGGAGGTCGCCCGGGGGTGCGCCAGGCCATGGGGGGCCGGCCACGGTCGGCGGCGGCGGCGCTGCACCGCGCGGCCTGCCGGTGCGCGCGCGGCCTGCCGGTGCGCGTGCGGCCTGCCGGTGCGCGCGCACATCGCAGCACTGGCTGCGAGCTGCTGCTGCAGCGGCGTGGCTGCACTGGCCGCGGGGGTCGTCGGCCACACGGTGGCGCGGCCACGGCGGCAGCTGCCCGGCGGCGTGGTCGCGGGGGTAGGGGCGGTTATGGTGATGGTGGTGGCGTTGGTAATGGTTTGTGGTGGTGGTGAGGATGATGATAATGGTGATGGTGGTTGTGTTCTTCCTTTGAAGAAGAAGAAGACTAAGAAGAAGGAGTTGAGGAAGAAGAAGGAGAAGTGAGGAAGAAGGAGGAGTTGATGAAGAAAAATGATGGGGGAGGGTGGTCGCTCATGTACAGGTGAGGGGAGGGTGAGGTGTTGGTAGAGAGAGAGTGATGGGAGAGGAGAGGGATATTTAATATATATGTGTGTGTATATTAAATATAGTAGAGAGAGAAGGAGAGATAGATATTTGGAGAGAGAGAGAGAGATCCTATCCTAGTTGAATTTAGGACCGGCCAAATAGGGAGGGGGTGTGCTGGTGGATGGGTTGGGGTGTGTGTGTTGTGTGTATTAAATGAGACGGGAGGAGAGAGAGAAATATATATGTATATATAATATATGTGGGTGTACATATATTTATATAAAGAGTAAGAGAGAAAGAGATATTTAGAGAAATAGGGGGGGGAGAGATGTAGTCGGTCCACATGGGGGGGAGGGAGGAGTTAATGTGCTGGTGATGGGGTGTGGAGTGTAGGTAGAGAGAGAATGAGTGTAATATATATATATATATATATATATATATATATATATATATATATATATATATATATATATATTAATGTATATATATGTGTATATATATACAATGAGGGAATTAGATATTTACATAAAAAGAGATATTTAGGGTAGAGGAAAAAATATCAGTGGGGTATGGACAATCACGATGGAGGGCAACATGGAGCTGGGTTCGGGTTCGGTAGAGCCGGGTCGGGCCAAAATCGGACAAGGTGCAATATTCGAATTAAAATAGGTATTTATAATCATGGGCAAATAAATAACATATGGGGATTCAAATAAATGGGACACAAGTGGCAGGTGGGTAGTAGGCTTTGTGTGGGCCATGTTCCTATTTGGGGTCGACTGGATTGGACCGATATCGGGCCCGGAAATTAAATAGGAAATTAAATCAGATTTTACGGCAGATAATTAATTGGCCTAAATTGAACCGGAAGTTGTGCGAAGGAAATGGAGCACAAAATGGAGTGTCTGAGTGGGACACAAAGGTCATGGGTGAAGAACGTCTCGAGTAGGTCAAACATGACAAGTTGGTTCTGAGAAAACGACTGGTCTGGTCCTCCTAGATTAAAAGTCACGGTAACGCGCATATGATGAGCAAGGAAAAGAGTGGAAATTCAATTAATAATTAAATGGTCTAATATTGACCCGAACTTGCGCGATACAAAAGGAGCACAAGAGAACGAGTTTGGATGGGACATGATATTTTGACGTGAAGGTAATCTCATCTACTAAAAACTTCAAGAAGGAAGTTTCCAGAGACTGGCATCCCTGATGCTCTAGAATTCCAAGTCACGGTAAAGAGCATTAATGATAAAAAAAATTAATTACATAGAAATGAATTATTGAAAATAATTCATTAGAAAATTCAAAAAATAATTCGGGAAATTCAGGGGGCTTACACAGGGGTCCAGTTCTGTTCAGGCGAAGGGTTACAACCCCGGTCCTTATTTGGTTTAAGGATTGTAACCTGGCTCCCGAAGCAGTTATGTGTCCTCTCTTCGTTTATTGTCTTATTTCAATGCCATGCCATGTTCGTCATGTTTTACCTTACCTTAATACCATGATTATTTATGCTGGCCATAGCAATAAAGATCAGGGGTCCAGTTCTGTTCAGGCGAAGGGTTACAACCCCGGTCTTTGTTTGGTTTAAGGGTTGTAACCTGGCTCCCAGAGCAGTTCTGTGTCCTCTCTTCGTTTATTGTCTTCACTGTACCAATAGT
The DNA here is from genome assembly GCA_029216955.1 of Iris pallida. Lineage (NCBI taxonomy): Eukaryota > Viridiplantae > Streptophyta > Magnoliopsida > Asparagales > Iridaceae > Iris > Iris pallida. Next base: position 4,224,230 of record JANAVB010024199.1, on the reverse strand, counting down.
ATTTGAGACGAGTTTCTATTTAGGTGAAGGGCAGCAACCCCGGTCCTTGTTTGGTTTAAGGGTTGTGACCTGGCTACTTGAATGGTTTCTTCATACTCAGTTTACTGTTGTTATCTCTACTATTATCAGTTCTTTATTTATTTATTATCTTTAATATTCTATTGTGATATGCTGGTTTTAGTTCCTAAGTGAAGCCTCATTTGTGGCACTTGCTCTTTCTGGGGTCTGACCCAGCTGGTTTTGTGCGGCCAGATATCAGAGCAGCACCAGAGGATCCACCTGTCTTCCTGCCAGATGGTGACCATCAGGCGTAACCCTGGCAACGAGTGGGTTTCTTTTTGTCCTTCCACTTTATTGTAAAATTATTCTTTTGAGGCGTTTAGCCGGCGAGCACGTGTTAGCTCGTATTGCACCTTTATTTACTGTCTGCCTACGGGCTGTAACATGATTGACAGATCCTAGGGTTGATCATGTATGACTAAACTCTTGCTAGTCCTGACATTTTGTAACGACTAGCTTCATGATCATCCAATATGTAATATATGGGACGCCTTGCTATTATATATTTGGTGCGCTGACATCTTGTAACTATTATTGCTTGCTTGAGATTGAGACAATAGGCTTGTTCATGACCATAGGAGACTGTTGGCTTGTAGTTAAACCCTCATGTATCTAGACAGCCGTGACCGTATAGCGAGGTGGGTTGCACTTCAATATACGTAGCTGGCTATGTACGCCCCCGCTCTCCAGTATTCTGGTTCTGGGGTGTTACAGTCCATGGTGCCAAGATACATGCATTCATGAAGAGAAAACAGAAATTTAAAGGCGTTTAGGGCTATTTACCTATTGAGAGTTAGATCTCAATGAAAAGCTCTAATGAATATGTCTTTCTCCAAAAGCTATAGGCCAATATGCTCCAAATCCTTGCTAGTTAGCCTCCCATAGCCTCTATAGCAGCAATAGATCTCAATTCAAGAGACTAGACTCAATTTGGAGGAGAAATGGCAAAATTAGAGAAATTTGGGGAAGAACAAACTAGGGTTTGAAGGGGCTTTTCAAAAGAGGCAAGAAATGAATGAAGAGACATTAAATAGGGGAAAAGGGCCTCTCCTGCTGTTATGGGCCGGCCAAGCATGGCTAGGGTTAGGGTTTTCGTTCATGTGGTGGGCTATGGGCTTCTCTCTAGCAAGCTAGTTAAGCCTTCAAGCTAAAGGCCCAACCAACACCTTAAACCAAATATCTAAATGAACTTAAGTCATCTCCTAGTTAGATTAGGATCTAAACACAAGTCTAACATGCAAGCTAAGTCTCTATGGTCATGGTTAGACACTTGGCTAAGTCTCTAAAGTCTTAACTAGCAAAAGACCAAATCACATCTCCAATTAAAATATTAATAAAATAATAAAAAAATTACAATTACCAAAATACCCTCATTCTAAAATGTGGTAGTGACACATAACCTATGAATTAGAATCCTATAATGAAAAATATTTTATCTGTCACGCAAAAATTCTTAGTTGCTTGTCTGACACGCTATATGATATCTATTGCATAACTGCCACATCTCGAGAGCTTTGGGAAGCTCTCGAAAAAAAATAATACTCCAATGAAGGAGTAGGTTCTGAGATATACATAGTGGACAGGCTCTTAGAGTTTAAAATAGTTAATGAGAAGTCTGTGTTGAACAGACAAATTTTCTGCAAACTATTATACACGAGGTGTCTCAATAAGACATGTCATTTGCTGAAAAATTCTTGATTCTGGCTTTATTAATAAAGTACCTCCATCTT
>JANAVB010024199.1:4077440-4219940 GCA_029216955.1 Iris pallida | reverse complement strand
AGATTGGGATTTGTCCAGTGACTTACGTTACCTCTATATACTTGTATTCATCTTATGCTTGGTGTCTGTTATACGGGAGTTGGTTTTGATTAGGTGGGTTGGCAAACGCTTCCGCACGTGCCCAACTGTTGGTATCAAAGCTTTGGGGATTCTAGCAACCATGTCTATGGAGCAGATGAACACTCGTATGATCACCCTTACGGAGGGAACTGGACGATTTGGGAGCCAATGATGGAGGATCTACTCTGGTACAAGGATTTGCATGGTCCGTTGGAGGGCGACAGCGTAAAGCCATCGGACAAAGCTGCTGAAGACTGAAAATGACTGGATAGAAAGGTCATTGGATTTATCCGCCAATGGCTGGATGACTCGGTATTTCACCACATATCCATTGAGAGTTCGACAAAAGTATTATGGAAGAAGCTGCATTCGTTGTACGAATGGAAGACGGCTGGCAATAAGGCATTTTTTATTCATCAACTCGTCAACTCAAAGTACACGGAGGGTGCCTCAGTGGAACAACATCTGAATGAGGTTTAGGGTATCATCAATCAGCTATGTGCGATAAAGATGGTGATTGATGATGAGCTTCAGGCCCTACTGTTCTTGAGTTCTCTGCCGGAAAGCTGGAAGACATTGGTGGTGTCATTGAGCAACTCCGTGACTGATGGATTTGTCACGATGGAGGTAGTCAAAAGTAGCTTGTTGAATAAGGAGGTCCGACGCAAGCAAGGGAATCGTCGTAGGAGTCCGCTCTGGTGGCTTCCTACGAAAAGGGAAGACCCAAGTCACACGCGATGACTGGAGGAGTTCTCGGGATCTTGCGATTGTGGACCGCAAGGAGGGCTGCTATCATTATGGCAAATGAGGTCATATCAAGAAAAACTGCATGAAGCTCAAAGCTGAGAAGGTCAAAGGCAAAGACGATCAGGAGGATCTCACGGCATTTGGAGATATCATCATCGCAGCGACTGATGCAGAGGAACCTTGTGGCATGTGTCATGATGACGATTGGGTCATAGACACGGGGGTATCGTATCACGTAACTCCATATAGCAGGATCTTTACGTTATACCACGACGGTAGATTTGGATGTATGAAGATGGATGACAAGGGGACGGCTGTAGTTGTAGGCATCGGTGATATGCACTTGACGATAGAGTTTGGTGAGAAGCTTATCATTAGGGGTGTACGATATGTACAGAATTTCTGCTACAACTTGGTTTTAGTAGGTAGGCTGGCAGATGATGGCTTTCGTAGCCTGTTTGGGGACAAAGGTTGGATGCTTGTGAAGGGTTCCCAATAGCTAGTTCAGGAAGATTTGTGTTGTGGCATGTATAGGCTCAAGCCGCTGAGCTGTAAAGGTAGACCACATACATCGAATGGAGGCTCGAAGGGTGTTCGACAGGAGGTGGATCATCAAAAATTTGCTGAGGTGGGGCTTCTAGATGCTTTAATGGATACGGAGGATTCGGTTCGTCGATACAAGACGGATGGTGATGAGTCAAAGATTAAGGGTTAGTCTGTCGGTCCTATGACAGCTGGTCGGTCTCCAGGTGGGTGTTGCAATACGGATCCAGTTTTGGCGACAGGCAGCTTGCCAAAGCTTCACGGAGCGATATCAGTTTCAGTAATTCGAAGCCAGGTTGAAGATCAAGGTTTGCAATAAACTCAATCTGAGGCATGAGAATCATCATTCACACAATTCAGAGAGAGCTGTGGGTCATCGATGGCATACGCAGTACATGATGTTCTGCTCGAGGACGCATGTGTATCGGGGAGCTTCAAGTTCGGATATGATGGTGGGCAAGTTCAGGAGTTTGAATCTTGGAAGAACCACACTGTCCGCTTGGTTGGGCCAGCCAAGGGTGAAGAAGCTCGTCCGAATGTTAACATTTTTCGATGGAAGGTTGAAGTTGGGGACATGCAGCCGAGACTTACGGTGAGGCTAATCATCAGGGACTTCGGTCTTAGTCATGTCATTGATATCGGCAGGATCCTAGTGGTACAGGAGGTGCTATGCATGGCAGTAAGTGTCGACATGACGGTCGAGGAGCTGGAAACAAAGGAAGATACAAAGCAACTCGAAAGATCGAAGATCAGTGGCATGGAGAGCAAAAACTCTGTCGCTGAATGACATGCATGGAGTCCAGTTGAGGATCCATAGCCTCTCATCAGACTAGAGGAGGAGATTGTTGGAGTCCAGTCTAAATTTGGTAACAACATATTTGTGGAATCTAAATCTAATTAAATATTTGATTAGATTAGATTTGGATGTCTACAAGTGATGTTGTGCTATTTTAGATATAATAGGATTCTTATTTTAGGAAATTATATTATGATCTAAAATATGATGTTGATGGAATATTTCAGGCATAGTAAGATTCCTATTTTATTCCTATTTAAGAATTCATGTTATGACTAGAATATAATTTTCTCATCCTATATATATAGGGTGAGGGTGGAGACACAAAGTGGAGATTTGGGGTGCTCGTCCACAAAAAAATCTAAGAAAAAGTTTGTACTTTACTCTTAGGACTTCAGAAGAAGATCTAATCATGGGGTCATCAACTTTGGTTAGGAAGATTGCTATGGGTTGGTGATTGATCTCAATTGTAATCTTCTATTTTTCTTCTTGAGAGTGGTGAGGGGGTTGAACCTATTAGGGAAAAGGATTCAATGTGAGTTCTGTCAATCTTGTAATTTCATCTGAGTTATTAAAGGTTGGGATTTGTCCAGGTGACATACGTCACTGTCATATACTTGCCTTCATCTTGTGCTTGGTGTACGTTAGACGGGAGTTGGTTTTGATCAGGTCGGTTGGCAAACACTTTCGCACGCGCCCAATATTTTTGTGATGTAGGAGAAAAATAGAAGATGAATTGGATGGGTTTGATGGGTTGGGGCTACTTGGTCGGCTGAAACAAAGGGGAAGAAAGGCTTGGTTGGTTGTATAGACAAGAGAAAGGTGGTAATTTAGGGTTAAGGTTTTGTAAAGTTCTTATATATAAGTATGTGGGGGGAGGGGGCTAATAGGAGTAGGAATATTGGTTTATTGGGCTTGTGGGGATCGGCCAAGATGGGGGTGCTGCTAGTAGGAGCGGCCAGGTGAGGGCTGCTATATGGGGTCGGGTTTAGGTAGGTTAGGGTTGGGTTAGTTGGTTTTTAGGTTGAGTTAGTTAGGTTACATATATATATATATATATATATATATATATATATATATATATATATATATATATATATATATATATATATATATATATATATATATATATATATATATTTTTAAAAAAAAAAATATATATATATATATATATATATATATATATATATATATATATATTTTTATATATATATATATATATATATATATATATATATATATATATATATATGGGGCAGATCAAAAGACCTGGCCCCAGAGCCCCGCGGGAGCCCCCTCCTCCCTTCCTCCTGCACCGTTGGATTGAGCGAGCCACGTGGGGCACGCGCATGCGCCTGCTCATTCCAACGGTCGAGGGCGACATGGCTCCCATATAGGAAGGGCTCCCGATCCGCTCCCTATATATATATATATATATATATATATATATATATATATATATATATATATATATATATATATATATATATATATATATTAAAAAAATATTTATATATATGAGGAGGGATCTACATCCCCTCACTTTTGCATCCCCATGATAACATCCGTTGGATCTTGTTTAAGTCATCGAATCTTAACCGTTGATTTCTCAACGGTTAAGATTAGATGACTTAAACAAAATTCAATGGATATGAAAGAGGGGATGCATGGGGGATGTAAAAGTGATATGGGTTCAGCCATAACATGACTTGTTGTTATATATGGGACACGGATATGGCTATGTCATCTCTAGCATGCCTAATATGCTAGTCATGGTATTCGACTGCATAAGCCATGCCATGTTTTCTAATTGATATGCATAACAAATATCAATTTTGACTAAGGCTATTTATATAACAAAAATATGATTGAAAAAATACTCAAAATATATTTACTATTTTTTAGGGGTTTTATATTCTATCCATCTTAAAATAATTTCGTTCTCGAAATTAAGAGTAATGGCACATAATAATCCGAAAGGCAACTAAAGAATACGATATGGAAATTCATACCTTGATTCTCATGCAAACGAGGGAAACGCTCTCTAATAGAATCATTGCGCTCCCAAGTAGACTCGTCTGGTGAGTTATGCTTCCAAGCAACTACGTATTAGTCTAATTGTCTGATGGAGAAGTGATACTCCAAAATCTCACGAGATGGGAAAATATTGCGAGACACCAGACCTCTGATACCTGATAGAAAATCCAATAGGCTTTCTTCAATTTGAGATTAAAATATCGATTTAAATTGGCACATCCAAATAGGTGTCTGATACAACACAAATCCCTGCCAAGAGGGATACGATCGGAATTTAAATTCGATTTTGACTCGAATTTAAAGTCGAGTATATAGGGGCCTAAGCGATCGAAACCAATCGAAAAGTTTCATCGCCAACTTTCTGCCACAACCCTAAAAACTGATCAACTACATTCTTGTGACCCCACGAGACGCCTACAACAATCGCACGACCACCGGAGTGGCCGCCGAACCGACCCTAAACAGAGCAAATACTGCTCGTAGCCGAAGCCAGGTACACATGTTCATCACCCTTTTTGTCCTTCATCTTGTAGTAAACCCACATACCAATTTGTTCGTCATAAATGCAACATATATGTCTACGAGGCCTGCCAACTAGTTTGAGTTTAGATGTCCTAAATCTTTCCAAAAATTTGTCGAAAGTTCGACGAAAACTGACTTCATACATTATGAATACGATAATCTTGATACTGTTTTGAAAGGCATTTTCTGAACTAAATATTAGAAGATTTCGAAAACTAATTTAGACACATAGGGTTACAAAATCCTTTTTACAGAAGTCAAGTTCGACTACTTGCGCCGAGAAATCGGTTTCCCAAATTGATGAAAAAAACTATTTTCAAAACTATAAAAAAATTACAAATTTTCTCGATATGGCGTGCGCCCTGAACAAACCGGACAATGTGGTTACAAACTGAATGCATCAAAAGGTGTGTATCAACTTCTTAGACATGTGGGATTCGACGGAAATCAATTTCGTTATGTATGCACGACGAAATCGAGACGTATCGATCAAGATATCCCGTATCGGCCCCTTTGCAAACTAGCCTATAACTTTGTGCACGTTCGTCATCTCGATACGAAACTTGTAACCACTGGAGTCATGTCATTCTTCTGGTCCTGTGAGCCAAGTTTGGTCCGATTCTAAAAAAGCCGACCGGAGCACTAATTTGGCGGGCCAGTGACCCGATCCAACGGGCAAATTTGTGCACGGGTCCCCAGAATCCAACTTTGTACATAGGATTTAGGTCATATCTTCAAACCGGACCCGTATACATATAATTTGATAACTTTAGAGACCGTAGATATTTGTCACGCCCTGCTCCCGAATAATCGGGTACGGGTCGATGTCATGCCCGGCCTACACTGTCGTTGACAGCGGTAGTGAGCCGTCTAGTCATCTATAACAAATAATCCCATCACAGCATCTAATCACGAAAACTATACTAACCATCACAGATATCCACTATACAATTATTACAACTTATACATGAATATTCGGGTACAAAGCCGGTAAAAGATAAATGATACAACAACAATATACAATCAAATACACTCAATCAATCTCTATACATGAAACAAGCTATCTCAATGTCAAGCGAGCTCCAATGCCAGCCATGAATGATAATCTATGATCCATCTCACCTGTAATCAACGATCCAGTCAGGAAAGGAGCAAAGCACAATATACTCAATATAACTCACCATGGAAGATCAATGGAACGGTACAATGTAGCAAGTAGAACTGAACAGAGAAATAATGGAATATAATATAAATATGTACTAACTATGTGTACATGTGCAATTGGACGTTATCAACATGTGGGGACTAATATGTAATCAGGCATATAAAATATGCTATCAGTCACGCAATAATCAGGCATGTCTAATGACAATGCTATCAGTCACGCAATAATCAGGCATGTCTGACGACAATGCTATCAGTCACGCACGAAATGGTCTCAAGCATACAGAGTATGCTATCAGGCAATGTTTGTCCAATATTAGTCCATCACATGTCTCTAGAACGTCCCCCACCCGACACGAGAAACAATACAAGCAATCAATCGAGAACAAGTAAAATAAATGACACGATAACAAGTGTGAGTGCAATGCATGCAATGATGGTAATACTGAGTACATGTACTTGCCTTTATTCCGGGATTTTGTCCAAGTCTTCTAAATCACCTAAATAGGAAAAATAGAGTTTAGGAAATATTCCAAAAGAATTTACTATGTTTTTCTTACTTAAACCCTATTGCTCAAAATAACACTTACCCTATCTCACAGTCTCATATTCTTCTATAAGCTCAATCTGATCTATCAATAACTCATGTTAATCTAGCAATTTCCTCTTCTCAGCCCAAACATGAAAGACTTAAGCTCAAGCCTTCATAATGCAGCAAGCATCATATTTTGCCCAACAGGAACTACAAGTAAATCTCTAAAGGCCCATGATTTCCAAACTTAGACTGAGCCCTAAAGCCCAAGGTTGTAATAGGTCTCTATGAACTACTACTAACCAAGCCTATCACAGCCTCTTACCATTTCTTAGTCCCTTAATAGTAATCATACTTAATCATAAAATATTGCACTCAGCCAACCAACGGCTAAGCATAATAAATCTAATTCAAAACTTGTGTTTCCCCCGCTCTTCATAGTCCCTTACTGAAACCTGTCCTTAACTAAATACAAACACGTGTCCGATCCAAGCTCTATGGACACAGACGAAATCTAGACACAAGTCATCACCTGCTACCACAAGAATGAGAGTGTCAGACTCACATCCTCATGTTCGACACAATCTCAGGACTCTCAAGCTAGACTCGATAAGACATCGACTAAAGGGAAGAGATAACATACCTAAATGCTCAAGATACTGGACGCGTCTTCAGTGTCAGTACAGGAACTTCTCGTCCAAAATTCGGATGCAAAACTGGTTGAGGCATAAGATCGAACAGGTAATGAGCATAAGAAGTGAATAACACTATGAGTTTAATTTGAATATATTTTCAACTCCAAAATTGGAGAATAACTCAAGAACTCACCAAATGTTGATTCCGTCAAAACAAATCAAGAAGCCAAAAGAATCCGTTCGAAAAAATTGATTAAAACAAACAAGAATCCAGACCAAAAGGAAAATTGATACAAATTTCTTACCAAGAAGAATTGATCACCGGCTCGTAGACGACCACGACGAAGCTCGTCGTAAGGAGAATCAGCGCTGGTCGACCTTCGTTGAATCTTCACTGAGAACCTTCGGTTGACGCCATGGCCGATCCCTCGAAGTTGGAAGACGCAAACACACTCCTTACTGTGAGATCGGACGCCGATCTCCCGTCTTCATCACAGAGCACGGAGTTGAGCTCCACTCGCCATGGTTGGGGCTCGACAAGGAAGAAGAAAGAGGAGACGAGAGTGGCTTTTGGCAGGGCTTTGTCGAGGAGAATGTGGATGAAGAAGAAGGGATCGGTGGTCCTATTTATAGGCACGGTGGCGACGGGCAGGCGGTTGGGCAGTCAGGTCGGGCAGCGGCGAGGCGGTTAGGCGGGCAGCGGCGGAGTGGTGAAGACAGTTAGGCGGTTAGAAAAGTTATTAGACGGTTAGGGAAGAAGTTTCTAGAGTTGATCGGGTCTTCTTGTCGTCGGCGTCGTCCGTCGTCTCTCCAATAGCAGAGGAAAGTTGGGAAATGGAAATTGAAAATAGAAGAATGAAGGAGTTGGTTTTAAAACCAACGGTCATGCAATTATTGGATGCGGGTTATTGGGTTAATAGATTTGGATCCAATGTGGATTCGTGCCCAACTGAGATGGGTCGGGCTGAGAATGGAAGCCCATTAAATCCTAATGATAATTAATAAAGAAAAATGAAGGGCTGGCTTAAAGACTGATCATTGCCAATGGGTCGGCTTGGCCCATTGGGTTGGGCTGAATGGCTGAATGATTTGTAAACATGGTTTGGCTGGCCTATTGTAAATGAGCCCAAGGAAAGATAGAAAGATAGAGAAAAATAGAAAATAATTATTTAGGAATTAATCAAGTAAAAAAAGTATGAAATATATCTAATTAATCATAATATAACCCATGAGTCATAAATAACTAAAGTGAGAAATATAAAATAGAGCCAAAATTTAAACGAATTCAAATAATCAAAATAAATATTCTGAAATAATAATACTAATCTCATATTCCAGAAAAGTGGGGTTACAATATTGGCACACTTTTTGGTACAAAACGGGTCCAACGGCGGATATTGTTTTGACCCAAAATTATAATTTTGCCCATGTATTTAGAAGTGGACTTATGGGTAGGCAATTTTAGATATTTCTTTTATACTAAGAATATTTGTGATGTTTGTTTCAGCATCCGAGGACATTTGTGAGAGTTGACTTACATTGTTATTGATCTGAGTTGCTGGATATTGTCCTTTGCACACCACCTCCAGGCAAGATACCTTGCCAATGTATTCTGTCATCTATTGCTATTTTATTTTTGTTATTTTTATTCAGTTTTAGTATATATTGTTTGTTTATATCACACAGTACGTCCAAGTCATACTTGGGTGCGAGCGACTACATTATTCGTTTCATGGCTTTTTTATTTTATGCAAAATGACTTAGTACTAGATGACCACCCACTAGAATAAGGTATTGGTATATCTCATATAGCCTTGACACTTGCTTTACCATGAGTTGTGAGTCACATATAGGATACCAACTCACGTCGTCGGCTGGCCACCAATACGTATGAGACGTGCGACGGTTAGGAAGTAACTGTGAATAGAAATTGCATAATTAGCGGACTTGGCAGTTATTAGAGGTTCATGTATGTTATAGAGATGACATAGATAGTCATTGGGTGGAAAGAACGGTTCATTAGCGTATGGGCCAAGTATACACTTTCCTTTATTACCAGAAGCTCCGCTGGAGATACAGTCTTGCTTACCTTTTTATCATGTTCCTGCTGGCCTGTGTTGTTCATGGAATGTCATTATTTGAGGTCCTTAGTACCCATGAGGGGGCCATACCAATCCTATTGTAGCCAGAGTGCCCATGCGTTGAAGATTTGTTCTTAACTGAATATTCACAGTAGAATAGTTAGGCACCCTATTGCATGCATCTTTATTTCACAGTTTATATGGTATATTATTTTCTTGCATCTTGTTACGTCCCTTTGAGGACATGGTGGCCTCTCCAGGATTAGATGACCAGGACTTTCCCCAAGAATACGGTTCTGTACTGGATCCATCTTTCACAGCTGATGAGATCTCGCCTTCCGATATCTAGTTTCTTAGTCATGACTTGAGACATTATAGCGGACATCATTTATTTATATTTATTTTAGGATGCCGGACTCCAGTTACCTCAGACTATTTTTCATAGTTGTTTGGTATTGGATTTGTTTCCACCCGGCTATATCTTTTGACTCTTTTATTATATTATATCTGGACTATTGCTTATCTCTTGTGTTCTGTAGATGAATGTAGATTATCTGTGATTTGTTATTTACAGATTATGTAGAATTCCATATATGGGAGTATTTTTTTATATGTATGCAACTGGCATATTTCGTATGCCTAGTCCTACGTATATTGGGACTAGGGAATTACAGTTATGCTTCCAACCAACTCGTACTAGTTTAATCGTCTGGCCTCTCAACACCTTCTCAATACGGTCAAGAATCTCTATCGGTTGCTCCTCATAAGATATGCTAGGCCTAACGATAATCTCAGAATGTTCAAGCACATGACTAGGGTCTGCCATGGACCTTATCAACTGAGATACGTGGAATATGTCATGCACGTACACCCTCTAGTGATGGAGGTAATGCAAGACGATAGGCCACTTCACCAACTCGCTCTAAAATATCAATAGGCTCGATGTACCTCGAACTCGGCTTCCACCAATAATGGGTGTTGTCGGTCAGCTGTATCATGGCGGCGGTCATCCACTTCTCTAGGAAGCTCGACAGCTTCGAACTAATGCTCAATATTTGTGAGCCAAGCGTGCACCTCCGTGGGATCTTTATTTTTCAGAGAACGACAGATGTGCCATCTTCTAAAAATCAGAAGTAGAACCCATTACTGGCTGACGGACTAGTGGTGCAGCCTGATCTAATGATATCACTGTACTCTCTCTTAGTGCTTCGGCTTGCCGTTGCTGAGTCTGCTGCTAGACTAACTATTGGGCCTGCGATAAGAATAAAAGTGGTGAAGGCAACAGAATCCTATGTTATGGCCTCGGTGCCTTATTTGACGTATAGCAATTCGTCTGTGAGGTCTGTGGCTAGGGTGGAACACTCTATGCCTATGCGTGAACTGAAGGGGTTGCGAAATGTTGTCTCTTCAAAACCTCGAAGTGTGCGGCTGATGGCTCTATTAGATGAGCTGGCCCAACGGTGGTTGTAGAGTCCCATCAGCATAGGTCACAATGGCACCTTATAGAGTGCCAGCTAGAGTCAAGCTTTCGCCTTGTGGGTCCATTATTTGTATGATATGAAAATCCATTAATCGGTGAAAGATTCAAGCAGGATACAAGTCAATGAGAGAGATTTAGAAGTCAAAGGTGATAATTTCAGTGTGGATGAGATCATATTTGGATATAGTCCTAATTTGCAAGTTCGTTTGGTACAATTGAGTAAGCAAGATGATTTAACGATGACCTGTATGGGTCACTAACAAAACATGTCACGTCCTAGTCCCAATACGTAGGACTAGGCATATGTAGCATGCCACCAGATACACTCCAATTGCAATCCAATTTAATGAACCTATTGGAGGGCACCTTAAGTTGTAACATATATGCATAGCATCATCACAAGGTATCTAATCTCATCTATAGGAATAAAATAACAAATATGATAACAGAATCAACAAAAGTGCTGAAATAAATAATGTCTGAAATAGAGTGAATAATAATGAAATAGTCTCATGGAGACAAATCCATGGATACAAGTGCTGGAATGTAAATAAAAGAATTGCTAAAAACGACTAGATGCCCTGACATAAAATAGCAACCACTGTAAGAGCTACTCTAGAGAAACATCATCGTCAACTGTTGGTGCAAGTGATGAACAGACCCCTGGCCCATACCCCTCAGGGAAAACCTCATCATCTACGTCTAGAAGGAAACCAGGTCCTCGGGGGGCATAACAATGTACATAATATACACGCTAAAGTAAACAATAAATTGATATATGAGAGTATGGTGTACTAAACCAAACTGACATGACACTTTTGAGAACAACGTTCGCAAGCGTGGGCCTCCCAAAGTAAAACACATCAGGATCTGGATACATATAGCCGTAGCTCTGGTCAAAAGTCTCAACAATAACTAAGAGAGGATGTAATTCAGGAAAGGTAACCCTCCCCGAATAAATATATATGCATATATAAAGTGTATGTGCACAGAATGGCCCAAGCAAGTAGTAGCTGTCCTCCCTTTCTCGAAAAGATCGTATTAGTCGCATCTACGACTCATCTGATCTGACATCTACCTATACGTCAAGTCATACATAATATAACTTTAAAAAAATACATCCGATCCTCGTCTTAAAAATATTATGGATCTGGTAACTCTGGAATCAGGATACAGTATCATGCTAAGCAAAATGTGTCAATATCACGTGTCATAGTCCTATGGGTCTCAATAGAATATATCCATAAAATCTCAGGTAGTCACTAGGTACCGATAATAGACGACACCAACTGTCGAGTGCACCTGAATCCAAATCGAAAACACGTATCGATATACGGTCTAAGGTCCGAAATAATATAAATAAAAATAGTCAAAACATGTAACGCCCTGTCCCAATATATGTAGGACTAGGAATATGTACATGCCAGTTGTATGTATACGCAGACTACTCCAATAGATGGAATCCACGTATACACACATATAAGCTGTATTATATGAACTCCAGCTCATAATAATATTTCATGGTCACAAGCAATATCTATATTTCATCCACGACAACAAATAAAGGAAACAACTTAATCAAATATAGCAACTGAGATGTAAAATAAAATATTTGTTAGGTGGAGACAAATCCACTACTAAGAGAATGTGAAATAAACGAGAAAAAGAATAACAACTAAATAAGTCCATCAACTAAAAGAAAATCAGATAGACTCAAAGGACAAGATCTCCTTGTCTGTAAGGGAAGAGTCTGGTCTGGAACCGTAGTCCTCGGGATACTGTTGATTGTATATACCTGGAGAGATCACCAGGTCCTCGGAGGGACGTAACAATATACATAATATCATGCTATATGAACTGTTATATTAGATAAATAAATATAAAAAAGACTAACCTAGAAAGTAAATATGCAATGGGTGTTTATAACCATCTAATGTGCATTCAAGGACAACTTTCACACGTATAGGTGGGATTTAGGCTAGTGGTGTACATATATTGTCATTAAGTCATATATATATCTCGCCATAACGTTCCAAAAATGTCAGAGGGTATCTGCAATTTGTATCACGCCATAGCTCCATTTGGAGAGACTATGGTTCACCTATTTGGCTTCCCATACGCACTATTAACTGACCTCCCCAAAGATTTCCACACTGACCAAGTCATGTCCATAACTTGACCAGTTTTGTAACTGCTTGAGTCTCTATATTCTAACCATAGCAGCTACGATATCTATCCATCACACGACTTCTTACATATTGATGGCCAGTCAAATATGCAAGCCATATCCCTAGCAAAATATCTCAAACCATGTAATATGAGTGTCATGGCCAAAGGAGAGATTAGGATATCCTATAATAAGAAGGTAGTCTGCTAAAACTAAGTCAATATGCATAAAACAAAAGAAAGCAATAGAAAACGACTAACACAGTATCTTGCACCCAAGTTTGACTTGGACACACATTTTATAATAAATGAAACTACACAAATATGATACAAAATAAATAAATACTAAAAATAAATAACATGAATAATAAATATAGCTGGTGGTTGTTAGGTATTTGCACGATGTCCAGTAAATGAAATCAACAAGTCAAAAGAAGTAATAGAAATAGAACTTCCGCAAACGTCACTCGACACTGAACCAAATATCACTAACATTTTTATACAAGGAAA
Organism: Iris pallida; assembly: GCA_029216955.1. Lineage (NCBI taxonomy): Eukaryota > Viridiplantae > Streptophyta > Magnoliopsida > Asparagales > Iridaceae > Iris > Iris pallida. Next base: position 4,206,667 of record JANAVB010024199.1, on the reverse strand, counting down.
AATGACTAATATTGACTACCCATAAGTCCAATTCTAAACATAAGGGCAAAATAATAATTTTGGGTCAAAAAATGTCCGTTGTTGGACCCACTTTGTACCGAAGTATACGCCTACAAGTCCATTTTTTTATATGAACTCAACTATATGTCTAATTTTAGATTCTGGTAAGTCATGCACAAAATTGTCCGTTGAATCAGATCATGGGCCCGCCAAAATGGCTATTTGGTCAACATTTTCATAATCGGACCAAACTTGGCTCACAGGATCAGAAAATGCTAATAGTCCAATGGCACAAGTTTTTTTGCGATGTGGCGAGCGTGCACGAAGTAATTAAGATTTTTGGAAAGTGGCCGATACAGCGTTATTCGACGGATACGGGTCGAATTCATCGCGCACACAAACCAATTCGAATTTCGTCAAAGCTCACACATCAGTAATGTCCGTATGCACCTTTCGATGCCCTCGGGTTGCGATGAAATTGTCCGATTTGTCGAGACGAACCCGTACCAAAAAATTTTATTGTTTTAAAAATAGTTTTTCTCTCAACTCTCGCCCTAATTTAATTTCTCAACAACTGATAAACTAAAATTTAAACTAAAAAAAGGTTTTGTAGACGTATAGGTTGTTTGCAAGGCTGTTCAAGTGGTTTTCTAAACTTGTCAATGGATTGTCAGTAACTGTCCTTCGAAGTTAGGGGTTTGGGTACTGAAAATCTGTTCTTCTGCAAATAGTTTTTCTGTGAACGTTTAGAGAAATTCTTGAGCAATTTAATACAAACTTAATCAAATATATTTAAATTTTTAGAGAAATTCTCGAAGTATTTTTTGTGTACATACCAAATCAATTGGTTCACGAAACGATCATGAAATGGCAATAGAAACTCGTCGCAAAGTTGCTAAAAACTGTTATTGCTGCTATTCTCGAACTATTTTTCACTACAGAATATGGTTTCCTTATAAATTGGCTCTTTGTGAACCCAATAGAAGTGTTTGATTATGATTTGACGAAGAGCACAAAATCTAAGCTGACCTAGTCATCCTTAGATATTAAGAAGGAAAGATATCCAAAATTTGGGTGTGGGATTGAAATAACTTTTTGTCAAGAAGAGATTCCTAGATTTTTATAATTTGTGGTAGGATATGTGTTGTATGTGGCTCATGTTCAACTACGGAACACGACGAACACTATCGGGTGATCAAAGAAGTCGGGAGAGTCGAAGCAATGATACATTGCTCAAAAGAGCCATGAGTATCAAACCAATATACCAGCAGAATACCGACAGCCTGACGTAGGAGAAGTGAGATTTCGTTCCAACAGGTTTAAGGGTCCAAAAAAACCCACTCATATTATTTTTCTACTGTATACCGACAGTACACCATCTGTAACCGGTGAGTTGGGATATGGTGGAATCCATGAATGATTTAGATCTAAAGGAGGTGTTATCGACGGTCCAGATTGATCATGACGTTTAAAAGGATTGGAGATTCTATTTAAGGGTCTCCTTATGTCCTAGATTAAAAAGGCTTGAAGTGCTTGGAGGCTAAGGATTGCTTGAGAATCCTTGAGAATAATGGTTTTTCTTAGGTTCGTTAAGAAGCCATTATGAGAATCTAGAGAGAACGAGAGCTGGTTGAAAGTTGGACATGGTGGCGTTGGTATTTAGTCGCCTAGTCATCGATTTATCGTCGCTAAAAGAGTCGAATGTTCGTCTCATTTGGTTTCATTATTTGGTCGTAGATTTGACATTGTTTCCTTGTGTCACTAAGTCGACAATGGTTCACCGTCGTCAGGTTGGGGGTATAGTCGTCGGTGTTTAGTCGAATTAGCGACAAATCATTGACGACATCTAGAAAGCAACAATATGTTTGTTGACGATCCTTCTTGTTCGGCTGAGCATTGCTATTTTGTTTAGCAAAGGAACAATGACAGATGTGTCTGTCGCTACATGCATTTATTTTTGTAGTGATAGTTGTTATCGTGTACTACAGAATATATATGTTTGAAGTTTGGTTAATGTGATCTCCTTGACCCCATATCTTTCAAAAAAATAAAAATTACATCAGTCTACGAGTTGAACTGGTGATTTTATCACAATATATTGAATTCTAACATATCTAACAACTTGTTTAGCCATTACTTGGGTTGTAAACAGAAGAGATATAGAACGGATATAGGTACTACCATATTTGTATTTGTTTTCTTGTGATGGGTTTGAATACGAATACATACATCTTTGGGATACTTAAAGAAATGTTAATTTTTCTCTAAATTGGATATGGATTCTAATCAAATATTAACATGGATCGGATATTACTAGCTAACACTTAAAGATTATTAAAGAAAATTAAGTTTCAAAATAAAATTTGATAGGGTTGGGATAAGTCTTTTATAAAATTTGGACACGGATAGCGGGCATCTGTACCTATTAAAAAATGAATTTGGACACGAATGTGGATACAGATCAGATTATGAAGAACAATGACAAATAGTAGCTTATGACAATTAAAAGACATGGGGAAAAAGAAGGAGTATGAATACCTAATCTCATGAGTCCAGTATAAAATTTCAACAGAAATAGGAAATGAAAATAATACAAGTCCAGAGGTAAGGACTTATTAACCAAATATCAAAATCGATATAGAGAAGTGTGACAGGAAGAGAAAATCTCTAGAACATGCGGACACTCTGGATAGTGGTGTTGATACATTGCACCAAAAGTCCAAAGTGGTGATGAGGGTTAAATATTTATATTATTCAAGCACGCTACTACAGATTTGAATGTCCATTGTATTAACCAAGTGATAGACTTTTCACATAGAGGGATAAGTCTTTTATAAAATCCGCTTAAAATTGGGGTCAAATAGATTTGAAATTTGAACAAGGGCATTTTGGAATAACATAAATACTTTAACCCCAAACTCTCACATCAATTCTACAATTTTGGTGCAGGGTAGGAACTTTAATGTGGTACCAACATAACAAAGATTCAAACTCGTTTTCGTCTAAAATGTCCCCAAAAAAACCTAAATTTATGGGAGAATACCCTCTACTTTACTAAGAAATACGGAAATATCAAGAACTTAGAGTTGTTCAATCCATTGAGAGCTCCTAAAACTTCAGAAACTAAACAAACGAACAGAACAAGTAACGATGTGGATCATAGGGTAATCCTAAAAATAGAACCTTCACACTACAAACCATTGCTGAAATAAGACGAGAATCGAAAGAACTAAGGTTTTTAGAATTTTGAGGAAGAGAGAAGGGTGGGAGAAAATTAGGGTTTAAAGATTTGAAAGCGGAAGGAAAATGGCGGGGACGAGGATTTTATGGAGAATTTATTTAGCGTGGCGAACACGCACAAGTGATAATTAAAAGCAGCTGGCCGATTTTGGGGTTGGATTTACTGGGCCGGCCCAATTGACAATAGAATAATCCATATATGATATTTAATTTATTATTGAAATGTTTAAAATAATATTTTCTACGTAACAATGACAACTAATTTTCAAAACACACCTGAGAACTCAACATGTGGAGGGATATCAACTGGGGAACCTTGTCGAGTGACAATTACCCGTCTTCAACCCTGATTTTTTTTTTTTTCCTTCGAAATACAGAATAGACATCAAAAGTGATTCTTTAATAATAGAAATCTACTTTCTTAACATGCGCATCAACCAGCAAAAACTCTGAAACGGGATCAGAAGCAACTGGTCCTGGAACAAATACAGTGATATAACCAACATATGACATGACATACAGACTGACTCAGGTACATAGGTATGGACCAGCAAAATTTTACAGATTTATCGGCCCAATATATTGGTTTGAATCAACCAAACCATGACATGGAGCAGTTCCCACAGCGCACCCCCTCCCCCCCCCTCCCCCCCCCCCCCCCCCCCCCCCCCCCCCACCCCCCCACCCCACACACACACACACACACACACACACACACATTGGATTAAAGCAGGCAGAAACAATTACAATACATGCAGAACGTAGCTGCACAAGTCCAAAAATAACAAACACCCAGATCTTAAAGGAGTTATTAAAAAAAAAAAAACCAGGAACAAAATGGTACAAGAACTAAGGTTAAACAGAACCAAGACTGGTAACTCCTAGTAAGAGCAGGAGTCGTCATGGGAGTCAGTGTCACCAGCATCATCAGAGGACGGAGAAATTATTCAGAAATTATTCAATGGGATAGGGCTCACCACGACACAGTGGTGAATGGTGAGCTCGTTCAATAGTATAATGACACATGATTATAGCAAAAGCCAAAAAAATACTAATCAAACAATTGACAAATATCATTAAGGTCAGATTACCAAAAATAGTAATATATTACCATGTGTCATTGTACTATTGGACGGACTCACCATTCACCACTGTCGTGCCATGTGATGAGCCTGTCACACTGAGTAATTTCCCCCTCAAATAACGAGCAGCTAGGGTAGGGAGCAGTCACTTCAAACTTAATGTTCATATACTTTTTTTTTCTAATGTTCATATACATAATAATTAGAAAAACCATGAAAATAAAGCATCAATTCTGTGCTTGCAACTATCCAAATTATTCAAACCTCTTAGTCGCAGCTCACTAGTCTTCGAAGATAACAGGTACTTGTTTCTAACAATATTGTTCTTCACAGTTGGTAAGTAACAAAGTCAGTATCGACAACTCTCATCAAAATGTAGTAAGCCAGTTCAGGGCAATCTGGAAACACAGCATATTAGCTTCCTGCACATACCTATTTTAAAGCAATCACATTTCTCGAAACTTTAGTTAGCCAAAACAAGACAGCAAAAGATTACATGGATATGTGCTCTGCTTAAATTCAGATACATTTACAAGTTAAAGGAAAACCTTCATTTTTCTCGTAGCCTCACTGAGTATGTGATCGCTTTCCGGAGATGCAGAACTAAAAAGTCGAATCGTTTCAATGAGGCTCCAAGACTAACCCAAAATGAAATCAGAAACAAGTTCGTCCATCAGATCATCCTTCAACATGCACTCGATCTGTCTTCCTATCATATCAACATCATCACCCAAAACTAACCATCTTGCGTCAAGGATCTTTACCTCTCTGTTGCCTGTACCTTTCCGCTGTCTGCCCACCATCAGCCAAACATCTTCAAGAAGTCTTTCATGGCCCCAGGCTGAGTGGTTCCACTTCTTCGGCGCTACCCAGGGACATAGATCCATGAAAGGAGCGAGAACTTCAGCCAGGATGGAGCTAATGAGATCAAAAGACAGCTTCCTCTCTGATCTTGACCACGCCCCTATATCATACTTCTTTTCAAGTTTCTCAAACACACCTGGGTGTACCGGGTTGTCCAGACTGTAGCATGCATCAAGAAGTTCATCTTGTTTGGCCCCATGAACACCCGAATCAACAAGGATATCGAGTAGGTACGAGAAATCCCTTTCCTCTTCATTTCTAAATGTTTGCAGCATCTCTGCCTTCTGCTCTGGGGAGCTACAGTCCCCAGTATCATCGTCACTCGAAATGAGAGCTTCATATTCTTCATCATCGGTGTCCGACTTTTCCAACCTCAAAAGTTGAAGTTGCATCCGGAGCCCTGCAGATTTTGTAAAGTTAAGCATGCACAAGGAATAACTGTTTTGACTGATGGAAGGAAAAAAAAAAGGTAGCTTGGGTACATTTACTTACCTTGGAGACCAGCATTGACTCTCTCAAAGCTTTCTGGGCTAGGATGCTCTTCATATGGAAGCTCTAGAACAGATACTGGACTTGGTTGTTCATCCTCTTTCGGGCTTTTACGTGACTCATCTGTTTTGTCACATTGATTACGAGGGGAATCTACTTGAGGATTATCAGCTAATGTTACCTGAAGACAAGTAACATATGCTGAAGGATAGGAAAATGGCACTTAAATATGTTTTTTTCAAGATACAACTAGAATTGAATAACATTTTATCTGTATATTGTATGATACAAGCATCACTTTATTCTATAAAAAAAGGTTGAATCGTAGATTTTCTCCTTTTGCTTTATTCCAAAAAAATAGAGCTTCTCCCTCTTACACCCACTTTTGCTTACTGTAAAAGATTTAGGGCATTCATGATAAAGCCTTCCGAGGTACTTGTATTGTAACGTAAACGACGGGGAAAGGAATCTCAGTTAATATGGAAGCTATAAAAACTTTCCTACTCTGATACTGGAATATGTTTAAACCAAAAGGCTGACAAAGTAATACTGATGAGGAAGAATATAAACAAGAAATCCTTTGAAAACATACGACTAATTACCTAGTTACCCATGAAAGTTGCTAAATGTCAAAGAAAAAACAGGTCTTGATAGAGCTAAACATAAGGAAAAAAAATTATGTAGCTGATCTCAAATATTTGGGATTAATTTTATGTTGCTTGTTTTGTACTTACCCTAAGAAATATAAAGTTATAAACTACATACTTGCAACAATCAAGAACCTTGACCTACAGTTGTACTGTTCAATCGTAAGAATTAAAAAAAAAGTAGTAAGACCATCAAGTCATTTGACCACCAACATAGTATCAAGGATAGCAGAATAAAAGAGAAAACATGTAGGCAATGATGAATCACAGGTGGTAAACGAATTAGTTAAAATGCGAGCTCTATATATTAGTATTTCAGCAGTAATGGTTTCCAAAAGACCATAGGAGAGATCAATATAGCGAAAGTAGACCACACATACAAGAGCAAAACAATATGAGGCACAATATAGGGCTTGGTCGATATGACTTAGCAGGAAACCCCCTTAGCCAAGAACTAAACCTGTATATTAATTCCTCAGCATATCTCATCCTATCCAATTTGGGAGCAAACTTTGTTCTAAGCTTCCTCCCATCAACTTTATTGGACGCAAAACACTCAAAATCTCCACTCTTGCTCACATCTACTTGAGCCGTAAGGAGATAGTGTCCCACCAGATACTAGCCGTGGAGAAAACACTCTCTAATTCACTTTCACCATTTATATTTATGAGATTTGAGTATCTCGCAACTAATGTTAGACCTGCTCCAAATTAGTCATCATTTACAAATTTAAAACCTGGCATACGCACTTTGACTGGTACTGATCTACGAAGAAATATGTTCAAAAACAGTTGGAAGTATCGGTTTCCCAAGGCTGTCGAAACTACCAAAACCCGACTGATTCGAACCCAGCAAAATCCGTCTTAACTTTTTAAGTCTTTAACTTCTAAACTGATACCTATAGGAAGAGTCGAAACTGAGTCTTTGAACCCTGGTACTGTAAGTAGTTTACAGGTAATTTTGGATATCAATGGACTATTGAGTTTTGTCATTATATTTTATAAAAAATTATGTTTCACTCCACCTGGAAAAAATTATGTTTCTGACAATGTGGGAGTAAACTTTGCTCTAAGCCTCCTCCCATCAACCTTATTGTAAGTCGTATGTGAGACACTCCAACAATCAAAACTTATCTTAGATTCCATGTGCACAAATCACCAACAGTTTCAGTGACCCTCAAATAGAATAAAGGAAACAAGTAAAAGAAAGCACTTTCATCCCATTACTTATTATCAATAGGGCCAATGAAGCATGGGGAAGAAAGGAGAAAGGACTCGTGAAAGATGCATATGAAGCTAAGGATGAATAGGACAGAAAAGATTTATGTAAAAAGTCAAAATATTCTTAAAAGTATGTAAAGCCTAATATTGTCAGAAAGAAGCATATGATAATGCTATAGGAATGCAACCAAGTTTCACCTACGATGGGGGTAGAAAAGGGGCAATAACTGGGAAAATGCAAAGAGAACTGAAAATAAAATCAAACATGTTTATAGGAACCATTAGTCTTCTCCATTGAATTATCCACAAGGAAGAAATCTTGCATCCAAGTATTAATAAAGGAAAATGTCAGCAGACTGTAAGCAAGAATCTTTTAAAGTAAATTATGCATTTCATAAAATAAAAAAATTAAAGAAGAAATCATCTTAACGAACTTCTTTTCTTTTCTAGTAACATGTTGAATTTTAAACTTTATGTGACAGGTATATCATAAATGAACATTGACAAACCTCCGAAGCTTCATCAGTTACGGTATGGATGTCGTCAGGAAATTGTCCGTCCTCTTCTCCTGGTTGGGCATGCACCTCATCAGTAAGAAAAGGCACTTCTACGTCCATAGACTCAATGGAGGAACTGTTAACCTGGTTAACAGAAGTCGAATTTGGGCTCAAAAAGACTTGGGAAGAGATGGGTCTAATTTCAGAATGATTAGTTGAATTAGTCTCGTTTCTCGACTCTTCCTGAGTTACATGAATCTCTCTCACAGGTAGCTTGCTTTCCTCCTCGCAATAATTAAGGGAATGGGACTTGTAGCTTCGAGATTTATAGCTTCTGCATGAACCTCCCCTCTTCTTTAATTTCCAAGGTAATGAATCATCTGCTCCCAAATTAAGAACATCTTTAAGCATATAACATCTATCAGTGACACCAATACGCTGCTTGGTGCTTAAATGTGAAGTTCCATGACCAGTAGAGGAAGCTGAAAGAGATGATGACCTTGATATATTTTTTGAACATTCTTCCTTCCAACCATCCTTACTACTAATACCAGAAGGGTAACGTCCTGTTCTAAACAAGTCTCTGGTCAACTTTTCATCTGAAACTTTCTGCGAAATTAAAGCCTCTGTTGATGCATCTCTATCAGACAGAGCAAGCATTTCACCCAAGGTGCTCGAGCAAGTGCCTCTATCAACAAGTCTTGGCTCCTGAAACCGTTGGGTCAGCCGCCATCTTTCAGATAAGCGTCTCCTAGCTTCCTTGCTCACAGATGATTCAGTAGATGAAGATGAACTGCAGGTAGTACTGTAATCAAAGTTGTTGGAAGTCCAGTGATACACCTCAGAGTTGTTTAGGTTATACCTACCTGACTTAACCTGAAGGCTATCATACTTCTTGTGCTTGTCAGACCCAGAAAATGGTATCTCAGAACTGCATACTGAACGTTTCATTTGCCCCGTAATTTCTCGAGCAATTTCTCTTGAACCCTTTGTTTTATGGCCCATAACTTCCGGATTGTCAAATAACTTCTGCCGCTCTCTCCCCTCAACAAGTACCTCGGGAACTGCAGACTGCCGGAAATCTCTGTGCCTTCTGAAGCCAGAATGGTGATTCTCGTTTGATCTCACTGGAGATACAATTCTTGCCAATTTATCGGATTTTTCCAAACTCGGCTTCAGAACAACAATCCAGGTGGGACGGGAACTACTTTTAGTTTTTCTCATGGACCGTGACTCTAAAAACTTATGTGAAAGAGAGCCACTATGTTCTTTGACAGAATGACTAATGAGGCCATCTGTGGGTTTCCTGCAGGAGCTTACAACATCCTTATGCAGATAAGAACAGCTTTCAGCTTTTGCCTCCGAGTCACTGGATGCTTCACCAATTTCACGCTTTTTATCTTTTAATGAAGTTAAGTCAGTGATATTGCTTTCATGAGGAGATGGTGAAGGACACTTCAGATCATGCAGATGGTTTGTGAACAAAGAATTGGGTTCTTGGAGAAACTGTAGAACATGATCATCGTTTGAATTTAAGACCTCTAGAGCATCATTCAATTCTCTGGAGTTCTGAACTTTCTCTTCAGTTGAGAGACGTTTTGCTTCCATGAGCTTTTGTTTTACAAATGTCACATCAGTCTCATCTCGTTTGGAGCACGGTGTTTCCTTGCACAGTGGCCGGCTTTTGTGTTTTTCAACCTTCATTGAATCAGTTATCTCAAACACATCTTTAAATTCCTGCTCAGTATTGGTCATTCGAAGTGAAATATCTTCCGTGTGTGTTGTTTTTAGTGAATTGATTCTCATATCTTTCTGGTGTTTGACTAGTTCCTGAGCAGGGGGCAGTGCATCAAGACCCATCAATCTTGCAATCACACTAGGTGAAGACCGCCGAGTTTCCAGTTTTCTAGACATCTCTTCATGTATTAATGCCTTGATTGGTCTTCCACAAGCTTTTCTAGATGAGCTTTGCCGGGAGTCGCAAGTAAACTGGAAAGATATGAACATACGAGTATATCAATATAAGTCCTGACAATACCCAAATACAGACAACAAAAGATAAAGAAGCAAAAAAGAACAGATAATTTCATTAACCACAATTTCTCAAAGAAAATCATAACCACCAGTAAAATAGACAATTGGAATAGAGAAACACAGATGATGGTAATAACCAGGTGTCAGATACCACATCCGTGACCATCTGATAAATAACTAGCATAGACATAGTAATTCAGGCTCATACTCACATTGTGAAAAAGCATATAATTTTAAAAAGAAATCTAGAGAACACATAATATTAATACTTTAAAAAAATTGTAACCTATAAAGCAAATGACGTAGATCACTTGCCGAATGGGTGAAGTATTTGCATGTATAATAGCCTATATCTCCTTGCATCCAATGCACGACATGATAAGCAAAAAAGATTTACTTACTAATTTATCTTCGATATAAGATCCATTGGCAGTAGAAGTATCTGAAGCAATCTTCAAACTGTTCAAACTTCTTTTAAACTGATCATTTCCTGAAACGAAACCCTTTCACTATCAGATAAGCTCCAACACAAAATCAAAGGCACCAAGAAATGGATGAGAATATTACGTTTAGTTTCTAATAAAATAAAAATAAAAAATTTAACAAGTTGCTTCCTCTACAAAACCTAAAAGCATATAGGATACAGAGCATAGAAGTTAGAACCTATAATCGAATAATTGTCTTTAAAATTTAAATGAATTTCAAACTTAATAAAATTTCATATTGAAACCAAAACCATATTGCAGTAAGCCAGGATCAAAGAAAGTTCAAAAAGGATTTCCTAAGCCAACCTCAAGAATACTATTAGTTCATCAGTGGCAACTTAGAAATTAAGCACATTTATAATAAGTAGCCACATATAAATATGGGAATGTCATTCCTTTCTCATTGGCTTAATGTTTCATAGAGATGAATGCAGTTCCCTATAGCAAATTGTATCATCTTAAATCTTCATCAAGACTCTTTATTGTCTAACTAAGGAACTTGGAGGGTGCTCCTTGGCTGCATGAGCTTATACTGCATATCCATCTACCTATCTGCCAAATGGCCACCTAAGTTTTATGCCATTGCTTTCTCATGCATGTAGCTACCTTAATGGCTAGGAATTCATCACCAATTATAGAGGGTTGACATAAGGTCGAAAGGCGACAGTCATAAAAACTTCATTAAATCTTTGATGGATCTTTCTAATGCACGACAGCCAAACCATTATGAAGGAAGAAGGCTTGGATGATAATGATGATAATAACAAGTCTTATATAAGGGGAGAAATAGTTGAATATCCTGCAAGTGACATAGGAATTAACTAGTAATTGGTTGACAACAATACACTATATTTTTAACTAGAAGTCAAACTTCTCTTGCTAACATCAGTATTTTAGTATTTTGAACTATATTGTGATGTCCATGTTCAAGCCCATGCCAGTAAATAATATATATATTTCAGCTCTTATCCCATGTGTGCACATCTATAGACAGCTAAATTTCAGAAGAACTTTTCTAATGACCATCAAAGCAACCTTGTGCACTAGAGAAATCGATAAATTTAGCAGTCAAAGGCAATGTTGTAGATTTCGCTAGGCGGAATCGGTGCGCCGAGTGCCCGCCTAGCGCCTAGGGCGCCTAGACGGCGCCTAGGCGGCCGATTTTTTTTTTTGTTTTTTTTTTTTTTTTAACTTTTTGTTCATGAGTATATATATAAATAATATGTATGTTACTTATAGACATAAAAGTTATTGGGCTTTTATGGCTAGTGTAGCTATGTTTAAACCTTTACATAAGGTTATGGGTTCAAATCCTATGTGTGTTGTTTCAAATTTTTTTTTTTTTTACTTAGAAAAAAAAAAAAACACACTTATAAATGGGGAGGAGAGGAGAGAGAGTGCAGTCCACAGACTCCTCTCCTCCTCCCCTCCGCTCCCCTCCCCTCTCCCCTCTCTCCTCCCCTCCGCTCCTCTCTCTCCTCCTCCTCCCCTCTCCGCTCCCCCCTCTCCTCCTCCCCTCCGCTCCCCTCTTCCCTCCTCCTCCCCTACTACTACTACAGCAGCAGCAGCAACAACAGCAGCAACAGCAGCAGGCGACGACGGCGGCGACGGCAGCGACGACGGCGACGACGACGGCGGCGACGACGGCGGCGGCGACGACGGCGGCGACGACGGCGGCGGCGACGACGGCGGCGGCGACGGCAGGTTAGTATTTAATTTTGTCATATGAATTTTTTTTTTTTTTTTTGATTTTTTTTTCAAAATTTCAAAAAAAATTAACCCTAACCCTAGGGCCGACTAGGACCGACTAGGACCGCCTAGGTCCGACTAGGGCCGCCTAGGCCGGCCGCCTAGGGCCTTTTCGGTGCGGCCGGCGGCCGCCTAGGCCGATTTTTAGAACACTGGTCAAAGGAAGTGGCATGTATTCCATCATGCCACAACTTTATCAAAAGGAACAAAATTCAAACCACAAGAAACGAACTAACTAAACCTGGACAGCTACAGAAGCTAATGGGAACTTGGATTGCATACAAGATAAAGGAAATTTAGGCTAATTGAGAGAAGAAGGGGGGGAAACAAATAATTGCATACAAGATAAAGGAAATTTAGGCTAATTGAGAGAAGAAGGGGGGGAAACAAATACCTTCAAGTTTGTCCCTTTTCAAGTTTGAACTAAAACTTTTGATAATTTAAATCTAATAAATTAATATAATCAATAGACACCTAGAAAGTAAAGCCAAGTCCAGCTGCATGAGAGTACTCTGATTTCTGTTATGATACAAGAAGATGATGCAGAAAGTCAAAGGCAATCAATAGATAACTAGAAAGCATGACCTCAGTTGAATTAGTAAATGACACAAAAAATTAAGACTGAGGAATCCCAGAATTCTCATAGTTGGAGTTCAGTAAACTACCTAAAGAGAGACATTCGGGAATTCTCTACTATCCCAAATTAATTAATACCTACAGATTTCTGCACTAAAAACAGAGGATTATGCACTCTAGAGACTTAGACCACAAATAATGGTGGACATAGGAAGAAGGAAACTAAGTTATTTTTAATTTCTTTCCTTGATAAATGGAAAATACAAGTCGAAACATAAGTAGGGCAGCTAAGTCATTGATCCAAAGTGCAGTGTGCACGGTTATTGAGGACCATAAATACTGGAAATTTTAAATATTAAACACTCAACCCATATCTATACTACTATATAATGAGACAAGTTCACCTTCACCGTGAAACTTTTATTTCAAAATATACTCTTGCAAATGTTTACTAAGAGCATCATTAGTAGTTGGGACTCTCCAATGCAATTTGGAGCCCAAAATTTCAAAAAAAAAGGTAAATGTAGAATGGGTTGGGTTTGTATCAGAATAGTAGGAAATGATAAAGTGAGCTCCGGTCCCAAAAATTGTGTGGTCAAAAATTAATGTAGGAAAAAAATAGGGTTATTTACACTAACTACCCCTATGTTTTTGATTTATAACACGGGGTACCCCTACTTTTAAACTATTTACACTAACTACCCCTATGTTTTTGGTTTATTACACGGGGTACCCCTACTTTAAGGAAAAATAAAAAAAATTATAACACTAACTACCCCTACGTTTTCTAAAGGGAGGGGTAGTTAGTGTAAATAGTTTAAATCAGGGGTACCCCGTGTTATAAATAAAAAACATAGGGGTAGTTAGTGTAAATAACCCAAAAAAATAATATAAAGCTTAGAATCTAGAAAGTTGGGCTCCAAATTGGAACTTACTATTCTACAAAACGAGTTTCTACAATCTAGAATCTAGAAATTGGGAAGCCCAACCCTTAGCACCCATGGATGGGTTGGAACCGAAATTGTAGAAATTGGGACTAGGGATGAAACTTATTATTCTACAAAATGAGCTCCTACATTCTAAATCTAGAATCTAGAAAATGGGATGGGCCTTACTAACGATGCTCTAATTAAAATTATTTCATTAAAGTTAATAAGGGCAGCTAGATAATTATGGGAGCTGTCATTTGGTCTAAATAGACTTACAGGCAGGTATAAAATAATATATATAATAATATAATAAAAAATTAGAATAATTAAAGTATGTCTTTTAGTTTTTCTAAGAGCATCACTAGTAGTTGGGACTTTCAAATGCAATATGGGGTCCAAAATTTCAAAAAAAAAAAGATAAATGTAGAATGGGTTGGATTTATATGAGAATAGTAGAACATGATAAAGTAAGCTCCGGTCCCAAAGATTGTGTGGTCAAAAATTGATGTGGGAAAAAAATAATATAAAGTTTCGAATCTAGAAAGTTTGGCTCCAAATTGTGACCTACTATTCTACAAAATGAGTTCCTACAATCTAGAATCTAGAAATTGAGAGGCCCAACCTATAGCACCCATGGATGGGATGGGACCGAACTTGTAGAAATTAGAACTAAGGATGGTACTTACTATTCTACAAAATGAGCTCCTACATTCTAAATCTAGAATCTACAAAATGGGATGGGCCTTACTAATGATGCTATAAGTTGTCTTAATAATGATTAGATTAATTACAATAGTTGTCTTTTAGTCTTCCTAATAATAACCTATGAAATACTTGCAATGAACGTGCATATATATATACTAGTCATAATTAATAGGGTTTTCACAGTTACGGAGACTTCGACCAGAAATACACAGGAATTCTCCTCTATATTCTCAAATTAATTAACAACTACAAAGATTCACACCAAAATAGAGGATTCTCCTTGAACCTAACCTGTTAGATCAGGGTGGTTTAACAAAACTAATAGGCTCATTATGACATAAAATGAGATCCGAAGCAGTCACCAAGGAGCGCGACACAAGGAGAAAGCTATAGGTCCATTCCCACTTGGTTTTCTATTTCCCTCCAAATAGAAAGAGACAACAGCATAATTACAACAAAACGAGTGTGTTGCTTTTCTCACAGTTAGCTCATATCATGACACAATTCAACACCGGTAACTTTATAATTCAGAAGTCAGACCTCCACAAATCTACCAACGTTAGAACGACACAATTCAGCTAGATCCGACGAAATTAACCCCCCAAAAAGAACAATGTTGTAATAATTTAACTGAGATTTAGAAAGTGACAAATTGATCACACATCAGCAACCTAAAAAAGGAAAGTTTTTTCACACGATTCATCCTCTAGCCCAAAGTATTCACTGAGATTTCATGACCCAAAGGCCGAGAAAAGGATCAAAACACCGAGGAAATCGAAAAAAACGTAGCCAAAAAGAACAATGTTAGAACAATTTAACTCTAGCTTTCTAGAAATAAAAAGTGCGACAAACAGGAGCATATATCAGCAACATAACAGACATAAAAGCAGCAACTTTTTCGCACGACTCGACTTCCTAGACCATGAATTCAAAGAGATTCCGCAGTCCAGAGTCCCCCGTGTGCGTTCAGTACGGATAAAAGAAACGAAAGAAACGAACCGTCGGCGTGAGCTCGCTCGGCCGGAGCCGGACCGGGAGAAGCGCCGGCGGCTCTGTACTTCGAGCGCTGCTGGGCCCGACGATCCATCACTTCCTCGAAAAATTTGAAGAATTGTGGAAGAATTCGACGAGATTCGGATCGGGATCGGTTCCGATCGGGAAACCCTAGAAATGCGGAGAGGGGAAGTGGAGACACGGAAGTCTCGGGAGAGGGGAGTGGAGTAAATTGGGGGCGATTGCTTAAAAAGAAGGGGAAGTGGTGACGGAAGTGGAGGGAAGTGGAGTTCCTTCCTTTCCTTCCTTCACAGCTGCTGTTGGTGATGGTGTTGGTGTTGGTGTTGGTGGTGGTGGTGGTGGTAATTTTTGAACATTCAAAACGTCCCTCACGCTTCTCCCGAGTTACTTTGGCACGTGTGGGAGGACGGGAGCGCGGCATTCTCAGAGGAGGTTCACGGGATCTTGACATTTTTACATTTAACTCCTTAAAAGTTTCCTTTACGCGCAACTTACTTTTTTTTTTTTTGAGAAACCGCAACTTACTGCAACTCTAGTATTTTGCAAAATTTTTAATTCTTAGGGACATGCAAATTAAATTGAAGGGTGATGGTGTATTAGACCACCTCCAATGGGGGTTTCTATCTTCCCTATTTCTATGGAAGAAATTTATTTTAGAAAAAACTTCTCTCAATGGTAATTTCTATCACCATTTCTATCCTAGGTGACAATGATGTAGGATAGAAACTTTCTATAAGGGTTTCTACATGTAGAAACTCATAGAAATTCTCTTATCTCTCATGACAATTATTATTGGGCCACACATCATTAAATTGGTCCTTTTACTATGTGACACATAGGATAGAAATGGAGAACCATTGGAGAACATTTTTTGTATGTCTACAATTCCTATGTAGAAACTCTTCCAACTAGGATAGAAATCTTCTTAAAGTACAATGCCAAGTAGGATAAGAACTCAATTTTAGAAATCACCATTGGAGATGGTCTTATGTGGTAGTTTGAGCATCCACATTGAAAGGGTTTTCAAGCGATACATTTTAAATTTAATCAAATTTTGTAACACTTGATGTCTGTAGTGGACACTTGTTTATACTTAAAAATTGCTAGAAAGCTAAGAAATATTCTAGATTTGCAGCATGTCCTAACTCATCTACATTAATTTATGAGTCCACTAAAATTAACCGATCTTACCAAATAGGGAAGAAAATAGAGAGAAAAAGAGGGAGAGAAAATCTTACCAAACATGGAGGAAAAAAAAAGGAAAAAGAGGAGGTTAATTTGGAGTTATTTGTTTGGAGTATACCATTGTGTGCCAATATCAAGGAGGCACTCCAAAAGTAGTAATTTACACAATTTTTAATAATTTATAGTATATTTTTGTAGGGTCACCATTGTGGACGCTCTTACTTATATATGGTATTCATATCCGTTGGCCCAAGTAGTCATTAGCCAACTTGAATTTGATACTAATCGAACCATGACTTGATATGACTCGATACGACATAGTCAGCAGATCAGCACTTATATCTCAAATATTCTTGTGCCACAAGGTCGTCTGGATTTTATCATTTGTTATGTATTTTGTATTTCTTTTATATGACAAGATGTGCATTAGATCGTGTTGGCATTAGGAATCTCAAACCTCAGCTTAACCAATCCAAGTCCACTCAAATCAATCTGAACCAAACCAAAAACTTGCTGGAAACAGGATGACCGAACTCGGACCGGGTTTTGTCCGAACTCTGCCCGAAATCAGTCAGGGTAAAACCTAATTTCCTGGTCAGCCTCCTCTTCCTGAAGACCATGCTCTAACATTCGAATTTATAAACGTTAGGGGACTAAAGCCTGTCACGCCCAGTACCGAAATACGGAGACGGACGTCGGTCAGCTACACCGTATAAGGTACGAATACGTTATACGACGATGACGGCTGTCAATCTTGCTGGGTATCCTAGCATGCAATCATTCTATGGCCTAAATCCGATCATATATCCACAATCAATCACAAAGAAATAATAAGCAAGAGAGAGAATCATATGGAAGACAGGAAATACTCATATGATAATCAGGAAATCTACAATACAGGATAATAGTGTAGATGAGTATACCTTCCCACAGTTTCTAGCATGGTCGAGAACTGAAGCACATCCTCCAAGTCAAGTTTGAAAGATCTACAGGGTCGGTTACAGGCAATCTGGAAACAATCCAGGGTTCGTCAGGCCAACCGTAGCAAGTACCAGAAAGGAAAGCTCAAGGACGGACGAAAAAAAAGCCAGCAGGATAGAATATGACAGGCATAGCATATATGAACAGTAAAAGAGGGTAAGGATCGTGCGGTACCAACGCACGATAACAATCCACAACTAATGCAGCTAAATAACCAACAATCATCACAATATTCCTAACATCCAATAACACCTGCATGGCCAACCAGAACTCGTAATCTGTCATCAGAACAGTAATTCATCCCTATATCAAACAAGAATAAGAGAATGAATTACTGCTCCGGAGCAGCATTACGGGCCAGCCAGCTTAGCAAGCAACAAGCCAAACAATTTATATGAATAAACGGCCACTCAAATTTCTATGGCTGTCTAGGTGGGGGTTGGGTTACCCCAACAATGCAATATAGGAATCCTCAAATCGTTCCGATCTAGCAAGCTAACGGGGCCAAATATATCAAGACTAGATGAGCACCGGTCCCTCATAAGACCACCGGGCTATGCATGTCACCACCGGTCCCTCGTAAGGCTACCGTTCTGAGCATGTCATGTACATGGTAAGTAAAGTAGCCGAAAACTGCTATCGCGGACGGTAACAGTATCCGTAGCGGTCAGCATGCACTCCATGACTAGATGTCTGGGAAGCGACTAGTACTGTACGATCTCGAGATTCCATTTCCTCCCAATGCTTCTACCAGTTTAAGTTGCCTAGATTATCCATACATTTATCCGGAATCACATGCTGTGGTCACATGATCATCCTCCTAGATGTCATACCTCAGTACGAGAATGCTAAGTAAGAATCAACTTCGATACCTATAGTCCCAGTTGTGATCCATCCTTAGTATTATGCAACAAGCAAGCAAGCAATCCTTACCATACTAAGACTATAGGCCAACTACCAGATACCCGTACAGGTAATCATAGATATAATCAAGGGGATAGCACCTCAAAGTGCCGCTGCCAAGGAGCACCTCAGTACAAAGTCAGGGCCAATACCTCAAGGGGTAAACTAGACTTATAGCACGGATACAAGTAGTTATGTCAGGGACAAGGTCAAATCTGTCAGTCACAAGAAGTCATCTGCCCACATCGTGGCATGGATATTAGGTCAAGTACATAGCCGGGATTTCTACTATAATATCCCATCAAGTATACAAGGGAGCCTACAGCTCTAATCATCAAATCGGTCTATCTACCGGATCAATCTATCATGAGTCTTCCATCTACGATGGAGTGAATATCACGTCAAGAAAGACAATCACCAAATACCAAGCTCATCACTATAAACAATGCTAGGTCCTCTGGCTCACAAGAATATTCTGAATCAATGATCACAAGCTATCAGCAAACAAGTCTCACCACTACCAAGATATAGCAAACAAACCAGGTTTTGGGCGTTTGGAAAGTCGAGTAAAAATCATATAGGAATACCTTCAATATTCTCCTCGTTCTGCAAAACACTCACGATCACCAAAATCCAAGAATCCACATAGTCATATCTGCTCAAAATAGAACATCGAAAAGGAATGGCATCACCACCCAATAATCCACGTGAGTCCATCAAATCGATATTCCAAGATCGTACTCTCCATGATACTCAATCCTCAGACATATCCAAAGTCACGAATCCCGATACATAGGAAAACTGGTAGCCCTATCTGGCTAAACTAGGATAACTCCTAAAAGGGATGGCCAGGGAACAAGAATCTACTAACTAATATCGCCGAAAAATGGCAAGGATTACATGGACCGCTCTGGAGCAAATCTGCAACCCTTAAACCAAACAAGGACCAGGGTTACAGACCGTCTCCCGAGTGGAACCGCGCTCCTCACGCTATCCGACGGACAAGATAGGTCAATAGCTAGGCGACTAGTCTAGTCGTGAGTCTACCTAGCAAGTACTGGAATCAGGTACAAAGTACTACAATAAATGCGCACGAGACTGGTTCAGCAAACCAAAGGAACGGTTCTGCCCAACTCTTCGAACCAAATTTTCGATCGAAAATTCTGAAAAAATTTGGCAGAGTTTCCTTTGTATTCTAGACGGGAGCACCTAGCGAATTGGGCTAAATCCACTCGATGTAACCCGTCGCAGAATCGCAGGCTGAGAACACTAAGTCTCAGCTTCCAGTAGCGCTACCATGTGTACTGGAAATCAAACCATAGCCGAGAACACTAAGTCTCGACCTCCAGCAGCACTACGATACATACTGGGCGCCAAGCCAATACATGCAACAAGAATCATCACGCAGGGCGCATTTGTAAAAACCCTAAAATTTTATATTATTTTTTTATTAATTTTACTTAATAAAGTTTATAGTATTTTTATTAGACTTATGACTTTAGATTTTTGTTATTATTTTAAAAATGCTATAGTATATGTATATATAAATAAAACTTTTCAAGTTATGAGAATATATATATATATATATATATATATATATATATATATATATATATTTACGAAAGTGATGTGGGTTTGGCTTCTGGAGGAAGGAGCTCCCCAGTCCCTCGGCCTTAGCAGGTGGCCGGCCGCCCCCGGCCGTCCCCATTCCCGTCGGGTGTCCCCCGCCTCTTCCGGCCTCCCTGGCCTATTCGCTCGGCCGGGGTCCTTCCTCGGTGCCGCCGCCGCCCTCGGCGTCGTCAGAATCGCCGTCCCCGGCGCCCTCGGCTGTCTCCGACCCCGTCCCTCTTCGGACCTCCGCCAGGCTTCCTCGGCGCCCCGCACGCTGCGCGGCCACTCCCCGACCCGCCGCCCACCGGAGTCGTCATCCCTGTCGCAGCGCCACCCCCTCCCTCGGCAGCCCCCGGTGCTCCTCCAGCCCAGCCCTCCCTTTCCGCCCTGGCAGTCGCCCTTCCTCCGGCAGCCACCCCTTCCGAGCCCCTCCCCGCTTCGGCTTCGGGCTGCATCTCCGTGCCCCCTCCTCCTCTCACACCTCCTTCCGCCTCATCAGCAGTGCCCCTCTCGGCGCCCCCCGCCCAGGCCGAGGTCTTCCTCCCCCAACTCGACTCCCTTCCAGCCGCGTCCACCATCGCGGCCGAGTACTTCCTCCCCCATCCCGAGTCCCAACTCACCGCGCCTCCTTCCCTCTTGGCAGAGGCCTACGTCCAAGCCCCTCCTGTCGTGGCAGCGGACCACCTCACCCATCCCGCCGCCCATCTCGCCGCGCTCCCCTCCTCCTCGGCGGCGACCTACTACCAAGACCCAACCACCCTTCGGTGGTACTAGTACACTCCACCAGCTCCATCGGCCGTGACCCACTACTCCCACCCAGCCTAGTCGGCCCAGCTCCATTGGCACTCAGCGTGGGGGTCGAGACCCTATTTTTAGCTACGCAGCCGCTAGGGGCCTTTGGCCGGGTTCCCTTCCAGCTTCCCCTGAGTTGAGCCTCCTCCTCCGGCTCCCCAGCGGTCTAGCCCCTCCCTCTTTCTCTCGTCGTCGAGCTGCCCCCCTCCGGGGTCGTGCCTCCCCTGCGGCTCCCTCTCCCCGTGGTCGAGCTCCTCTCCCCTCCGTCGGCGGACGGGCCCCTCCCAATGGTCGTTCTCTCTCCTTCCCCTCCAGCTCCCCGGTGGCCTAGCCCCTTCGGCTCCCCGTGGCCGAGCTTCCCCGTTGTCCAGTCTCCGTCTGTGCTGACCCGGGCCCGACTCCCCTACCGGAGCCCTCCAGGTTCGGACGTCGTCTCCGGGCCCGGACGTTCACTCCCGGAGCTCCGCCCCTTCAGCCCCATCAGTGGCGGCGTCCCCGTGGTCCTCTTCGCCGTGCCGCAGCCCCCGCAGCCGTGTCTTCCCCCGCCACTCGGTGGCGCCCCCCTCCCCCTCTGGCGGGTGAGGGTCCCGAGGCCCGTGCGCTCACCTCGGGCCCAGCGCCTGGCCCGCCTTCCAAGCGTCTAGGGCCCCGCGCTAGGCCACGCCCCCCCACGCGTCTCGGGCCACGCGTCCATCCTTTGGACCGCGTGCGTTTTCTTTTTTTGTGTTTGTTTTAGTTTGAATTTTGTCCCTGGCTTCCCGCCTGTGGGATCCGAGCTGTGGTAGGTTGCTTTCAATAAAAGGTTTTTCCTTAAAAAAAAAAAAATATATATATATATATATATATATATAATACTTTTATTATATATATATATAAATATATAAAAAAAATATATAATACTTTTATTATTTTCAAAAATTTCCTTGAGGGATTTCTAGTGAAATTTTACAATAATTTTATAAATATCAAAATAATGTACTATTTGAATAGTAATTTTATTAATATCGAAATTAGCAGGTATTAGCTACATATTATATAGATATAGGTTTATACTGTGCTAAATAATTACCAGAAGATTTTATAAACATTTTGAAATTTTAGGGAATTTTTATTAATTTATTTAGATTATTAGTGTGTGTGTGTGTGTGTGTGTGTGTGTGTGTGTGTGTGTGTGTGTGTGTGTGTACTTATATGGTTATGTATAAAAGAAAGGTTAAAAAAAGCGTGAACAGTGACCCACCAGGCCGAGCCCATAAGGGGCCACGAACCCGAGCCATCAACTCTCCCCATATAGTAGTAGGCTTCGAGAGGGAGGAGGAGTTCCTGATCTCTTGTTAACCCTAACCCCAAACCCAAGCAACGCCACCCCGACGCCTTGGCAACCGTGCCCTGGCCGCGCGTCGTCGCAGCCACTACCAACCGACCGACAGCCCGCGCATGCGAGCACGGCAGCAGCAGCCGCACGCTGCCATAACACAGCAGCGGTAACAGCAGCAATAGGCCACTTCGCGGCTATGATTTCTCTCTCTACGGTTCGTCGTTTTGCGAACCATTTTTTGCAGGTGTGTTCCTAACCTAACCAACTCTAAATTTCTTAAGATAGTTTATTTTAATTCGCCTTGAGTACGACGTGAATCGAGTTCCAAAATCGAGAAAATTTCGATTCCTGGATTTTAGAAACTGTCCCGATCACCCATATTTGTGATCAAATTTCGACCAGAATATGGCGAACTATCAAAATTCGATTGAACGGATTTAGAGACAACTTGTACATGATCGACACCCAACTTTAATTTATGATTTTGTTTACTACTTTCTGAATTAAATCAGATTGAAAACTGACAAAAAATTGTTTTTAAAAACACTTAAAACCTCCGATACCATGTGCGTCCCGCCAAACCGGGCAACGTGGTCATGAACCGAAAGTATCGAAAGGTGCGTACCGACTTCGCGGACGTGTGGGCTTTGACAGAATTCAAATTGGTTGTGTGTGCGTGACGAATTTGATGCGTATCCGTCAAAATTTACCGTATCGGTCTCTTTACAAATTCTTCAATTACTTTGTGTACGTTCGTCAAATAGAGACGAAACTTACGCAAGCAGGACCGTATCATTTTTTGGTCCTTATGCCAAGTTTGGTCCGATTCTGAGAAGGTCGACTAGAACGCCTATTTGGTGGGCCCGCGACCCGCTCCAACGGACGAATTTGTGCACGGTCCGCTGGAATATAACTTTAGACATATAGCTGGGTTCGTCTCCTCAAACCAGACTTGTAGACATATAGTTTGATAACTTTAGAGACCGTAGATACTGGCATATTTTTTGGTGCAAAACGGGTCCAACGACGGACATCGTTTTGACCCAAAATTTATGATTTTCCCTGTTCCAGAATTAGACTTTTGGACAGGCATTTTCTAGGCATCTTTTATTTCAAACACGTTTGTGGTATTTATTTCAGCATCCGGAGCCGTTCGTGGATTTTGGCTTTCTTGTTTCATCGATTTGCTGGTTTGAGCTATTGGATCCTGCGCTTTTGCACAACCTCAGACAAGATACCTTGCCTTATTTACTGCTTATAATTAATTGCATGTTTCTTTAATTGATTACTGTATATTTATTTCCTGTTTATTTTCAGTTGGATCCATGACTTGCTGTTTATAGTTACTTTATTTTGCTTTCAATTATTTTTCTTGCTTGAATTTTAATATGCATGTGGACAGTCTTAGCGGACTACCTTTTGACAGTGCCCCTGGAAGGGTGAAGACAGTTTGATGTATGGGCTACTCCAATCCAAAAGTCGTAGTAACTGCGTATTACGGTAGTCGTGTCGCGACGGTCACTAGCCTCGAGCTATGTGGACTGATGGGTCACGTGGGCCGCTAGCCTCGAGTTATGTCGGCTGATAGTATTGGTACTTGACGTGTGCGTATTGTGAGTTGTTACCTTGTCCTGGGGGAGTTAGCCTTCACCTGGCCATACATCGAGGTGTCTTCAAAATTGCATACTAGATTGGTTAGGTGACCATAGTTAATGTTATGTCACACTTCGTTCTAGTCATGGCACGGGACAATGTCACATCGCAGAATAGTACAGTACCCCTTGTCCTTGTTTGGTTGTAGGGGTAGTCTACTATTTCGATGATGGGATATTGGACCGTGTTATGGTTGGGACACTTTACCTTACTTTATAACTTTGTGACATATTTTATATTCAATTTATATGACATGATATTATGTATCTTGTTACGTTCCTCTGAGGACCTGGTTATCTCTTCAGGTGTGTGCTCTTGTCTTTCGAAGATGTTCTAGCTCTAGCCGTGATCATCTCTATTTCTTCGAGGATGATTGCACTTGGATTGTCTTCGCTTCGCTCGTCAAACTTATTTCATTTTCCTTGTATTTCTTTCCTTACTTGTTGGTAGTGGATTTGTCTCTGCCCAACATATTGTACAAAAATATTTCAAAGTTGATTATATGATATCTTTTATTCTTTTATTTTGTGGATGAGATTAGTTTACTCTTAGTTTACTGTATTTTATAGCTTATGTATACATACGAGGTATCCATATATTGGAGTATACTTCATATGTATGCAGTTGGCATGTCTACATATTTAGTCCTAAGTATTTTAGGACTGGAGTGTTACATATTTTTGTGGTGGCCCATGCAGGTCAGTTTGTCACTTCGGTTACGTTACTGTGCCGATGTGAGCCTGCATATAGGATTAGCATATAGGAATCTCATCCATAAGCTTGAATCTCCTCCCTTGATATCCAATTTCGAACTCTCGGTTGACTACCTTGATTTCTTCTGCTTGACTTCTTTTCCACCGTGAAACGTATCTTTTCCTTTCGTGCTTGATATAGAGGTTAGGAAGTTGAATCATACTAGTTATACGTGTTATATTGCTCAATCACCATAGTAGTTGACTCTTATAAGTTAAATAGTATGCCTCGCGGCCTACCACCTCGTGTCTTTGTAACCTATTAATGAAGTGTAACTGGATGGCAATGAATATATGTTAGTGTAGGAAGATATGTTAACCTAGAATATAGTCTTAGTAGCCCATAATCCATTGGTCAACCACGGCAAGATACAAGAGACAGTAGGACGACTGTATAAGCAGGAACACCGGACAAGACTTAGATCCTTATAAAACTTGATATATTTATTACTGCTTTCAGCATTATCTCCCGTACTATTACTTTGCAATATCATAAATAACGTTGCTATTTATATCCTAGTTTTGCAAGCTTATTCTTTATCGAGCTTGTTCAGGACATATGTATACTAGGGACGCCCGCTAACATATTGTCTAATCAGAATCGGTGTATTATGGTCTGATCAACCTTGATGTATTTGGTTCGCTCTTCATTTGATTATCCTACGTGGATTGAGATATCTAGGTATCTAGGATCT
Organism: Iris pallida; assembly: GCA_029216955.1. Classification (NCBI taxonomy): domain Eukaryota; kingdom Viridiplantae; phylum Streptophyta; class Magnoliopsida; order Asparagales; family Iridaceae; genus Iris; species Iris pallida. The sequence goes on along the minus strand of JANAVB010024199.1, from coordinate 4,181,246 downwards.
CATCCGCAACTGTATTGACAATTTCTCTTAAATTATACATTCGTCTTTGAATCACGTAATTGTATTCGATGACATCTTTCTTGAACTCTTTATTGCTTTTGTCTTTCACTGATTTGGAAAGACGAACGCTCGTATTTGATAGATAGAAATGGAGTATTTCCCATGGCCACGGAAGTTGTGTACACAAGTGTAGCTACTACCGACCAGCCATGCGACTACAACCTTGTCTTGAGTGACTTATCCTCCCCTCGACCCTAAAACTAATATCATGATCTACTAGTCATTAAAATTTGATGATGATTAGAATCATACCCTTGGTCAAACACCACCCCAGACGACTATCTATTCTCAAGGAACCAATTATTGTGAGTCTCTAATTATTTGATTGAGTCTTGCTTTAACTAGCAACCCTTATGCCTTAACCAAACCTTTACTCAACCGAGCCCGCAGTTTAGACATAAGAGGAATAGACAGAAACACAAGCATTACCATGACTATGATAGACACCCATCCGAAGATTGGGATCCCATATGTATCATTCAAGTTATACAATTTTATTATTAAAGAGGTAAATAAGCATTAGAACAACACGTTCACCAGCTTAGCCAATATCTGTAGCTTAACACTCCATCATGTTGATTTACTAGTTATCACCAAACAATGCATGAGAACTACATGCAACACCATTAGAAACCTTATGACTATAGTCTGACCGACTTAGTGTAACACCCACTTTTCTAAAATGAGGGTAATTTTGAACTTTTATAATTTTGATTAATCGATAATAAGATTTAACTCATGTTGTGATTTGTGGTAATTTTTTTAATCAATTTAAAACTATTTAAAATGTTGAATTGTGATTTTAATGGTTAACTAGTTAATCCCTAGTTTTGCTAAGCTTAGAGACTAACCATGGGGACCTAACCATGTGATTAGAATGACTATTTACAACTTTTTAGGCTAAGGGTATTTTGGTCATTTTGTGACTTTTGAATTATTTAGAATTTTAATTAATTGGTGAATTTTAGATTATTTTAATAATATTTAAATTGATGTATTATGATTTTGGTCATTTTTTATATTTTAATATTTTGGGAAAATTTTACATTTTTAATATTATTTTTATTGGATTTGTTTAGTCGGGTTTGAGTTTCGTCTCGTTCCGACTTGTATTGTGACCCGGGTAGCTTGAACTCTAGATGGGACCCAATATTAAGTTAAGCATGGCTCACAAGACCCAACATTAAGTTAGTTAATTAAACTAATTTTTATCATGTTAGAATGGTTAAGTTAGAGACTCAAAACTAGATCATTTTGACCCCAAACTTGAACCTAGTCTAGACTTAACCATATGAGACTAGAGAGGGACAATTAGGACATTTCCCATTAGCCCTAATGGACTCTTTATGGCAGCCACCTTTAGGAGAGAATGATTCATTTCATTCATTACAATCTTGCCTCTTTTATTTTCCTTTTGTTCTTCCCCAATTTTAGAGAGCCTTCCCATTGATTTGATCTCCAAATCAAATCATTCCTTCACCAAACCTTCCCTCAATCATTCCCATTCTCCAAGGGAAGGGTGCTACCAAGGATTGGAAGAGGAGTGCAAGGAGGAGTGTCCACTTTGAGAGATCTTCGTATCGGAGCCGTATCCTAAAGAATTTCATTGGGATTCCACTCCCAATAGGTAAAACCCATCCTCTAAATCGATTTCCTTTGCATATAAATTAGTTTTGAATCCGTAGGATCCATCCTCATGCATGTGTCCCATTTAGATTCAAATTTGAGGCCATTTGGAGCTCTCTTGAGGATTTTAGATTTGTGTCTTGTGTCCTACTTGATAGATCCCAAATTAGGACACCCCATGTGTATATATGTATGTATGATAATAGTTTAAATAGATATTTAAATTCAATTTTATAATGGTTAGAGAGTGGATTGATCTTAGTTAGGATGGTTAGAATGAGTTTCATTTGGATACCTATGTTTGTATCCAAGTATCTTGGTCTATATGTGTTCTTTTGTCAAATTCGTCATAATTTTCATCCACATTTTTATTGACCAAAGTAACTTAGAAATATCATAACTTTTAGCTTAGAACTCCGATTTATCTTTTGTTTTTTTAAAAGAACCGTATCGAAGTTAGCTTTCCAAATATATATTTTAGTAAGCCAAATTCTTTCTGTAACTTTCTGTAGAATTATTTGAGTGTCAGCTATACGAAAGACGAACGTGTTTCGGTATTTTCGCGATTCCGGGAGCTTCCGGACACGAAAATGCGATCCGTTTAAAGTTTCAGAAAGCTAACACAAAGGGCTACGACATACTTTAATCCTAGAATTTAGTAAATCCCCAATTGGTACAGTATTAGTTTTAAGTAGAAGAGTGACTATACGATATATGCATTTTGCGTAACCTATGAGCCTATGTAGTATGGATATTAAATGAATATAGAGTATGTAATGCATGATATATTAGATGAATGAAATGATATATATATGATATATATTCTCTTTACATTAATGTATATATGGTTGAATGCAAGCATGTAGGAATACAATTAATATAATACATATAAGCAATGCATGAATGAAAGAATGATATACAATATATGCATGAAGATATATATGTAATGATAGATATGAATGCATAATGTATAAATATTTTAATACAATATATAATAATAACATGTATGGTAATGTAGAGTATATGATGCAAGCATGAATAAATGGAGGAAATATATGTATATATGTAATATAGAATGTAATATATGAATGCAAGCATGCAAGATAATATATTGTATCCATATATGATGTATTCAACTTAAAGATAATATAATATATGAAAGGAATGAATGATAATATATAACATGATATGTAAGATAATGTAAGGTATGAAATATATGATGTGTGCATGTTTGTATGTTTCTATGTTAATGTATGAAATGATATGAATATACAATGTATGCATATGTATAAAATATGTAGGTAATGCATAGATGCATGAATGAAATGAATGTTTGCAATATGTTAATATAAATATAAGTATCTAATATACATGAATGTAAGTATAATATAATACAAGTATACATGTATGTATCATGTAAATGTAATATACATGATATGTATGTATGCATGTATACAAGGTAAGTATGTATGTATGTATTTCTATAAACTGAGTTAACCTATAACCTTTTACACACATGCATTCATACACCCTTTGACATCATGTATCCCATGTCACATACACCTACCTATCACTAAATTTTAGAACATTAACACATATCCTTTCACACACATGCCAAACACACACATACTCACTTACTCTTTTACCTCTCTTTCTCTCTCTATATATATGTATGTGCCTATATATATAGCTTTCCTATATATATCTATGTATATGAATATGTGAATAGTGATGCATATATATATATATATATATATATATATATATATATATATATATATATATATATATATATATATATATATATATGGGAAAATATATATATATATATATATATATATATATATATATATATATATATATATATATATATATATGGGAAAATATATATATATATATGGGAAAAAAAAAATATATATATATATATGGGAATATGTATATATATATATATATATATATATATATATATATATATATATATATATATATATATATATATATATATATATATATGGGATGTACATATAGGTAGCCTATATGTTATGAGTGTACTACAATATATTAGATATATATATTGTTATGTGTATATGTGTTTGTGGTTTGGCTTAGGCATGATATAGCCTATAGCCTAGGGCTCTTAGTCTATGGTGTGTCTGTTTGCCTAGTGAGAGTTTAGTTAGACTTGTTTAGTCTTGATTAGGTCTAGAATAGACTAGTTAGACTAGTATAGACTTGTTTGGTTTAGGTTTGACCTAGTTGACCTAGTTTGACTAGTCTAGTTGACTAGAGTTGACCAAAGGTTGACTTTAGCCTAGATTGACCCCAAACTTCATGTAGATGTATTGTAGCAGTCTATTTCCTTATTTTAGACTTGTTATGACTTGTACTGTTCTATAGGAGACAGACACCACTCCTCGGACAATATATTCTCTTCGGACATTCAGGATACCAGGCGAGTACATTCTCTGATCATTTTATATCCTGCTTAGAATTATTTTCCTGCTTTAAATTACTTTACTTGATACTGTCACATTGGTTACACGGATTAGTACTATATGGATCCCTTCTTGAGATGTTATTCCCTCAAGGAGCATCGTATACTACATATTCTGTGCGTTTTACTTACATGGTGTATCACTATGCTTCATTGGTTCATTGATCACTTGTGACATGTACTCTCATGATCACAGAGTCTTCCTTGAATCCTTATCCCATTTATTGGGTTTCCTAGAATCCCCATTTATGGGACTACCATGTACCACCCTTCGGGGGCCGTTACATGGAATCATAACATAACCTGGTTGGATCCTTGTGTATTGATTGGGGGTACGGGGGAGTAGAAGTAGACATGTGAATAATATCCAAGTAGTATCTCATTAGAATCATTCCGTAGTGTCTCATCAGAATCATCCTATGTCATTTACATGTCTATATTGTACTCTGACTCACTAGCCACTGTTAGTTCTCTATGTATAGTAGATATTTCTATTACAGTTCTCTCTCTCTGTTTATATACTGCATTCTTTCAGTATCTGTATCTTACTTTATTGCATGATTATATTTTCTAACCTGCTATGAACTGTTGAGATGTATTGTGCTCGCTCCTGTCCTGACTGAACCTGTTAAAAATATTACAGAGGACGAGGAGGAGGCCTGTGTGGATACCTTCTATAGGGCAGCCCTAGATGACACTTGTGAGCTGGACTCTCAGGAGGACCCAACTCTAGCTGATGACATCACCCCTATTGCCTAGACTAGCTTAGTTAGGCTTTATCTTACTCATGATTGTCTTGGGACTAGTTTAGTTAGACTTTATTTCTGTCTTTGAGATCTGGGTTGTATATATTCTTTCATATTCAGTAGATAGACTTGTATTTCTGGATATTTGCTGAGATGTTATCTTAGACTCTTCTGATCATCTGTATTTCTTTGAGTTCTATATCATATCGTGCTTCTTCTTTCTTAGTTGTGATTGAGTTTATTTCTGCTATGTCATCCCCATTCGGGGAGTATAAACTGTTAGCATTATATTGTTAGATGTTGTGACCTAGGACATCGTTCTACCGCCGACACTGCGGCGTAGGCTGGACGTACCCACTTCTCGTGCCCTTACTCTAGGGTGCGGGTCGTGACACTTAGTACAAATAAAAATTCATGACTTAACCGTTAAAGATCTTTCCTATGACATGCCATAAAGTTCGTTACCCCATTGATAAGCTCTCGTATACTATAGAAGAGTGGATCCTTCTATTCTATCGACTCACGTATTGTTGTACGCAATCATTTCTATTTATTAGAAAATGGGGTACGATCCTCGAAACTGATTCATAACTTTCGTACCATGTTGTAGATCATATCGTGACTTATTATTACTAAAGGTCCATGTACGAGGTTGCGACTCAAATATTCCTAACCTCACTATTCCTAAAACCATGTCCTAGTCTCTAGAGTGAGTAGATTGTAAGACATTCTTACTTTTAGGAATTATGGGATGACTGATTGATTGAGGTAAATTGGTTCTCACTAGGATGATAAATTAGTGACTTGTGAACTCCCACTTTTGTTTTTAGATCTTTTGGTGTCCCTTACCGTGACTTTGATATTCGGAGTGTAATACTAGTTGTTATCTTCCAACAAAATTCATATGCAAGACCTACACGAGTCTACCTTCAAGTAGACATATCATGTCCCACTCAAACACATCTTCTTGTACTCTATTCGTATGATACAACTTTCAAGACAAAAAGGCTAGCTATGACCCTTACCGTAATACCAGTATACTTTCCGACCTCAATCAGAGATCCAACCTCGACTCAAATCGTTCGACCCAATATATGGTTGTGATCTACTCGAAGTCCGCTACACAAATGCCACTAGCACGCCACTCAATTGTGTTCCCGTGTGCTACTTATATACAAAAGTCAGGGAAGGCACATCTTCAAGACTTACAGAACCTAGATAACCAACTCGGCTGGCAATTAGCCCAACCACTTGAGTTGAAAACTATTCTAGGTTGCCCTAACCTAATAAGAATAGTTTATGTAGATTTTGGGATCTTGTCCAGCTAATATAGATTAAAATTCAAGACTTAAATTAATCAAGATTGGTTCCAACGGGACTAATAAATCGTTGGTTAATAACGTCTATTTCTATTCGTATCCTCTTGATACCTCTACCGTGACTTTGATATTTACAACACAACACTAGCCTTTCCCTTCCAGTAAATTTCACACTCATGAGCTAGACCAGTTAAGCTACACACATACATATCTGTCCCACATAAAAATGCTCATTCCTGTGCCCCATTCCAATTACACCACATGTATGGCACAATTACCTTAGAACAAACCATGGATGCCTATTTTGTTCCATTTGAATTTAACCATGCAAATATCGACCAATTTTTCAAAACAAACTGAATATCCATGATTTATGCAAGATGCATTACACCTCTGACCGATGCATTCCACTCAAAAAAGCACAAGCCTCCTACACAACACACAAAACCCAATCCCACACAAACCGGTCATTTTAACTTAAACATTCCAGAACCTTACCTAATCGAAATCTATAGCAAGGTTCTGCACTATTATGTACCCTCATCTCATGGTTACCCATGTTAGGCAAAGGCTGAGATTCTTTTGAACCGACACATTCTAGATATATTTGAACAAGAGATTCTAGTATCTTGTTGAAGCATGATCCCTATAGGAACGAGGTTATAATTCTTTTAAAAGAAGCTATTGACCAAGAATGCCCTGACAACGTTTAGGACCACTTAGAATCTGTGAGTGCGGTCAGAAGTGTCCCATAATCTCGTGCCCCTTCCTAGAAATTATCTTTCCCAAAATTTGCAACGACGATTTTTGACGGTTAGATAAGTTAGGTAGAGTCTTGAATGAAGAATACCCCGCTTGAAGAATGTGACGTCAATATGGATTCCTTTTTACTACCCCTCTATCTTTTCAGAAAACCAAGGTACGACTTCCATAAGTTAGTTCCTTTAAGTTCGCATTGCATACCCCCTATCGTAGCTTTAATTTCGAGGATAAAATTTTTATAAGTTGGGTAGCATGTAAAAACCCTAAAATTTTACATTTTTTTATTAATTTTACTTAATAAAGTTTATAGTATTTTTATTGGACTTATGACTTTAGATTTTTGTTATTATTTTAAAAATGCTATAGTATATGTATACATAAATAAAACTTTTCAAGTTATGAGAAAAAAAAATATAATACTTTTATTATTTTCAAAAATTTCCTTGAGGGATTTCTAGTGGAATTCACTACTAAAATATGCTATATTAGCGACGCATTTTAGCGACGGAATGAAATTACGTCGCTAGATATGTAATATAGCGACTCCTATCTACAGACATCGCAAAACGTCGCTGAATAGCGACGTCCAGCGACATTAGGTATATTACGTCGCTGAATAGCGACGTTCAGCGACATATTATTAAAATATGTCGCCATATATTAAAATATTTTGCCATATATTAAAATATTTGCGACGTTTAGCGACGTCTACTATTGACGTCGCTAAATTTTTTTACTTAGGGCACGCTGCTTCCTTTTCCTCCTCACTCGAAAATTAGAAATTTTGATCTCAAATTCCCCCCCCCCCCCGGCGACTCCCTCCACCTCCGGCGACTCCTACCCCCCACCCCTCCCCCCCCCCCCCCCGTCGAGCTCCTCCTCCTCGAGCTCCTACTCCCCCAATTCGAGCTACTCCTCCTCTTCCTCAGGTATAAACCCTAACCTAACTCCTCTCCCTCCTTCTCCTCCTCCTCCTCCCACGGACACACACATGCACACGAACGCACACACACACACACGCAGACACACACACACACACACACACACACACGTCCACCGGCGATGTTTGACAGCATGTTGAGTGTAGACTTGTAGGACAAATCAACAACAATATTGAGTTAGGTTTACTTTTCTCGTTTGGTTTGTCGAATTATCGGATTGGGAAAGAAAAATAATTACTTTTCTATGTTTGGATGTCAAAAGAATTGAGGAGTAAAGAAAAATAATTTTCAATGGAAAAAAAAGGGAGGAAAGTAATTACAACCATTCAAGTAAGGAATCACTTTTCCAAATTAAAGCACACTTTTCTTTTCAAATTCATTGACATTTTTAAATATAAAAAAATCAATAAAAATTATAATTTTTTAAAACAAATAAAATGTCGAGGAATTGATTTTCTTCCTTTTCCATTACGCGAACCAAACGAGGCCCGGGAGAGAGTTTAAAAAGAAAGAAAAAAAATGTTACATCAATCTCAAAACAAAGCATACATATTTTGTTATGATTGCCATTTCCATAAAAGTCTCGTTTGATATTCAAATTCCAAAATATGAATGACTTTTACTTTGATTTTGCAAACCAATCGTGACCAAATAATATGCAGCATGACTAGGCCACTTAAGATCCTAACCCAAAAAGAGAGGAGATTGATGCGGACCATAGTATTTTTGTTTGCATAGGGTTTTTAACTATGTATAGGTTTCTAACTATGTATAGATTTCTAAAACAGGTGACTGACTGGTGACTGACTGTGCATAGGTTTCTAAAACAGGTGACTGACTGACTGTGCATAGGGTTAGAAATGGGTCTTTAACTATGTATAGGTTTCTAAAATAGGTGACTAACTGTGCATAGGGTTAGAAATGGTTAACTTGATGAGTAAAATGGTGTGGAAGTACATGGGTATTCGACCAATGGAAACTGATATCAGTTGATAGATAAAGGAGGGAATTTTAGAATCAAGTATATGTCAACCTTTCCTATCTTGGTATCAAATATCTGATATGAAGAGGATATGATATCAAATCGAGTAGAGGAATTGGCTTGGAGCATAGGCTAATAGGTCATGTATACTACTCATGTACACTACCCTGTAGGCAGTGAGCTCAGGTAGGCAGAGCCATGCCCCGCCCGAGTTGCACCCCTACACACGGTTACCATGTCTCTCTACTGTAATATACAGTAGGAAGTTCGGACACTGCAAATATCGGTGTTTCTTCCATGTCTATGTCTAGTGAAGGATAATTGCCTAGACTTAGTCAACTTCATCCAGTTTGATGAGTTTGTCTAAGATATTGACTTAGTCAACTCAACTTCACCCAGTTTGACTAGTTACTGCACTGAACATGTGTGTCCATCTTTACAAAATTATTTCCAAATGGATATGAATTACTACTTACGAAATCGTTCATGGATGTACAATCGTCGTCCTGATGATATGTGTGGTGTACGGAATGAATACATAGCGGGAGTAGAGCAGTTCCTGCAGTTTGCTAAGGCGTTCCCTCAGTACATGGATGGCACCAAAATTAAGTGTCCATGTGTGAAATGTCATAACATAAAATATTATCCAGAAGTGGAAGGAACATATCATTTGTACTCGAGGGATTTTACGCCTAATTACTATCAGTGGATCGCACACGAAGAACTTGTGTCTTTAGCATCAGAGCCGGAGCCTTATGTTGAGCCGTATATGCATACGGGACCTAATTTTGTTTCAGATAATCATGCATACGATGACGGGTGCGTGAACATGGTTTTCGACGCTGCGGGGCCTAGTTTCGTTCATGATGCAGCTAAGGAGGCACCGAATGTCGATGCTGCAAAGTTTATGGAGTTGCTGGAGAATGAAAGGACTCTATTGTATCCTGGTTGTGAGGATCATTCACCGTTGGAGGTGGTTACAAGACTGTTGAGCATTAAGTCAGATTTTAACATGTCGCAAGAATACTACAACCGAGTGTTGGAGTTGATTATAGAGATCTTGCCGGCGGGTGCTAAGTTACCTAAAGACTTCTATCGGTCTAAGAGGATGGTGAGATCGCTCTGGATGGAATACGAGAAAATTGATTCTTGTCGCAATGGGTGCATGTTGTACTACAAAGATGACAAGGACGCAGATGTGTACAGATTTTGTGGTACTAATCGCTATAAGACAACTAGTACATGAAGGTCTACCGGTGCAAGAAGACCGACCGATTCAATACACTACTTGCCTTTAACGTCGCGGTTGCAAAGATTATTTATGGTGAAAGAGACGGCCGAAAATATGAGTTGGCACATACGAGAACAGATTGAAGGAGTGTTGGATCACCCATCCGATGGAGAAGCGTAGAAGCACTTTGATCGAGTGTATCCTGATTTTGCTTCAGATCCGCGTAATGTCAGGTTGGGGCTATCTTCTGACGGTTTTACTCCTTTTGGTCTTTCGGGATCCCAATATTCGTGCTGGCCTGTGATTGTCACTCCGTATAACCTACCGCCTTGGATGTGCATGAAGACTCAGTACATATTTCTAACCGTTATAATTCCTGGTTCGAACAATCCCAAGAGGAACATTGATGTGTACTTACAGCCTTTGATAGATGAGTTGAATCAGTTATGGAAAGTAGGCGCTAACACGTACGATGTTTTCAGGAAGCAAAATTTTCAGATGAAGGCCACACTTATGTGGACCATCAACGACTTTTCGGCCTATGGAATGTTATCTGGATGGAGCACTCATGGTCGTCTCTCATATCCGTATTGCATGGACCCTAGTAAGGCTTTTCGCTTGAAATACGGAGGAAAATCGTGCTTCTTTAATTGTCATCGGCAATTTCTGCCAAAAGATCATCCGTTCAGAAGGAACAGGAATGCATTCCGTGTCGGCGTTGTAGAGAAGGGTGATCCACCGCCAAGGTGGTGCGGAGCCACGATATGGAAAGAGGTTAGAGATTTTCCAAGTGCTATCGAAGATCCTACAACTGGGTACAAGTACGATGGATTTGGTAGAGATCATAACTGGACAAAGAGGAGCATATTTTGGGATCTGCCATACTGGAGTACCAATCTGATCAGATATAATCTTGATGTCATGCATATTGAGAAGAATGTGTTTGATAACATAATTAATACGGTGATGGACGTAAAGGAAAAAATGAAAGACAATTCCAAGGCCAGGTTGGACTTAGAAGAAATATGCAAACGCCCTGCGTTGCATTTGATAGAGCAGAATGGAAAACAGTTCCTGCCGAAGGACATTGACGGAGCTTAGCATATTCTTCAGGGATCTTTGTTCTAAGAAATTGCTCGTTGATCGTCTAGAAAAGCAAGAGAAGGATATTGTGGTAACACTGTGCAAGCTAGAGAGGGTGTTTTCTCCTGGATTCTTCGACTCTATGGAGTATTTGCCGATTCATCTATCCTATGAGGCACGTGTTGGTGGACTCGTCGAATATCGATGGATGTACCTGTTCGAGCGACATTTGAATCACCTAAAAAAAAGATAAAAAATAAGGCACGGGTCGAGGGTTCTATTTGTGAAGCCTATGTTCTCGAGGAGATTACAAACTTTTCTTCGATGTATTTCAAGCCTCATGTTGCAACTAATAGAACGAGAGCTTCCAGAAACGACGACGGAGATCATGAATGTAATGATACATTATTGAAGGTATTCAATGCTCCAGGAAAGCCATCTGGTAAAATGAAAAAGAGATATCTGAACGATGATGAGCTAAGGGCTGCTCAGGTGTATGTATTACTGAACTGCGATAAGGAAGAAGTAGAAAAACTGGAGGGATAAGTAATTAATACGTCTATATTATTTTAATAGTGTTGATTATTATACTATTATATTAATTGAACGATGTTGTTTTTAGCATATTTAATGATGATGTGAGGTCAGGTAGGCCGCATATAACAGAAGAAGAACTAGAACAAAAAATAAGGCATTATTTTCCATCATGGTTGAGTTCATATGTAAGACTTGAGAACTCTGTAATTACCTTTCTGTATATGCACTTGATTGAGAATGAGCTTAATTTCTTTTTTTCGTGGTATTTAGGTCGATCGTCCATACGCAAGACTTGAGAATGAGTCTATTAGAACGCTAGCCAAGGGACCAATTTATGCTGCAAAAATATGGCCAAGCTACTGTGTTAATGGGTTTAGGTTCAAGTCAACAACTTGCCCGATCAGAGACAACTTTGTGGATCTTGACTCTACCAAAAATAGCTGTTTGTGTATCAGATATTCGAACTACAAAGATGTTGATGCGGGCAACGATTTCTATGACGTGCTACGGGAGATCGTGGAGCTGACATATAGTTATGGAATAGAGCCTGCTAAGATTGTGTTATTCAGGTGTGATTGGTTCGATCCGATTGAAGGTCAAGGTTGGAAAGTAGACAAGCACGATCTTGTGGATATAAATTATCGGCGTCGATATCAAGCCTATGAACCATTTGTCCTATCAAGTCAGGCTCAGCTCGTGTACTTCACAAGTTATCCTAAACGGGGAACAACAAGGTCGGACTGGTGGGCAGTATGTAAGAACAAAGCTAGGAATACCTTTGAGGTTGACGATATAGCTTATCAAGATGATGAACTACCTCTTGTAACAAATATTATAGAAGTGGACACGACGGAAGTTCCTTATTACACATCTAATTATGTAGAAGAAGTAAAATTATCTGAAAAGGAAGATGCAGATGAAAGTGAAGATGTAGAGGAGGAAGAAGAAGAAGAAGAAGAAGAAGAAGAAGAAGATGAGCTAAACGAACTAGATGAATTTTCAGAAGAGGATTAAATCTGTACGTTTATTTTATCATCATATTTGACACTTTAGTGACACTTTTATCATATAAATATGTGACACTTTAGTGACACTTTTATCTGTGACTATGATATTTTTCAAAAATCTGTGATGTATATCATATAAATATGTATTTTTGTTTTATTGTCATATGTTATTATCAGGTATGACTAGACCATCTGGACGACGCAGAGGATTTTATATTAGGCAGTCCCGTCTGCCTCGGGCTGGGGATGGAGATTCCGTACCCTCATTCTCATCTCCGAGTATGCCATTGTACCGTTCTGTTCTCGGTCCATTACCGGGACAAGGCAGTTCCAGGCAGGAGGTGAGAGCGACCCTCCATGCGCTCCCCCGGGCGAGACGCGTATGGAGATTTGGACGGACGGGCCTACGAAGTAAGTTAATTAGTTAATATATATTTCTCAAATGATTATATGTACATATATATTCATAAAAATTATTATTGTATAGATATCGACCTCCTGCAGTACAGAGACAGCTGGGGGTATTTTTGAGGCAGAACTATGGTGGGCCTTGAATTAACTACTCAGATGCTCCCGCAGATAGGAATGCCTTTTGGTTCGCCCACTTTAAGGTAAAAAATTTGTTTATTTTTAAATTTTAATAATCATTTGAGTATATTATACAAATTTTCTATTTTACTTCTTGTAGAGGACCTATTTCTATCCACCACACCGGGCGGCGAAGATCGAGGCCCAATTTTCTGTCGTCGCATGCAAGCTCATCCGTGATGCGATCCACGACCAGAAGTCTCGTGATCGCTCCGGAATGCCGATCCACGGTTGGATCACGCCAGAGCAGTGGACTGCGATGAAAGCTAGATTCGCCGAGGCCAGGTACCAGGAGCAGTCTGACAAGGCCAAGGTGGCGCAGTCGAGCGCCGGTAAGTAGTGTGGTGGCTCCATTCCGATGACGGATCATTTTTGTCGTCTGGTACATTTCCTATGACGGACATCATTTTATATATAGTTCGATAGAATATTTAATACTAATAATAGATAATATATTTCAACAGGTAAAAAAGGGTGAGGACCCGAACATGGTGACCGTCTCCCTGGTCACCCATCGGAGGGCTGGGGAGTTCATTGACGAGAGGGCGATGCAGGCATATGTAAGTTCTATTCTTTATATTAATTTACTATAATTTAGAAAATAGGAAAATAGATATCAATATAGACTTTAGCAAACACTTATACGTTAGCAAACATTATTCTAGGTCGAGTTTGTTCGACTACAAGAGGAGGCGGCTGCTGCTGCTAGTACGCCAGCAGAGGGAGGGGCTGGTACTTCCTTCCAGCCGCCTACAGATCCATCGTCGGACGAGCTCTGGATGACCGCCGTTGGCGGTCTTCAGAAGGGTACATACTACGGTACGGGATCTTACGGCGCCTATTTGGCTTCGGAGTCATCCCGGGCCCCCTCTGTCAGTGCACAGTCTCCAGCTTTGCAGACGTCATCACGAGTGCAGGATGTGTGCAGACAGCTCCACGAGCTGCGTCGCGAGTTACAGTAGCAGATTTCTGAGGCAGCTGGGGCAGAGCGACGATCCGACGATCCGATGATCACCGGACAATTTGATGCGATCGAGTGCAGTATACAGGAGTTGATGAGTCTGCAGCAGGCTACAGCTGCCAGCTTGCACACGCTCACCGAGTCTACGCAGCGCGCAGAGCGTAGACAGGTCGAGCTGGAGGGATCGCAGAGGACCGTGGCTGCCTCACTCACCCAGCTGCATACTTCTATTGAGGAGAGTACTCAGAGGATGGTGAGTACCCTTGCTGCGCATGGTGACCGACTACAAGAGCTGGAGCAGATACGTCCTCCTAGTCCATCGATGGTGCCGACTCCAGACGTTGCACTGCCTCCTTCTGCCCCTACGGTACAGCTCACACAGGAGTAGTATGAGTACATGTTATCCCAGATGCGCGGCAGGGGTCCTCAGTGATCCAGTAGATTTTTTTTATCATCTTTGTATGTATTGGCCCTATGGGCCCATTGACCGTTCTGTACACTGATTTTCATTCTTATTTGCCTTCCATTGTGGACATGTATGTTTGTTGGATATTTACTTTGTGATATTTACTTTGTTGGTATTTTCATTGTGATATTTACTTTGTGATATTTACTTTGTGATATCTGCGACGAGGATGACAAATATACCTACGCTGGGTTATAAGCGATGATCTGATATACAAAGGAGGTGCTGCCCAAATTTTAAAAAAATATAATGTGTATTTTTGTGATGATGTGTATCTGTGTTTACAGTGTATGTGAAAAGCAGTGTTCGGAACCATCGATAGTTTCGATTACTGTTGTATGTTTTATCTTGGACACAAAGAGCAACTGTTCAGGGTGTACTTCTGAGAGCTTCATTTTCACATCCTTCACTCTCTCAGGACGTCGTACAGGATCCCGAGAAGGTGAAGGACGTGAAGAGGAAGCTCTGAGAAGTGCACCCTGAACTGTTGCTCTTTTTATCCAAGATAAAACATAGAACAGTAAGCGAAACTGTCGATGGTTCGAACACTGCACTCCACACACTGTAAACACAGACACACAGCATAACAAAAATACATATTATATTTTTTAAATATTTTTTATTATTCTGCGACATATAGCGACGGATAGCGACGTATAGGTACGTCGCTAAATAGCGGCGTTGCGTCGCTAACCGTCGCTTCATTATAGAATACTGACGTTGCTAATACGTCGCTGTACGTCTGTAAAATATTGACATGGCAGGCATGCCATGTCATCACATAAATATATCTGGATGTCGCTAATACGTCGTACTACGTCGCTAATTTTACGACGTCAAATTTTGTCGCCCACTGTCGCTACTTTTGCGACGACACATCGACATTGTGATGACGTCGCAAACAGCGACGTAGGGCGACGAATATGTCATCTGCGACTAGGTTTTTTGCGACCTTCATTTTTCATCGCTAAATACGTCGCTAAATAACTTTAGCGACGTATATGCCTTAATTAGCGACGTATCTGGACGTCGCTAATTTGGCTTATTTTTGTAGTTATTTTACAATAATTTTATAAATCTCAAAATAATGTACTATTTAAATAGTAATTTTATTTATATCAAAATTAGTAGGTATTAGCTACATATTATATAGATATAGGTTTATACTATGCTAAATAATTACTAGAAGATTTTATAAACATTTTGAAATTTTAGGGAATTTTTATTAATTTATTTAGATTACTAGTGTGTGTATATATATATATACTTATATGGTTATGTATAAAAGAAAGGTTTAAAAAAAGGCGTAAACAGTGACCCACTAGGCCGAGCCCATAAGGGGCCACGAACCCGAGCCATCAACTCTCCCCATATAGCAGTAGGCTTCGAGAGGGAGGAGGAGTTCCTGATCTCTTGTAAACCCTAACCCCAAACCCAAGCAGCGCCACCCCAACGCCTTGGCAGCCGTGCCCTGGCCGTACGTCGCAACAGCCACCACCGACCGGCCGGTAGCCCGCGCACGCGAGCATGGCAGCAGCAGCCGCACGCTGCCATAACACATCAGCGGTAACAACAACAATAGGCCACTACGCGGCTACGATTTCTCTCTCTACGGTTCGTCGTTTCGTGAACCATTTTTTGCAGGTGTGTTCCCAACCTAACCAACTCTAAATTTCTTAAGATAGTTTATTTTAATTCGCCTTGAGTGCAACGTGAATCGAGTTCTAAAATCGAAAAAAATCTCGATTCCTGGATTTTAGAAACTGCCCCGATCACCCATATTTGAGATCAAATTTTGACCAGAACATGGCAAACTATCAAAATCTATTTAAAAAGATATAGAGACAACTTGTACATGATCGAAACCCAACTTTTAGATTTTGATTTTGTTCACTACTTTCTGAATTAAATTAGATTGAAAACTGACGAAAAAACGGTTTTTAAAAACACTTAAAACCTCCGATACCACGTGCGTCCCGCCAAACCGAGCAACGTGGTCATGAATCGAAAGCATCGAAAGGTGCGTATAGACTTCGTGGACGTGTGGGCTTTGACGGAATTTAAATTGGTTGCGTACGCGACGAATTTGATGCGTGTCCGTCAAAATTTACCATATCGACCTCTTTACAAATTCTCTAATTACTTTGTGTACGTTCGTCAAATTGAGACAAAACTTATGCTAGCAGGACCGTATTATTTTTCTGGTCCTGTATGCCAAGTTTGGTCCGATTCTGAGAAGGTCGACTGGAACGCCTATTTGGCGGGCCTGCGACCTGCTCTAATAGGCAAAATTGTGCACGGCCCGTCGAAATTCAACTTTGGACATACGGTTGGGTTCTTCTCCTCAAATCGAACTTGTAGACATGTAGTTTAACGACTTTAGAGACCGTAGATACTGGCATACTTTTTGATGTAAAACG
Organism: Iris pallida; assembly: GCA_029216955.1. NCBI lineage: Eukaryota > Viridiplantae > Streptophyta > Magnoliopsida > Asparagales > Iridaceae > Iris > Iris pallida. Next base: position 4,164,023 of record JANAVB010024199.1, on the reverse strand, counting down.
GGTCCAACGACGGACATCGTTTTGATCCAAAATTTACGATTTTACCCCTGTTCCAGAATTGGACATTTAGACAGGCATTTCCTAGACATATCTTTTATTTCAAACATGTTCGTGGTGTTTCTTTCAGCATCCTGAGCCATTCGTGGATTTTGGCTTTCTTGTTTCATCGATTTGCTGGTTTGAGCTATTGGATCCTGCACTTTTGCACAACCTCAGGCAAGATACCTTGCCTTATTTACTGCTTATAATTAGTTGCATGTTTCTTTAATTGATTACTACACATTTATTTCCTGTTTATTTTCAGTTGGATCCATAACTTGTTGTTTATAGTTACTTTATTTTGCTTTCAATTATTTTTCTTGCTTGAATTTTAATATGCATGTGGACCTAGTCTTAGCGGACTACCTTTTGATAGTGACCCTTGGAAGGGTGAAGACAGTTAGATGTATGGGCTATCCAAATCCAAAAGCCGTAGTAACTATGTATTATGGTAGTCGTGTCGCGACAGTCACTAGCCTCGAGCTATGTGGACTGATGGGTCACGTGGGCCTCTAGCCTCGAGTTATGCCGACTGATAGTATTGGTACTTGACGTGTGCATGTTGTGAGTTGTTACCTTATCCTGGGGCAGTCAGCCTTCACCTACCCATACATCGAGGTGTCTTCTAAATTGCATACTAGATTGGTTAGGTGACCATAGTTAATGTCATGTCACACTTCGTTCTAGTCATGGCACAGAACAATGTCACATCGCAGAATAGTGCACTACCCCTTGTCCTTGTTTGGTTGTAGGGGTAGTCTACTATTTCGATGATGGGATATTGGGCCGTGTTATGGTTGGGATACTTTACCTTACTTTGTGACTTTGTGACATATTTTATATTCAGTTTATATAGCATGATATTATGTATCTTGTTACGTCCCTCTGAGGACCTGGTTATCTCTCCAGGTGTGTGCTCTTATCTTTCGCAGATGTTCTAGCTCTAGCCGTGATCATCTCTATTTTTTCGAGGATGATTGCACTTGGATTGTTTTTTCTTCGCTCGCCAAACTCATTTTATTTTCCTTGTATTTCTTCCCTTACTTGTTGGTAGTGGATTTGTCTCCGCCCAACATATTGTACAAAAATATTTCAAAGTTGATTATATGATATCTTTTATTCCTTCATTTTATGGATGAGATTAGTTTATTCTTAGTTTACTGCATTTTACAGCTTATATATACATACGAGGTATCCATATATTGGAGTATACTTTATATGTTTGCAGTTGGCATGTCTACGTACTTAGTCCTAAGTATTTTGGGACTAGGGCATTACAGCATCACGGACCCACAGTCCTATCCAAGCCACAAACACAGTCACAGAAATAGCTAGCCAAAGTCGTCACCCGACAGCGAGTCGGACACGGGGCATATGGGGACAATCCATACCCGTGAGTTGTGCTCGTGTCCTCGGAGGTGTGGATGACTCGTCCGAGTTGTCTGATACGATCGTAAACCAGTATCGAACCAAGCTATCCTAGGTTATCATCATGGCAGTTCTACTGCTAAGCTACACTAATCATGGTTATACATTTACAATTACAAATGAATTAAATACAATAAATTCCAGGAGAGAGGGCAAGAGCCATCAATGAGCAAGAGATACTTGCCTAGAGAGCTCGACTAGGTAAGCAAGTCTTCGGCAATCGGAATCCAAGATAACACGTCCATCGAGGTCCTCAAAATACATAATAAACAATCATCAGCATTAAATAATAAAATAATAATAGAAATCATGATGGATAGCAAGAGGCTATACCGTCTAGGTCCCGTAAGCAATACAGGGATCTGGCACAGAAACCGAGGCACGCGGGCCGATACGGGCATGCAAACCGAGATACGTACATATATCGAGACATGTACGAGAATTAGGACAACACGAAGATCGAGACGAATGGAAAACACAATGTGCACGTAAATCGAGATGTGCAGGTAAATCGAGGAAATTATGAATATCAAGATAGCACACAAATTAATGCGACACATAAATCAAGATCTGCATACACATCGAGACGGCATGGGATTTAAGGAAGCACGCAAATCAATACAGCATACAAGTCGACATATGCACGTAAATCGATGCAGTGCGGAGTCCAAGGTGGCATACAAATCGAGACGGCATGTAAATCAGTACGTATACGCAAATCAAAATGGTACGAATCACGAAGCGGGCACAAAGGCCGAGACACAAAAATTGAGAAGATGTACCAATCGAGATTGCACGGTGCCCGAGGCAGCACGGGCTCTAGGCGTCCCGCTGCCCAGGGCAGCACACAAATCTAGGTGCACAAAACCCAAAACAACACACACACCGAGGCACGCAAACCGAGATAGCACGCAACCTAAACAACACGGGCCCAAAGCGTCCCGTAGCTCAAGACATGCACGAAGCTAGAGACACGTGTCCTGAGGTAGCACAAAAGATGAAGGGTGTGCACCAACCGAGGGTGCACTGCCTAAGGAACACACTGCACGAGGCAGCGCATTGTTCGAGGCAGCATGTTGCCCGAGGCGCACACAGATCGAGAAAGTGAGGGAGAGGGGTGCTCGGGAACCCTCGTCGATGGAGGAGCCAGTACTACGGTGGAGCGCTGGCCGCCAGGAAGAAGAGAAGAGGGGAGGAGGAGCTATCGGTGTGCGCGAAAAGGCTCGGCCAGGTCAGCCCGCAAATAGGAGAAGGAAGTACAGAGGGAGAGGGAAAGCCGGAGGAGTCCCGTCGTCGTCAGAGCTGGGGTCGACGGCGGCGGCATGGGGTTCGTGACGGCGAGAGGAGAAGGTGGAGGCGATGATGACGATAGTGGTGGGGGCAGCGGTTGCAAAGGAGGGGCCGGGCTGGAGGTCGATGGTGGTGGCTGCCATGGCGGTAGTGGCGCCGGCCGGGCTGGGGGTCGAGAGAAAGGGTGAGGGCGAGAGGGAGTGAGTAGAGAGAGCTTTGAGGGAGAGAGAGATCAGAGTGAGGGAGGAGAGAGGGGGAGCTCGGGCTGGTCCAGTGAGGGGGAAGAAAGAGGGATCGAGAAAGAGAGGTGAGGGTGAGGGAGAGAGAAAGGTGAGGGATGGTGGCGGCTGAGTGAGAGAGGGGAGTGAGGGTTTGGTTTAGGGTTTTCTTTGGGGGGTGGTAGATATAGGGATTATTACAATAATAATGATAATAAAAATGATAGTAACAATAGTAACAATAATAGCAAAAATATTAATATGAATAAAATTCACCTTACAAAAAATATTAATAAAATTTTAACAATACCCAAAATTTAAAATTTCCAAAATACAAAAATACAGTCAGATACTTATTTCAAAAATAGGGATTTGACAAAGCCCGAACTCTATCTCCTGTAAAACCTATAAATAGGCATTGAATTCCTCATTATTTTTTACCAATTCATTCAATCTGCACTTGCCTATCTAATTGAGCTATAAGCCTTCTCCATTTCCAAAATAAACTCCAAGTCTTCTAGTGCATCGCGGTTCTAGTTAGAAGTTTGATCGAGTTGTAAAGCTTGGATTTCCAAGTGTTGGTCTCTACATTTGTTGTTTGAAGTCGGTAAGCTCTTCGTATCAAAAGCTTGTGGTTGTGAAGTCGTTGTGCCATTCGGATCAAAGCATGAGGTGTATGTAAGAAGTCGCAAGTCCTTCGGATCAAAGCTTGTGTTTCACTGATAATGAATTCAACACCGAGCAAGAGTTCTCGGGACTGGACTAGTCCTCCATGAGGGATACCAGTATAAAATCTCGGTGTTTGCGTTTACTCTTCTAAACTTTATTTTCAATTTCTATATCTGTGATTTATTGTATTATTTAGTTAGTACTATGTCTTCATATTTTTTAGTAGGGATAAATTCGGCTGCACACTTCTCACCCCCTTATGGAGTTGGATTTCGATCCACACTATCTCTTAAAGGTTTCAACATATAGTTTTGCCATCTGTAATAACCAATTATGATTTGTATACAAGACTAGTAATATATCTGTTATGGGATTTCTTATTCATATCAGTAAACATAATTCATCTCTCATCCCTCTTGTAAACCCTAAAAAAATTTAAATTATTTTTGATTTAAATAATATTTTCATGGATTTATTTATTTATAAAATAATATATTTATTATAAAAACAATATTAATCATGGTTGAGATTGGTTATGCATAATGATTAGGAAACATGGCATGGCTAGTATAGTCGTATACCATAACTAGCCTACTAAGCATGGTAGGGATAACATAGCCATATCCATGTCCTATATACGAAAAACAGTTAAAATTATGACATTTCATAAATAATAGTATATAAATATTTAATATATAATTTATTTTATTATATAATTTTGATTATTTGAAACACTAGTGTGTGTGTGTGTGTGTGTGTGTGTGTGTGTATATTAAATGGTATTTTTCTAGAATTTTTCATCTAGCTAGAGATTTTTTTATAGGAAAGATAAAAGAAAAAGGGAAAAGAAAAGAAGTAAAAAAAGAGGCAACACTTTTTCTTTCGGAATAGTGCAACACAACCCACGCGTAACCCTCATTTTTCCTCTCTCTCTCTCTCTCTCCCTCTATATATATATATATATATATATATATATATATATATATATATATATATAATAGAACAATAAAAGCAAAACCCTAACCCTGGTGACCTATCCCTGGCCACTGCCACCATCGCCGGAGACCGGCTGATCCGCGGCCACTCCAAGCCGCGGCAGCAGCAGTTGCAATTAGACAACATTAGTATTAGCTCGAAGCACAACTTTGTGTCGACATACCATCATCCACTCTCATCCGTTCCACAAACAAATTTTGCAGGTACGTAGACAACCTAACCCTGTTCAACTCCCTTCAAGTAGAATAATTTAATTCGTGATGTACGCGACGAAAATCGAGTTCCATAATCAAGAAAAAACTCAAAATTCTGGAGACACAAAAACTGTCACAGAACGTTGTCTTGGAAGTTGATTTCTGGACTAGATATCAAGAATTTTAGAAATATTAAAGGACAGAGTTGTAGCCAACATGTACGGCTTTAAAACGAATATTTATTTGCAATTTTTCCTTCATTATTTTTTGAATAAAATTAGTTCCAAAACTCGAGAAAAACTGTTTTCAAAACATCAAAATTCTCTGATACGGAGTTCGTTCCGACAAACCGGACGACTTGGTCACGAACCACTTGTATCGAAAGGTGCGAACGGACTTCACGGACGTTTGGGATTTGACAGAACTCGAATTGGTTGCGTGTGTACGACAAATTCGACGCGTATCCGTAAAAAATTACCATATCGATCATTTTCAAGAAATTTCTATTACTTTGTACATGCTCATCACATCATGAAAAAACTTACGCCATTGGACTTATAGCATTTTTTTTGGTCATGTGAGCCAAGTTTGGTCTGATTTTGAGATAGTTGACCGGATTACCGTTTCGCGGGCCCCATAATCCGATTCAACAAGCACTTTTGTGATAGGCTTATTGGAATTCAAATCTGGATATACCATTGATTTCTTATCCAAAAATTAAACATATAGACATATAGGTTGATGACTTTAGAGATCATAGGTTTGGTACACTTTTCAGTGCAAAGCGGGTCCAACGACGGATATCGTTTTGACCTAAAATTATTGTTTTGCTCTTGTGTCCAAAATTGAATTTATTGGTAGCTATCTAGCTGATTTGACTATTCTGGACACGTTGGTGATGTCTATTTTATCATCTGACGACGTCTGTTAGATTTCACTTTCTGTATTACCATTAATTGTAATTAATTTATATTATATTCGTATTTTTGAATCTGAGCGTCAAAACTAAGATCAGTCGATTCCAGTAATCTTACATCGTTGAAATTGATAAAGTGACCTTATGGATCGACAAGATAAGATTGTTTATCTTATGGTTGATCATCTTGTCTCGATTTATGTGTTGTAGATTTTGTGGTACGAATTACGAGATACAAATTTAATATTTTAAACCTATAACTTACAATTCATATTATTAATAAATAATGATTATAGAGACTAGTGTGACCTAGTTCTAGTAGGTATGGTTAATAAATGTCTTAGGTAATACGCGACTTAGAACGACCCAAGTCTCTAGGTAGGAATTGTTAACTCATAATTGTGTTTTAATGTGTAATATATATTTGTTTGTGGTTTGGGTTGATAGATGTTTACGTAGAGTATGATTCGTTGGTTCATAGATAGTTTAGTTAGACTTTGGTACCATAGTCTCAGCACAGATTGGACAAAACTCCAAGCAAGTATACATTTCCAACTTTGTACAGTTTATTTACATGCATGCTTTCTATTATTTTGTTGTACATGTCTCATTTTCTATTATATACCTGTAGTCTTGTCACGATTTATTTCCATGTCTTCTACCTGTTGTCACTTGCTTTTATCGTTAGTTGTTTTGTATATTTCCACACGCGACTTCGATATGTTGTTTACTTGAGCGACTTGACTTGATCATGTGTTCCATATTACTTTGACTTGACCCTCGACTAATACTAAGATTGGCTACTTGACTACTCTCAACTCGGGAGACCCCAGTCATTCCTCATTCTCGGTACACGTATTTTACTCTGTATTGATCCTGTATACAGTATATGCTATTTGTATACGTGCACATATATCATATATTTACACCTGATCATGGCATAGAATATTGTCTCATTGTGGGATAGTGAGCCCCCTTGTCATTGTTTGATTGTATGTATGGTTCACTGCTTCGATGATGAAATAATTGGACCGTATTGTGATTCGGATTTAACTAATTATTTTATAATATAGCATGGCATGTAGAATGGATTAACATAGTTAGGGTTACGGTTTAGTGGAACCACCCCCACCTCCATATAAATACTTTCTTCACACACTCTATCCTCGTTCACTCTTATTTCATTTCCTCCCACCAACCCACCTAGGCAAGTACACCTTGCACTAATGGAGAGACCACTTGCTATTTTATTTACATATTATTAGCCTATATTGTAATGCCCCGCTCTGTACGGTGCATTATGCTGAGTCGTTGACTCGAAGAGTCGCATTGACCCGATTAAGTATCGATGCAAATCGATACAAGAGTTACCTTGTTCCAAGAAACGCATTAAGTCGGATCGATGCAAAGAGTTACGTTGACCCGAGGAACACATTGAGTAAGATCAATGCAAGTATTAAGTTGGCCCGAGAGAAAGCATTGAGTCAGCTCGAAGATTCTAAGAAATTGAATCGACACAAGGCATTAGTCCGATTCGGACAAGTATTGATTTTAGTTGGTTTCGTGTGCAGGCTATACATTTACGCTGAAATATAAGAGGTCGACATTTTACCTTATTTAGAACGGGGTCCGCAAAACCAAATTATCGCCTCGCAACGGACTGAGACATAGGCTCGGCAAGCCAAATCGGTCATATAATTCAATGAATCGTGAAGTACTCGAATGGCTAATTCAGAAGAGTTGGCTACGCAATAAAGTTATAAAATCGAGCCGCATCGGCTCAGCAAAACGACAAGGCGTACTGGCTTAAGGTGGGGGGACTTTGAATTCTCTTTCTTACTCCTTCATGCCTAAGTAAAATATATCGTTGTATGCTAAGTTAACCTATCGAGACCATGGGCGTGGCTCGATCGAGAGATGAACATAGTGCATGTTGAACACTAGATAGAACAATTAAAATAAAAAGTACATCAAATATACGAGTCGCTATGGAACATTGAATATCGTAAAGGTGAGCACCTCGGTGCGCAAGCCATAAGAACATGGGATAACTGTATCGACAAGTGCCTCAACTGTCATGACCCGCTACCCAAATTGTTGGGCCGGGCCGAGCCATGTCTAGCCTACGCTTGGTTAAAGCGTAGTAAGCTGTTCTAAGAATAGACAATAAAGGATCTAAGCTGCTAACAGTGCTAATATCACATTTAAAAGGTTCATCATAACACATCATCTATAAGCGAAAGTAAATAAGTACAGACTTAATAATACACTTCCAAAGTATTAAACAGGAGACAAAGTCCAGTGACTACAAGATATAGTCTAAACAGTTCAATAACTAAGCCAAAAATAATCTAAGCGAGACTACCAAGCGAGGTTCCCTGAGGGGACTTCCTCGGGAGCAATGACCTGGTCCTCTGCAGTGGGTCTATAGAAAAGATCACAAAGCAAATCTTCCTCCGAAAGTATGCCTACAACGTTATCCTGTCATGACGGGAGCAAGTACTGGTTGTACAAACTAAACATACTGAGCATGGAATGAAAAGAGATGTAATAAATAAGAATCATGTCATATCACAGTCTATCATATAGAAGATACATTTGTCACGGCGACAGATGTATATGTAATATTTAAAACTGGAGCAGGCACGTGATCGTTAATAGGTATAAAATGTACCGGTGTACAAGTCTACATGTAAAAAAATATACATACGTACAAGTCTACAAGCATATGTGTACATCCGTACAAAAATGCGGAATAATGGCCTACGACAAGGTATGCATATAAAATACGACCTTGCTCGGTACATATGTACGGGAGAATGGGGCATGATCACGTACTCAACTATCAGTTTTCCCATAACCCAAGCTATAACATGTGAGAGATACGAGAGCAGTTTAAAACATGTGAAAGATACTGGGAGCAGTATAAAGCATGGTAGGTACTGAGAGCAGTATAAAACATGGTAGGTACTTAGAGCAGTATAAATCATGTGAAGATATGACTTGCAGTTCAAAAAATGGTATTTTAACATGGTTCATATGCAATTCATTATCATATGCAATAAAATAGAGTTTGTAGGGGTACTCGCCTCGAGCAAGACAACGAAATAAAAATGCAGAAGAAGAAGCCTGGTGTCCTGTCACTGTAAAAAGGGTATAATAATCTCAGTCCCTACACTATGTTCGAGACTCCAACACTAGTGGTACGACACGACTTCTAACTGGACACCTAGCTAAGTGATGCCCTAGCATAGTAGACCAATTTGGGGTGACACTAAGCCTATAGCCAACACTTAGAGTCCTTAGAAACTCAAAGATCATTCTAGATTTTTACGAAAACCAAGTATACAAATATACTAATAATAAGAATTAATTATAAATTAAGGATGATACCTAAGCAACAATCTACAGATGTCGTCGGATGACAAAAAAAATACCAACATGTCCAGAATGGTCAAATTAGCTAGGATAGCCTACTTATAAGTCCAATTTGGACACAGAGACAATATGGTAATTTTGGGCCAAAATAATGTCCGTCATTGGACCCACTTTGTACCGAAAAATGTGTCAGTATAGAAGTCTAAAAAATCTAAAAAATTATATGTCTACGAATCCAGAATGACGATACGAACCCAATTGGTATGTCCGAAATAAGATTCCGATGACCCGATCACAAAATGGTCCGTTGACCTGGATATTGTTATCCGATTTGCACGAAAATGTGTGTCAAAGTCAAAGTCTACTAAATCTAACAAAGTATATGTCAACGAGTCCAGACTGAGGATACGAACTCAACGGTATATTTGGAATTGGATTCCGATGAGCTGATCTTAAAGTGACCCGTTGACTCGGACTGTGGGGCCCGCTTTGTACCGAAATACGTGCCAGGGCCCATGTCCTCCAAATCTAACAAATATTAAATAAAATCGTGCCAGAACGATGCCACAGTCTACTGGTGGTGTCAGAATTGAAATTCGGAGTCCCGGGTTCAAAAATGGAATTTTACAAGTTAGAAATTATGAATTTGGACGACCAACTTTGGCGTCAAATTCAACCAATCAAACGTGCTCACAATGAAATAAAACTTGAGGGACAGGAAGATGGTTATACCAGCTGTGCACAGGAAATGACGGCACATCAAACGGAGGTACGACGGCGGAGTTACGAGCCGACGATGTTGGCTCCGCAAAATTGTCCAAAAATAGTACAATTTAAAGTGTCAATTTGTTGGTCGATTTTGATGTATCAAATAAAAAAATTAATAGATGAAACTTGAGAGAGAGGTAGGGCTATATACCGAGATTGTGATGGAGCAAAGAGTTCATTGATCCAACTGTCGGATTGCCCAAAAAGTACGTACGAAGTCGCTGTCCTAAAACGCAATTCTGAGTTCGATCCCGCGTGCGTCACGCCGGAATCTCGTGCGAAACTCACGGATCGCTCGTTTCTCGCGCCGAGGACGAAGGTTCGCGCTACGGAGGGGTTCGCCGGAGGTGCCCGGCCAAGGGGGGTCGCCTACGCGGCGGCACGCGGTGGTGCGCGGCCGTCGGCCGCTGTTGCTGCTGCGTACTGCAGCTGCTGCTGCAGCTACTGCTGGCTGCTGCTTACGCTACTGTAGCTGCTGCTGCTCGCCGACCATACGGCAGCACAGCGACGGTGTTGACGGCTACCCGACGACGGTAGCAGCCCAACAAAGGGAGAAAGGAGGAGGAGAAGAGAGGTGGTGGTGCTCGTGGTGGTGATGATAATGGTGAGAATGATAGTGGTGGTGGTGTAGTTTGTGGTGGTGAAGAAGAAGAATAGGAGGAGGGGGAGCTTGGCCTAGAAGGAGGAAGAAGTAGATGGAGTTGAGGGTGAGGATGGAGCTCGTGAGTAGAGAGAGAAAGATATATATATATATATATATATATATATATTTTTATATATATATATATATATATATATATATATATATATATATATATATATATATATATATATATATATATATATATATTATTATTAAAAAGAGAGAGAAAGAGATATTTATTAAAGATATTTAAATAAGTAGAGAGAAAAAGAGATATTTAAAATAGGAAAAAGAAAGAAATTGGGTGGGGTGTTTGGGTAGTCATAATAGGGATCACATAAAATCTGGTTGGACGTTGGATCAGGTTCGATGGAGTTTGGGCTAGGTTTAGTCATAATTACAAATTTAAGTTATTTATAATCATGGGTGAAGTAGGAGCATGCGGGAGATCAATTGGGTGACACGCAAGTGGCACGTGTATAGTAGGCTCAAAACAGGTCAGAACCATATATTGGGTCGATTTGATTGGACCGATATCGGGTCCTGAAATTAAATTGGAAGTTGGATCAGGTTTTACGGTAGACAATCAATTGGCCTAAATTGACCCGAAAGTTGCTCGATGCAAACAAAGCACAAGGGAACAATTTTGAGTGGGACACCTTATACCAAAATAAAGATAATCTGGTCTACTACAACACTCATAAAGAGAGTTTCCAGATATTGGCATCTCTAATGCTCCACAAGTCAAAGTCACGGAAAAGAATATTTAATGATCAAAATAATTATAATAAAATATTTATTGAAAATAATTCATTTAGAAAATTTAAAATAAACCCTAAAATTCAGGGGGCTTATATCAACGCATGAGTCATTCCGTGCCCCCGCGCACAAGTAGTATGCTAGAACATTGAAAAACTATATCGGCACGAGTGCCTCAGTGCACGTGTCAGAGGGAAGGAACATATATTGAACAATAAGGTATAGAATATAGAATTACGGTATCGAGGCACGCATCGCATGCACGACTCAAAGATTAAAGAACAATCGTGTCAAGGCGTGCATACGTGCACGAGAATCATAAAAGATGGCTTCGTTGCAAAGAGAACAGTTATGGCATGATTGTGACGAAATTGTCGGATGTGACATGATGTCTCAAAAATGTTCAGAACCTTCTGGTCGTTCGTTTGACGAACATTGAGTTGGGGCATGGTGCCATTGAACGTTGAAACAAAGATTGAAGTGAGAATACATTGAAAGAATAGAGAAATACGAGACAAGTAAAGTCTGAGTTTTGGACTCAAGACTATGTTTGGTTGTATGAGTTTGATGCACACATTGCATGGTCGAATGGACTTGAGATATTGCCCCTGCACAGGATGGGTTATGAATTCCCTCAAACGAGTTATATTTGCTGGGGCACCGAGATCGTTCGACCTAGGAAGGATGAATAATCATTGTTGGTGCACATCTTTTGGGTATGACTTGTGATCTGCTACTGATGTGATAAGCCATAATTGATGGTAAGTTCGGCGTCCTTCGGATGCTGGGCCAGCAAACCCGTATGGGGAGGACGTCGAGTTATCCAGTATGAGAAAAGAAAAGAAAAGAAAAGAAAAGATAAACAAATTAGTCCATTCCGGTACGGATACGCCAATGACCTTCATATAGTTAAGGAACGGTGGGCCGAAAGTGCAGGAACACAGAGCTCATGCACAGAGCACTTATAACATGACAGGAAAGAGATGAGGTATATTCACCTTGCGGCGGTGCAAGAGCGAGTGCGTCAATGTTTGGTAAGAAGTTACAAAACAACACGAGATTGCTATTGGTTGCCTACTTCCTTATATAAATCGAAATAACATGCTTTCCATGATATCATGCCTTACTACTTTCGAATATGCCATGAAACAGATTCTAAGGAGAACATAGAAAGGTAACTAAATTGTATATTGCATGAATCAATTACATAACAAATATCGGTTTATTTAAGTGGGTCTTTGATCAGTACAGCGAGGACGAAAGTACTAATCCTCCACTAGTTTGCTAGCAGGTTCAGGGAATGGTCTACTTGCGGTGGAGCTTCGCTTAATCGCACTAAGGCATAGAATATCGTAGCCTTTGAAGCGTGTGATCACATTGACGCTCGGACTTGCAATAGGATTGATGCGGCTGAGATATAGAGGACATGATGTATGGAACGGTAAAATCCTTTGTGGGCAAGAGAGAACTTGAGTGTTGTAGCCAATCTGGCAAATTCGGTTGGGCTATTGAAAGCCTTTGTAACCTCAGTTCATTGATTAAATAAAGAGAATTGTTTCGTATACTCTGTTTTCTTCTGTTGCTAATATCAATTGAAAGATAACCATTTGAGAACTTGTCATCTTGCCTTGTACGAGTGCAACTCCAGACTCGTACGACATCAGGCCCGAGCGAGAACGATGATTCGGATAAATCGATGCGAGGACGAGCAATTTTTCGGGTCGGGGCGTGAAAAATTGGTATTAAAGCTCTAGGCTCAATTTTCTCGGGACGCTTACTTTGTTTCAATTTCAAAGAGTTGCCCACCAACAATTAAATCACTCTTGACTTTACTTGATGCCAGAATGGATGTTCCATACAATAAGTCTAATACAAATCGTGTAATTTTGTCGTATATATTTTGGAAATTACATGATATTTACTGAGAAAGTCATGAAACATTTATTGTATTAAGTGCAATGAGCAGTAAAATACTCGTTGCTACAAGTACAACAAGTTGCGAGATGTGAATTGAGATGTTAGTTGCTGTAAGTGTAACAAGTTGAGAAATATGAATCAAAATGTTTGTTGTTTCAATGCGACCGTCGATATGAGAAATATTGCTTGCATCGATATATTAAAAGTCATAAAATGTTGCTGTATCAAATGTAACGAGTTGTAAATGATACGTTGCAAAGAAAATGAAAGTTGAAAATTGTATGTGTTGAACAGATTCGAGTATTGGCTTTGAATATCAGAAATAAAATATTGCATAAGATGCAACGGAGGAGACTGAATTAAAACGTTGCATGAGATGCAACGGTTGAAACTTAATAATACGTTGCACGAGATACAACGGAAGAAACTGAAATCATAAATCGATAAAACGAATCATTCGGTTGTGCACCGAGCTTGTGTTGGCAAATGAATACATTGGCCGAGTTGTTTCGGATTTTGATTTATCAAAAGTTACGGTGGTGATCGGCATGATCACTGCAGAAATCGTAAGTTGGAATAAATTGTTGGTTCATACTGAGTATGATGCGAGGGAAATAAAATAAATTCCGAGTGGTATATGCCATACCACGTATGCAATAAATGACTCAATTCTGAGTGGTAGATGCTATACCACTTGTGTGATGAATTGCATCGATGCGTTGCGAGAATTGTAGAAGGTTTGTCTACAATGGACGGGAGAGTACCGAGACTCAGTTAGAAATTTGTATAACAGTATGTTGATGCAAGTGTTCTTCGATAATCGGTTGGAACGATAGGACAGGGACACGTATTAATGAATGATACGTCGGACAAAAATTTATAAGTCGGTCGAACGACCGAGACTAACGAAACGATTACGCCTTGAAGCAATAATCAGATCGATGGGATAGGAAACTTGAACTTATATACGAGTCGTACGACTTGCGATCTCGATAGAAATGTTGGGCGAGGCGAATCTTAATCAAATTGTATGACTTGCAATCTTGATAGAAATGTTGGACGGTACAAATTATAATCGGATCACATGATGTGAAAATTTGGTAAAGAGTTGGTTGATGCAGGTAAATCGTGCCTAAGAGATAGTTGGTTACGTTACGACGAAACTCATTTGAGTATGACCGAAACACGCAAAACTTAAGAGGGCGTGATCGTATAACTCGAGCGTTCGATGTTGGATAATCGATAACTCGGTTACGCGATCAAAGTATAGTGGGATGCGACAAATCGAAAATGAGTTGATGTGTATAGAAAAGTTTGTAGTGAACTTGGAGGTATGTAATACGAACTAAAGTCGACGTTGATGCAGATTCAAAGTTGACCTCATGTTATCGAAATTAATATGACCTACCAAAATTGATACGCGAAAAAACGTAAGCACGATTTGAGAATACAAAACGGGGCAGGCCTACGATATGGGAATTTTCAAAAATAGCGATACAAAAGTGTTGAACAGGTTGATCATAAACTTTATGATTGATCAGGGCGAGACTATAAAATCATCGACGATTGTTCGATACGTATAACATCTCGAGTGTCGACCGTGGGTAGAAAGACTTGAACTCAATACGAGTAGATGTTTCGTAAAATACAGAATTATCGACGGTAGTACATGACTTTACTCAGAGGATAGTTGCGCATCAGTTGCACCGATAGAAATGGTTTTGTCCAAAATTGGATAGTCGTATAGAAATCGTCGAAACGTGATTTGGCTCCAAAATAAGTTATAGCATGGTTCGTAGTAACTGTCCTTCGTTAATGATCCACAATTATCGAGCGTAGCTTTGGGACAGCTGACCCTAGAAGACTTGACCGCCAAATCAAATTGGATATTGAAGACTCGTAAGATGACCCATGAGATATTGCATATGAAATTGCATCGATAACAAATATAATATGGTACATGTTGATGATAAGTCTAGACGATTTTGAGAATCGTGCTATGCACGAGCGCGAGCGGTAAGAGAATGTCTTACGAGTTATGTCGTTAGATTTGGATTCACCTTACAATTGAGCTTGCATGAATCAAACTTATATTCAATGTTGCGAGACGGACGAGTTGGAAATTTGGCTAGTAAATTTCCTACTCGATAGGAATCGAACGTAAGACGTGTCATAGAGATTTTGTGTCAAAGTGATTGCTGCCTTTGAGCATCGTTGCCTCGAGTAAAACTTCGTATCGAAAGCCTTTGAGCATCGTCGATTTGAGTTGAGTCGAAAAAAGTTTAAGCATGATGTCTAAGTAAGTCACCTAGTGGGCGTAGCCCTGAATGTTGATGCATTTGCAAGTCAACAAAAAAATTGGATCGAGATGAGTTGCATAGCCAGACTTTAAAAGTAGTTGGACAGCGACTTCGAACGCAAGACATTGCGGAGGATCATTGCGATCAGATGTGCGACGGCTTAACGCAATTCATGGTATTGATAATCAGTAAGCAAACTTACGAAAATGAGAAATGCGATTTTTGAATCGCATACAGTGACTTTATCGAATGAATTATGTATTGAATATACATATGCGATAAAATTTCGAGAACAGTTGCTAAAGATAAGTCCGATCAAGAGTACGAGATGACAAGCATAGGATTGAAATTTACATGTCAGTTTTGTTCTAATTTTCTACCACTAGGCTTGGTTGAAATACACATATTTTTGGAACACCTTGAACAGGTGCACAATCTAAACCAAGTTATATACTGAATTCAAATTGAGCTGCAGAAAATACTGAAAGTTAATGAAAGCTTGTACGAGTGTTTAAAACAGAATAATGATAGTTAACGAGATCGTAAAACGATCTAGAGAAATACTTGGAATTGAGTGTTGGTTTCTGTTCGAGGACGAACCTTGTTTTGAGTGGTATATTATGTAATGCCCCACTCCGTACGGTACATTGTGCTGAGTCGTTGACTCGAAGAGTCGCGTTGACCCGATTAAGTATCGATACGAATCGATATAAGAGTTATCTTGTCCCGAGAAACGCATTGAGTCGAATCGATGCAAAGAGTTACGTTGACCCGAGGAATGCATCGAGTAAGATCGATGCAAGTGTTAAGTTGGCCTGAGAGAAAGGATTGAGTTGGCTCGAAGATTCTAAGAAATCGAATCGACGCAAGGCATTAGTCCGATTCAGACAAGTATTGATTTCAGTTGGTTTTGTGTGCAGGCTATATGTTTATGCTGAAATATAAGAGGTCGACATTTTGCCTTATTTACAATGGGGTCCGTAAAACCAAATCACCACCTCACAACGAACAGCGGTATAGGCTCGATAAGCCAAATCGGTCATATAATTCAATGAATTGCGAAATACTCAAATGGCTAAGTTAGAAGAGTTAGCCGTGCAACAAAGTTAGGAAATCGAGCCTCATCGGTTCGTCAAAACGATAAGGCGTATCGGCTTAAGGTGGGAGGACTTTGACTTCTCTTTCCTACTCCTTCATGTCTAAGTAAAACATATCGTTGTATGCTAAGTTAACCTATCGAGACCACAGGCGTAGCTCGATCGAGGGATGAACATAGTGTGTGTCGAACACTAGATAGAATAGTTAAAATAAAACGTACATCAAATGTACGAGCTGCTATGGAACATTGAATATCGCAAAGGCGAGCGCCTCGGTGCGTAAGCCATAAGAACATAGGATAACTATATCTATAAGTGCCTCAACGCATGAGTCATTCCGTACCCCCGCGTACGAGTTAGTATGCTAGAACATTGAAAAACTATATCGGCGCGAGTGCCTCAATGAACGAGTCGGAGGAAAGGAACATACATTGAACACTAAGGCATAGAACATGGAATTACGGTATCGAGGCGTGCATCGCATGCACAAATAGAAGAATAGAGAATAATCATGTTAAGGTGTGCGTATGTGCACGAGAATCATAAACGATGGCTTCGTTGCAAAGAAAACAGTTGTGGCATAAATGTAACGGAACTGTCGGATGTGACATGATGCCTCAAAAATATTCGGGACCTTCGGGTCATTCATTTGACGAACATTGAGTTGGGGTATGGTGCCATTGAACATTGAAACAAAGATTGAAGTGAGAATACATTAAAAGAATAGAGAAATACAAGACAACGTAAAGTCTGAGTTTCGAACTCAAGACTATGTTTGGTTGTATGAGTTTGATGCGCGCGTTGCATGGTCGAATATACTTGAGATATTACCCGTGCATAGGGTGGGTTATGAATTCCCTCGAACGACTTATATTTGCCGGGGTACCAGGACCGTTCGGCCTAGAAGGGATGCATTGTTGGTACACGTCTTTTAGGTATAACTTGCGATCTGCTACTGATATGATAAGCCATAATTAATGGTAAGTTCAGCGTCCTTCGGATACTGGGCCCGCAAACCCATACGGGGAGGATGTTGGGTTATCCAGTATGTGAAAAGAAAAGAAAATTAAAGAAAAGATATACAAATTAGTCCATTCCGGCACGGATACGCCAATGACCTTCATATAGTTAAGGAACGGTGGACCGAAAGTGCAGGAACACAGAGCTCCTGCACAGAGCACTTATAATATGACAGGGAAGGGATGAGGTGTTTTCACCTTGCGACGGTGCAAGGACGAGTGCGTCAATGTTTGGTAAGAAGTCACGAAACAACACGAGATTGCTATTGGTTGCCTGCTTGCTTATGCGAATCGAAATAACATGCTTGCCATGATATCATGCCTTACTACTTTCGAACATGCCATGAAACAGATCCTAAGGAGAACATAGAAAGATAACTAAATTGTATGTTGCATGAATCAATTACATAAAAAATGTCGGTTTATTTAAGTGGGTCTTTGATCAGTACAGCGAGGACGAAAGTACTAATCCCCCACTAGTTTGCTAGCAGTTTCAGGAAATGGTCTGCTTGTGGTAGAGCTTCGCTTGATCGCGCCGAGGCATGGAATGCTGTAGTGTTTGAAGCGTGCGATCGTATTGACGCTCAGACTTGCAATAGGATTGATATGGACGAGATACAGAAGACATGATGTATAGAACAGTGAAATCCTTTGTGGATAAGAGAGAATTTGAGTGTTGTAGCCAATCTGGCAAATTCAGTTGGGCTATTGAAAGCCTTTGTAACCTCAGTTCATTTATTGAATAAAGAGAATTGTTTCGTATACTCTATTTTCTTTGTTGCTAATATTAATTCAAAGATAACCATTTGAGAACTTGTCATCTTGTCTTGTATGAGTGCAACTCCAGACTCGTTCGACATCACGCCCCAGCGAGGACGATGATTTGGATAAATCGATACGAGGACGAGCAATTTTTTGGGTCGGGGCGTGACATATATTGTGCATCTAATACTACACCGAAAGTAAGATTTTCTAACACACATTTTTCAGTTACTAACGATTTTTTTCTGTTACAAATTACCAACAGTAAAAAACTGTTAGCAAACTAAAAAACCGTCAGTATAAATAGCAAAAACTAAAATTTAATATTAATAAGGTATAGTAATTATTTTATAACACTCTAAAACCGTTACTAAATTTATTAAATTTAGAATAAAGTATGTCACATGTGCTTTCATATGACATAAATGTGTTATTGTGGCATACACTTTTGCATTTCCCTCATTTCTCATCCCGAGCTTTTCGCAAGCGCTCTCTCCTCCTCCTCCCGAGCGACTGGAGAGGACGAGTGCCTCCGTTGGTGAAGATAAAAATCTCTCTCTCTCTCTCTCTCTCTCTCTCTCTCTCGATTTGCCCTTTGTTCTCTGTATGTGTTTTATTTTAGAGCAAATACAATTTTAGAGCAAAATTTTCTTCATCTTCTTATTGTGAGAGAGATTGTGTATTATAATTTATCGAAGTACTTGAGTAGAGAAAGCATTAACTGCTATTAAAATTTTCTTCATTCTTTGTTAAATTCATTTATTTTTGTGTACTGGAATTGCTATTAAAAAATTCAAGGTTTAATAAATGAATTAATCTATGCATATAAATTCTCTTATTTTTCACTCAAGATGTTGTCGACTTATAATTTTTGTTCCACATAGTTTGTGCATCAGTAGTCGAGTACTAGAAGAATTATTAAATGAATAACTGTGTTGCACGGACAAGACATTATATGAATGCATTGAAATGGGCACGCCAATTTATTTTAGCAAGTCTTAGTGTTATTTTTGATTGCCTGCGAGACTGCATTGTGTCCATGCTGTGACACATATATGTCATATATCTTCAGAGTGCAAGTGCTTTCTAGGTTCTCGGGGATGAGCACTGTATTTGTCGGTTCAAACAAAAATAAGGGTTCTTGTTTCTCTTGATCAGAAAAGAGGCTACACGAGAAGTAAGGTGGTAATGTTTTCTATATGGAATGAGACAAAAATGAATCTCATCCCCACCAATAATTTGGTCCATATTCCAAATGACCAGTAGCTCCATCCCTGATAGTAAGGATAGCCAGTAATCGTTTAATGACTCCAGATGCCATTGGCATGGAAAGTAAATTTGTTATGTGTACATCGCTTGGGCACATGATTCCCACATTGACAAATGAACATACTTCTGGTTGTGCCAAGGCTGAGTGATTTAGTATGTGCATATGATCCTCATATAACTAAATTAGTTATATGGAATGATCATCATATTGACGATGGATCATAGTAAGAATACCCGTTCTAGGTCAAGGTATCATTTACTAATATTGTCGATAAGTGTCATTTACTAATGTTTTACCTATGATGGTGTATACAAGACATATGAAGCACTACTCTCATATGGTCATGAAAGTTTAGTACTACTAATGTTCCCGATAAGTGTCATTTACTAATGTTTTTTACTAACGCTTATAGTCGTTAGTAAACGACTGTTTTGGTGTAGTATAAACTTTCTTTGCATGTTTAGTTCTTGGAGCTTTCGGATTTAATGGCTAGTTTAATATAGATCTAAGTTTTAAAGTTAGGGTATTTTTAGAGTTTTTGTTGGAAATGATATCCTAAATATGCTTATTTTATGCAGTTTTGGCTTTTATTTCGTCAGATTTCTGGTTCTAGAACACAAGTTGTGGCCATTGAAAGTTTTCGAAACTTTCATGGCATACTTGTTGTTTGGGGATAATGACCCCCCTGCGCAGAGGCCATGCGCAGTAATGCCATGCACCAAGAAGTCCTGGTAGCGCCACCCTTCGACAACCTGCATGCCATGGACATGGGGTTTTTTTCATGCGCATAGACTGAAGGCGTAGTGCTTGTCTCACATCGGCCTGGAACCTATGCGCCCTTGGTGCCATGAGCCAGTTTGCCAAGCGTATGACTAAGCCATTGGCCAGCTAGTGTCATGCACTTGTTCGGGGCCCTACGCCATTTGCTACGAGCCAGGTAGACATGCACATGACTATGCCATGCGCCTGTCCATTATCATGCACCAGGATGGCCTGCGCCTGGCTATGCTATGTGCCTTTTTGCTCGTGCGCATGGATGTATTCATGCGCCTGCTTGTCCATGTGCTCGATATGTCTATGCGGCTACATGCTCGTGCATGGATGTATTCGCGTGCCTGCTCGCACATGTGTTGGATATGCCTATGTGCCTACTTGCTCCTGTACATAGATGTATTCATGTGCTTGCTCTCCCATGTGCTGTATATGCCTATGCGCCTAGACTCACCCTCCAGACCCAAATTTTTCATGTGCCTGATACAACTATGCACCTTGGACCCTTATGCGCCAATTCTGTTAGACTTGCATTTTGGTATTTTCCTTGCCATGCGTCTATGTGACCTATGTGCCTAGTGATCCGTGTGCCTATGTGTGCCCATGTGCATGTATACCTGGTAGGTTCTAAGTGACTAACCCATGTGCATGTTTGACCATATTCCTGATTTGATTACCTGTTCTGGTACTATTACATACATGTACTGAGGTACAACTATGTGAGCACTGAGGTGCTATCCTATGTGCGTACTGAGGTGCTAATCTATGTACTAAGCGAACCTCTGTGTTATATGTTAGTAAAATCATATTTTCCAGCACACGGTCATGGTTAGTAGGTCAGTAACATCGACGTAGTTTGTTGATTGTTGGTTTGATTCATTACAATGAGGATGTATCTAGAATTGGGACTCTGTGAGCCATTCTGGATCCATACTTAGGGTACCCGTACCAAGGTACAACATCTAGGAGGATGATCATGTGACCATGTTATATGATTCCAAACAAAAGTCGGGTCAATCTAGGCAACTCAAGTGGATAGAAGCATAGGGAGGGAACGAAATCTTGAGGTCGTGTATTACCAGCCATATCGAACAAATATTTGGGAGTGCAAGACTGGCTACAATAGATATTGTATATTCATTCGCACTAGCGGGATGCAGTATCTGATTAAATGTGCCGAGCCAGTACCTCCCTATAAGAGGACTGGAACTGCTACTATCTGTTCAGCATGGTGGCCTTACGAGGGACCGCTGCATTCTACGTGCTATGTGCTATGCGTTAATAATAGTTCATCTAGCCCAGCTCGGGTACGATACGGTCAGAGGATTTCTATATGCAAGCATTACTAGGATAATCCAGGATAATCATAGAAAGTCGTAGGACTAATTGGCCGCTTGTAAACTGACTTGCTTATCATATGTTTTCTTCTGTTAGTAGTCGAGGAGCATAGACTTTTGTGGTGCGTGGTCCAACCCATGTCCTTGTTTGGTTGTTGGGTTGGGTTATTGTGCTGCGACAGATTATGGTCCGAAGTTGTAAAACAGAA
This sequence comes from Iris pallida, assembly GCA_029216955.1. NCBI lineage: Eukaryota > Viridiplantae > Streptophyta > Magnoliopsida > Asparagales > Iridaceae > Iris > Iris pallida. The sequence continues at coordinate 4,142,043 of JANAVB010024199.1, read as the reverse complement.
GCCAATAACTTGACTATGGTTATAAGATATATTTTATCTCGGCACGATATTGACACATACCTTTTGTCCTTGTTTGGTTGTAAGGGTGTCATATGACCTCGATCATATGATATAAGTCTATAATCCTTGGCCAGGTCTTACTTGTTACTCTAGATTTGTCTCTTTCACATGTGCTCCCTTGTGGTACTTGTTATTCGATGCTGGCCCCGTTGGTTTTATTTGGTCAGATCTTGTAGCAACGCCTGAGGATCTAACTTTTTTACATGAAGATGGTGCATACTAGAAGTATGACCATCCGGGGACTCGAGTGGGTTTCTTCTCTACCACTTTCATATCTTCAATTTTATAATTGACGTTTATCTATCGGCACATGTTTAGCCGGCTGTTCTAGACATTAGTTTTCTTTTACATAATTGTAATTAAATCAGACTGCAGGTGACTATGGTTATGTACTGTTGACTTTACGAGCTAGCTAGTATCTTGTGAACCTAGTTTTGATGATCATTTTGATGAAGCATCAAGGACGCCTGTAAAACCCCCTAATTCATTAAAATATTTAAATTTATTTTTGTGTAGAAATTTGTGCTAAAATACATGTATGTATAATATTAGGAGCGTGAAATAATAGTAATAGCAAATACCTAAATTAATGCATAGTATGGGTGTAAGTTTATATGATATATTTATATGTATATATGTATGTGTTGATTTATTAAGGTGTATATATTTATATATTCATATATGTTGGAATATATGTGTATATAAATATATCTAAATTGTTGAATTATTGAAAAGAGTTTTTAATTAGTAATAATAAATAAAAAATAGAAAATAGATTTTTAAAATAGAAAAATAGAATTTAATTAGAATTTTTTTTTATAAATAAAAAGAAAGAAATAAAAAAAGGAAAGAAATGAAAAGAAAATAAAAATAAATGAAAAAAGCAAAGAAAAGAAAAGAAAAAGAAAAAAAGAAGTAAAACTCCCACCCACTTAAGTGGGCGGGCCCCCTTCCTTTACAAGCTGCTGTAGCAGCAATCCCCAACGTGAGCCCAACCTGACCAACCCGTGAGCACCCCAACATAATAGATTACTAGAATCCTATTAGCATTAGGTTTTGACAAAACTTGTTAGATATATCTTCCTCCACATACCTCAAAACCCTAGACTCCCAAAACGAAAATTGCGGCAGAACATACCCTCTTCGTCTACGAGTTCGTTTCACCAGCAATGGAGTTGTGTGCGCGACGAACGGAGCATCGAAAGTCAGCCCCTTGTCATCTACGGGGCGGTTTTCCCACTCAAGGTACCCTACTTCCCGATGACGTAACTTTTTACTCGTAACACCGACTTTCGATCCGTAAGATTTTTTGGAAAGTAGACTTGACCCTCTTCGAGATCCTCCAAATGGATTTCGACATGACTATCTAACTGGTTCGAAAAATCGAACCGAAGTTAGCAAAAAATCAAATTTTCTGGACTGTTAAAACCAATTCTAAACGACAACTTGTCGGCCAATTTTCTTGCTGTGCATTAAAAACTTGTAGAAACTAATTAAAAACAGTAAAATATAACATAACCGAGATCGCAACGCATCTTCTGGATCGTCGTTTTGATTAACGTGTAAAAAGTAAATTGATGTTGAAGTTGGAGGAAAAACTGCGTTAAGCTTATATAAAATTCTAAAAAATTTCTCGATACGGTGTGCGCTCCAACAAACTGGGCGACATGGTCACGCACTATACGCATTGAAAGGCGCATATGGACGTTGCTGACATGTGGGAACTGACGGGACTCAGTTTCGTCGTGTGTGCGCGACGAAATCAGTCCGTATCGGTCAAGATACCCCCGTATCGCCAATTTGCAAACTTTGCCCTAACTTCGTGTATAGTTGTCAAATCGAGACAAAACTTGTGCCAACAGGTATGAATCAAAATTTTGGTCCTGTATGCCAAGTTTGTTTCGATTCTGAGAAGGTCGACTGAAACTCCCTTTTTGGCGGGCCCGTGACCCACTCAAACGAGCGATTTTGTACGCGGCTCATCGGAATCCAAAATTGGACATACCCTTGAGTTCCTCTCCTCAAAGTGAATCCGTGGACATGTAGTTTGACGACTTTAGAGACCATAGACTTTGGCATGCGTTTCGGTACAAAGCGGATCCAACGGTGGATATCATTTTGACCCAAAATTACGATTTTGCTCCTGTTCCAGAATTAGACTTTTGGATAGGCATTACCTAGTTATATCTTATACTTCGAGTACGTTTTTGATGTTTGATTCAGCGTCCGGAGTTGTTTGGAGATTGTGACATTTCTTGGCCGACATTGTGATTTCCTGGACTTGCCACTTTGCACCATCAGGCAAGATACCTTGCCACCTTACTCTGTGATTTACATATTCTTATTTTTAGTTGTTATTTTTAGCATTTCTTATTTGTTATTATAAAACTGTACGTCCAAGTCACACTTGGGTGCAAGCGACTCTATCGGTCGTTTTCTTGCTTTAATTTATCTCTCTTGCATAGACTTAGCCTAGTGACCACCCATTGTTGATGAGGTATTGGTATATCTCATATGGCCTTGATACTTACTTTACCATATATTATGAGTCACATATAGGACACGTACTCGCATAGTCTGCCGGCCACCGATACGTATGAGGCGTGCGACGGTTAGGAGTAACTGCCAATAGAATTGCATGCTAGTGGACTTGGCAGTTACTAGAGGGTCATATGAGTCATGGATGTGACTCCAATAGGCATGGGGTGGAAAGAACAGTTCCTTGATGTATGGGCCACATATACATTGTTATTGTACTTGAAGCTCCACTGGAGACGCAGGTTCACCTTACTATTACTGATTCCCTCTGACGTTCTGTAGCTGCCCTTCCCGAAAATTTGAAATATTTTTTTTATCATTTATTTTTATGAATGGATTAGGAATCTTGGTGTTACTCATGAATGGGGCAGGTTTGTGCACTTCTCTTACCTAAGTGGCTCTAACTCTCTGTAGACTTTATGATTTTCTCAGCTTAGATTGTTGAAGTTTGTAGACTAGTAGTTAATATAAAAGGACTTGCTCATTTGGTCATCGTCATCATAAGCCTTCTCCCATCAAAGTGGCATTGGCTAGACCTGCTCCTTTGACTAATTGTTTAAATCAAATTGAACTTGTTAGTCAATTATCCAAGGTTTTTCTTGAATATTATTGTACCTTCAGTTCTATGTGAAATATCTCCAAAGCCGTTTCTAGTATTATTCCTATAAGGGCAGAGGCCTAATTTCGATATCTTTTTCACCTCTAATTCCTGTGGCTTATCTGCATGCAATTGTTTCTGTTGCTATCTAATGTTAAGGCTTTTCCAGTTCCAAATCCCATAAGGTGATCCCTGTAACAAATGCCATTTTATATCTGGTAGTATATTGATTCTTGTATTGATTTCGAGGTTTCTTCAAAAGCTAGTGACATGTGTGAATTTAACACCGTCTTAGAATTACAAATAGTTTTACAGTTACATCCTAACTGCGCTTTATACTTTATATTTCAAAGCTTGTACCAGGAGCCAAACTTATTCGCATTTTTTTTTGTTTAAATATGATTCAAGCCTAACCAACCCATAGAAGACCCTCTCCTGCTGCACAACCAAGCTGTAATACTCAAAACAGCCCACTCTCCCCGAGCCCAACCAAGCAGCAAACCAAGCCGGCCCGATCTCACCCAAGCCCGAGCCCAGGAATACTCCAACCCAACCCGAGCGGTATCCCCTGAGTTTAAACCGAACTCTGTTCGGATTTTCCGTAGCATACCTATATAACGAGAGAGGACGAGAACCCTAACCCTAACCATGCTACCCCGATCCGCCAGAAAGGGTGCCGCTGCTGCCAAGAAGCAGTCTCCGACACTCAAGCAATCGAATCCTCCTCCGGTCGAAGATACGGATGTCGCAGATCCTGCTGCCGTCGTAGTGAAAGCAGGAGAGGAAGCGGAGGAGGATGCTTATGTTTCGGCCACCATGACGGGAGACGATAGGGAGCCTGCCGCGGAGAAGGAAGAAGTAGCTGCGGAGAAGGAGATGGATGCCGAAGAGAAGGAGAGGGATGTCGATAAAGAAGGTGAAACGAGAGGTGAGGTTGAAAATGATCACGGGGATGTGGTTGATAAAGTCGTTAATGATGAAGGCACTGCTCGTGTGAGTGATGATAACAATGAGAGTGAGGAAGAAGCAGATGATGAAGATGATCCAGCTTTGTACGTGCAAGCCCCCTGACGGAGAGAAAAACCCAGAAGTCCTGACAGTATCAAGCATGTCGGAACCACCTACTTCCAGTGCTCGACGAGCACCCCTACCATCTCTGGTATTCTCTTCCCCCTCGTTCACTCTCTTCTTGCCAGTTATTATAAATTTCCTGCTTCATTAGGACATACGAGGGGTAGATGATAGGTTTGTTGATAGAGTTCTGTGGAGGTATAGGGGAGAATAGGCTCGGGGTTAGCCGTTGCGGAAGGAAAACATGTAGAGCTTGTATATGCTGTTGAGAACAATTGCTAAGGGAAGAAGGGAAGTGGGTCAGAGAAATGATAAGTAGAGGTGAGCCATAACTTGACAAAGGTGAGCCATAGCTCCGTTGGTTGGGGAAAGGAGTAGTGGAGGAAGTGGCACAAGTTCGAACCCTGCTTGGTGGAGGGTTTATGGAATTTTGTATTTCATTTTTCTTGCCTCTGGTTACATTTACCCTATAGGCAACCAGCAAGAAATTGCTGTTGTTAATATAGGCAAAATTGGAAGAATATTTAGGACTAATGTTATTTAGAATAAAAAGGACAGTAGATATTTATATAAGCAAATGGGGCATTGTGTGGAGTCTTCCATCTATATGAGAAGTATACTGATTATTTTATTATTATTTTATACTAATGATTATATTTCAGTTTATTACCAGCATTCTGTACTTTGATCTAGTATGCATATATGTATATATAATTATGATTTTGATTATTTCTATTATGACCGATATTATTATTAACGTGGGCTTGTTTATATATCTCATATTTAAATAAATTATAGACAATAAAAATAGTTTATAAATATTTTATAATATCCTTTGACTAAAGAAGATTTTATATCTAAATATAATTTCTAAATAAATAACTATGCATATTTGATTATGAGATTATTTTCCTAAATTCTTCTTAGATTAGATTAAATCTTGAGTGTGACTAATTCATACTCCTCATGATCTTGCGAATCCGAATTTCTGCATATCAGCCCTAGCCATTTGGACTAAGCTGTATTCAACGGATAATTTTGTGCACGGCCTACCGGAATCCAAAATTGGACATACCGTTGGGTACGTATCATCAAAACGAATTTGTAGACATGTAGTTTGACGACTTTAGAGACCACTGACTCTGGCACACTTTTCGGTGCAAAGCGGATCCAACGGCGGATATCGTTTTTGTCCGAAATTACTGTTTTGTTCCTGTATCCAGAATTGAACTTAAGGACAGGTAATCCTAGCTAATTTGACTATTCTGAGAATGTTTGAAATATTTATTTCAGCTTTCGGAGACATTTGTGGATTTTGGACTTTACGTCGTACCAGTTGACGGTATCTTATTGGTTCTTCACGCTGCCACCAGGCAAGTATACCTTGCCTTCCTCTACAGTTTTATTTATATTCATTTTATTTCAGTTTCCAGCTTTTGGATTATTTATGGACATGTGCTTTTCGTGTTATTTTCTGTGGAGTTGTTTTTATTGTTTACAGCCGTGTTCATATTTGGCCTTGTGTTTCTTGCTTGGAGTTTCTCGTCAGTATCTTGCTGTTTGGTCTTGTGGTTCACACTTGGAGTTTCTCGTCAGTACCTTGCTTGAGTCGTGTCATAGAACGAGTACGTGTAGTGAACTGCCATAGCCTTGATTATCGTTTTATACAACCAGAGAGTCCACACTCGGGACGAGGGTTGTTTGGTGCATCAGAGAGTCCACACTCGGGACGAGGGTTGACCAATTGCACCAGAGAGTCCATACACGAGACGAGGGTGCCTTACCGTGAGCTAACCAGAGAGTCCACACTCGAGACGAGGGTTAGTGCTTAGTTCAAACCCGTGAGTCTACACTCGGGATGAGGGTTTGGTTCTTCCATTGATCTCGTATTTCATTCATCCGGCAGTTTATTTATGCGTAGTTGTTCTAGTGTTCGTGTGTTCGTGTGTTCGTATTCGTGTTCGTGTGTTCGTATTCGTGTTCGTGTTCGTGTTCGTCTTTATTTGTCGTGTTCCTATTTTTCTTGTTTATTTTGCTTGCGCATGATAAAACTGTTAGATAGGCATGTATATTATGTATCTTGCTATGTCCTCTGAGGACCTGATGATCTCTTCAGGTTTAGCGACTGCATGGAGTTAGTTAGCAGAGCGGGATGGTAGATGATTGCGATGCATGCTTCAGGTATTTTGTCAGTGATATTACATGGTTATCCTTTCATGCTTTTTCATACCTTATCATGAGATATCTTGTTTCTTGATACAGTTTTAGACTCTTGTTATTTTCCTTGGAGTCTTATCGGACATATATGCTAGTGGGCTGCAGACCACGACCCATAGTGTTCATTCATGTTTCATATACTTATTGTGGATTGAGATATAGATTTGTTTGCCATGATTTGGCAGTATACCATAGCCTTGACAGCGTTTACGTATTCGAGTCGGGCTGGAGTCCGTTCGATACGTAGCTGGCTTGCTCATGAGCTCGCATCCGAAAAGCGGGTACGGGTCGTGACACGTTCATGGAACGTTATAGACATTTTCTTACTGATTCCCTCTGACGTTCACCGAGCGTTATGGACGGAGATGACTGGTTCCCGAAGGAAGGGACGATGCCACAGCTATACAGTCCGAGTGCCCATATGTGAAGGATTGTTCTTTATTGCATATTCTCTATAGTACGATTAGGCACCCTGTTGCATGCATCCCTTTTATTTTCTATTATATATCACAGTTTATGTGGCATGGTATTTTCTTGTATCTTGCTACGTCCCTCTGAAGACCTGGTTATCTTTCCAGGATTAGACGATTTCCCACAGGAGTACGGAGCGGCATTGGATCCATCTTTTGTGGGCGACGAGGTGTTTCCCTTTGACATTTAGCTCTATTCTTATCTTTGAGGATTATTGAGACTATGTAGTAGACATCTTATGTTCTTTTATTTACTTTCTATTTTTGCGGAGGCTGGACTCCAATCTTTGTGACTATTTTACATAGCTGTTTGGAGTGGGTATGTCCACCCGGCTATCTTTTGATACATTATTTATTGGACTCTCGTTTCTTCTGTGTTGAGCTGTGATGAGATTAGATACTTATATTCTGGCCTGTGATTTTATTTTATATATACAGCTTATGTACGTATACGAGGATTTCATATATTGGAGTATTCTTCGTATATGTGCAGCTGGCATGTTGCGTACTTGGTCTTAAGTATTTTAGGAATGGGGCATTACATATTTTTGTGGTGGCCCGTGCAGGTCAAAAAATATTGTTGGGTTACATGACTGTGCCCAACAAGCCTGTATATAGGAATAGAAATAGTATCTCATCCAGAACTACTACTTCTCTTGACTTCCAATCTTTTCAAATTCTTTTGATTACTTGAATTACCTCATATCTAACTTCTTCTAATATCGTCCTATTCTTCCTCGTGCCAACATTATGAATCTAAGAAGCGGACGCACTTCCACCTTGGCCATCACCTCAGGTAATGCGGTCACCCAGGAGGAACAGAATCCTCCGATGACCCCGGTGACCAAGTACCAGCCAGGACAGTCGCAGCCTACTACGACTCCGACGACGGTACACCATGAGACACAAGCATCCCCAATTAGACAGGCTGGACAGACCATTACCATACCACCAGGAGGGAATGTGCCACTGCCACCACTACCATTCCTTCAGCAGTTTTAGCCACATTCGGGCCCTCAGATGCCTCCACCACCGAATGATAGGAGCCCTACCACTCAGGTCATGTACGCCATGATGCAGGTTCAGTGGCAACAGACTGAGTTGATGAGGCAGAGCATGATGATGGTGCTGACTAGGCCCCCAACTCCACCTCCGACACTGGCACCAACACCGGCTCTGCATCCTTATGAAGGCTCTATCAAGAACTTTACAGATATGAACCCCAAGTCCTTCAGAGGTACTGAGAAGCCACTAGAGGTGTTGGCATAGCTTATTAGCACGGAGAAGCTACTGAAGGCATCCCAGTTACCAGTATGTGATTGGATGACAGCAGTGGACCTACTTTTAGAAGATAATGCTCACTACTGGCGGAAGGCAGAAGAAAGACGATTAGGCACTGGGATCACTTAGAAGCAGTTCTACGATCTTTTCTATGAAAGATTCTTTCCCATTTATGTTCGAGACGGTCTCTACGATCAGTTCCTTTATCTGAAGCAAGGAAACATGTCAGTTGATGAGTACGACTCAGAGTTCAATCGCCTGAGTAGATTTGGTACATGATTTATCCCGACAGAGTTAGAGAAGGTGAGGAGATTACATCAGGGGCTTGTACCAGAGCTCAAGTCTTATACGACTACCCAGTCTCGAGTCTCCCATTCAGCTGTCTTGGAAGAAGCTCGTGCTCAGGAGATTCTTCGCAAGGAGCAGCAGACATCGAGACGACATACACCAACAGTCACACCGGCTAGAGTTACTCAGGATGGACCTATCAGGAGGCTCACATGATAATACCAGCAGAGGCCCACACTATATCAGAAGCCCGTTTTCTATTACTGCGGGAAGGAAGGACATATCCAGAGAGACTGTCGGATCCGTCATGGATGGTGCTTGAGGTATGGATCCAGCCAGCATATGGTCAAGGATTATCCAGAGCAGCAGACGATAGTATATGCTCGACAGACCCCGAGGCCGACAGCTCCTACACTCCCAGCACCCCGACAAGGACAACAGGTGTTTGGGCTTATAGCACCAATAGTAGGAGCTCCTCGCCCACCATTACCACCCCAGCCAGTGCATCATAACAGGACTAGAGTTCAGGACCCCGGGCAGAATTACGGACATGCCTTCTCGTTAGCAGTAGAGAATGTGGAAACAGAAGGAGAAATTGTAGCAAGTATGATTTTAATTTTCATATTCCCTGTTATCATATCCATGCATCATAAGTTTAGCCAAGGCCAGAGAAAATCAGACAGTAGGACGATTGTATAAGCATGAACACTGGACACGGCTTAGATTCTTAAACCTCGAACTACTTGTGTTTTCATTCAATCATAAATCTCGCGTACTAATATTTGGACTAGTCTGACTAAATACCGCTATTATAGCCTAGATTTTGTAAGCTTATTCTTATCGAGCTTGTTCACGACATGTGTATATTGGGGATGCCCACTAACATATTGTCTAATCAGAATCAGTGTATGATGGTCTGATCAGCCTTCGTACAGTTGGTTCGCTTTTATTTGCTTATCCTACGTGGATTGAGATATAGATGACTCTAGGATCTCATCCGTAACTGCCTTACAACTCTATTTAAAATGCCTCTGGAATCCTATATTTATATTCGATCCTCTCTCCCTGGAACACTTACTGTTTTCGGCTTTACGGATTTCGGAAAGACAGATGCTCATATTGAGGGAAGATAGACCCGTAATATCCTCCTCAGTTCTTCATACCATCTATAGCCAGGAAAGCTATATTTATACAATTATTGACACCTGTTGGAATCAAAGTACGGTCTTCAAAACTTGACTCATATCTATCACATCTCATATCCTAGTACATCGTGTAATATTCTTCCACAAATTGAGGTATGACCTTCTGACTCGAACCTTTCTAACTCCCCTAAACCATAGAGCGGTGTCTTTGTTAACTTCTAGAAATGAATTACTGTAGGATATAGATCGTAGAGCCCCAGCAGAATTTAGAATGTATTAGGTTTGCCTATTGATTAGAATAAGTGGTTTCTGTTAGAACGATAATTAGTGCCTCATGAACTCCCACTTTCTATTTAGAACATTTTTGGGTCCCCGACCGTGGCATTTAGATTCGGAGCACAAGACCAGCTGCTACCTTCCAACAAATTCCATTTACAAGACCTATACGAGTCCACCTTCATGTAGATATATCATGTCCCACTAAAACACGTCTTCTTGTACTCTATTTTTATGATACAATTTTTTAGCAAAAAAGGGCTAATTATAAACTTTACCGTAATACCGACGAACCTGTCGGCTTCAATTTGAGAACAAAACTCAACTCAAAACTTTCGACCCAATATATGGTTGTGATCTACTCGAAACCCAATATGCACCTGCCCTAGTGTGATACTCAATTGAGACCCTATCTGCCACTTGTACACAAAAGCCATGAGAGGCATATTTTTGACTTACGGTACCTATCTAACCAATCCGATTCGGAACTAGCCCAACCTCACGAGTTAGGACTTGTTCTAGACTACCATAGCCTAGTAGAGATGGTATAAGTTGATCTTACGAGATATTGCCCCACCAATATAGTTTAAATTCGAGATGGATTCATTCAATATGAAACCCCTGCACCTTTTAGCCCCTCTCAGAAGGCTCGTAACGACGTTTATCACGGATAGCCAACTTCTATAAGTAGGGTAGAGCCTTGAACCAAGAATACTTACCCTATAGAAATTAAGCCAATAGGGTTCCTTGTACAACTACCCTCATTTGTTCGAAAACCAAGGGACGACTTTCATGCGTTAGCCCCTTAAAATTTTGCATTTGCATTCGACCCCCTTATCGTAGTTTTAATTTCGAAGACAAAATTTCTTTAAGTTGGGTAGGATGTAAAACCCCCTAATTCATTAAAATATTTAAATTTAGTTTTGTGTAGAAATTTATGCTAAAATACATGTATGCATAATATTAGGAGTGTAAAATAATAGTAATTGCAAATACTTAAGTTAATGCATAGTATGGGTGTAAGTTTATATGATATATTTATATGTATATATGTATGTGTGTATGTGTTGATTTATTAAGGTGTATATATTTATATATACATATATGTGGGAATGTATGTGTATATAAATATATCTAAATTATTGAATTATTGAAAAAAGTTTTTAATTAGTAATAAAAAATAAAAAATAGAAAATAGATTTTTAAAATAGAAAAATAGAATAGAGAAATAGAATTTAATTAGAAAAAAGAATTTTTTATAAATAAAAAGAAAGAAATGAAAAAGGAAAGGAAAAGAAAAGAAAAGAAAATAAAATAAAAAAAGAAAAGAAAAGAAAAAGAAAAGTAAAACTCCCACCCACTTAAGTAGGCGGGCCCCCCTTCCTTTACAATCTATTGTAGCGGCAATCCCCAACGTGAGCCCAACCCGTGAGCACCCCAACATAATAGATTATTAGAATCCTATTAGCATTAGGTTTTGACAAAACTTGTTAGATATATATCTTCCTCCACAGACCTCAAAATCCTAGACTCCCAAAATGAAAATTACGGCAGAATATACCCTCTTCATCTACGAGTTCATTTTACCAGCAACGGAGTTGTGTGTGCGACGAACGGAGCATCGAAAGTCAGTCCCTCGTCATCCACGGAGCAGTTTTTCTACTCAAGGTACCCTACTTTTCGATGACGTAACTTTTTACTTGTAACACCGATTTTCGATCCGTAAAATTTTCTGGAAAGTAGACTTGACCCTCTTCGAGATCCTCCAGATGGATTTCGACATGACCATCTAACTGGTTCAAAAAATTGAACCGAAGTTAGCAAAAAATTAGATTTTCTGGACTGTTAAAACCAATTCTAAACGACAACTTGTTGGCCAATTTTCTTGTTGTGTATTAAAAATTTGTAGAAACTAATTGAAAATAGTAAAAGACAACATAACTGAGATCGCAACGCATCTTCTGGATCGTTGTTTCGATTAACGTGTAAAAAGTAAATTGATATCGAAGTTGGAAGAAAAAATGTGTTAAGCTTATATAAAATTCTAAAAAATTTCTCGATAGGGCGTGCGCTCCGAAAAACTGGGCGACGTGGACGCACGCTATATGCATCGAAAGGCGCGTATGTACGTTACTGACATGTAGGAACTGACGGGACTCAGTTTCGTCGTGTGTGCGCGACGAAATCAGTCCATATCCGTCAAGATACTCCCGTATCGCCAATTTGCAAACTTTGCCCTAACTTCGTGTACAGTCGTCAAATCGAGACAAAACTTACGCCAACAGGTCCGAATCAAAATTTTGGTCATGTGTGCCAAGTTTGGTTCAATTCTGAGAAGGTCGACCGGAACCCCTTTTGGCTGGTCCGCGACCCCACTCAAACGGGCAATTTTGTACGCGGCTCACCGGAATCCAAAACTGGACATACCGTTGAGTTCCTTTTCTCAAACTGAATTCGTGGACATGTAGTTTGACGACTTTAGAGACCATAAACTTTGGCACGTATTTCGGTACAAAGTGGGTCCAATGGCGGATATCGTTTTGATCCAAAATTACGATTTTGCCCCTGTTCTAGAATTAGACTTTTAGACAGGCATTTCCTAGGTATATCTTATACTCTGAGTACATTTTTGATGTTTCTTTTAGCGTCCAGAGTTGTTTGGAGATTGTGACGTTTCTTGGCCGACATTGTGATTTTCTGGACTTGCCACTTTGCACCATCAGGCAAGATACCTTGCCACCTTACTCTGTGATTTACATATTCTTATTTTCAGTTGTTATTTTTAGCATTTCTTATTTGTTATTATAAAACTGTACGTTCAAGTCACACTTGGGTGCAAGCGACTCTATCGGTCATTTTCTTGCTTTTATTTATCTCTCTTGTATTGACTTAGCCTAGTGACCGCCCATTGTTGATGAGGTATTGGTATATCTCATACAGCCTTGACACTTACTTTATCATGTATTGTGAGTCACATATAGGACACGTACTCGCGTAGTCGGCCGGCCACCGATACGTATGAGGCATGCGACGGTTAGGAGTAACTGCCAATAGAATTGCATGCTAGTGGACTTGGCAGTTACTAGAGGGTCATATAAGTCATGAATGTGACTCCACTAGGCATGGGGTGGGAAGAATAGTTCCTTGATGTATGGGCCACATATACATTGTTATTGTACCTGAAGCTCCACTGGAGACGCAGGTTCACCTTACTATTACTGATTCCCTCTGACGTTCATGGAGCGTTATGGATGTTTTCTTCCTGATTCCTTCTGACGTTCATTGAGCGTTCTGGACAGAGACGACTGGTTCTCGAAGGAAGGGACGATGCCACTGCTATACAGCCCGAGTGCCCATATGTGAAGGATTGTTCTTTATTGCATATTCACTATAGTACGGTTAGACACCCTACCGCATGTATCCCTTTTATTTTCTATTATATATCATAGTTTATGTGGCATGGTGTTTTCTTGTATCTTGTTACGTCCCATTGAGGACCTGGTTATCTCTCCAAGATTAGACGATTTCCCACAGGAGTACGGAGCGGCATTGGATCCATCTTTTGTGGGCGACGAGGTGTTTCCCTTTGACATTTAGCTCTATTCTTATCTTCGAGGATTATTGAGACTATGTAGTGGACATCTAATGTTCTTTCATTTACTTTTTATTTTTGTGGAGACTGGACTCCGATCTTTGTGACTATTTTACATAGCTGTTTGGAGTGGGTATGTCCATCCGGCTTTCTTTTGATACATTATTTATTGGACTCTCGTTTCTTCTGTGTTGAGCTGTGATGAGAATAGATACTTATATTCTGGCCTGTGATTTTATTTTATATATACAGCTTATGTACATATACGAGAATTTTATATGTTGAAGTATTCTTCGTATATGTGCAGCTGGCATGTTACGTACTTGGTCCTAAGTGTTTTGGGACTGGGGAGTTATACGCCTTACTGCTTTATCTTATATGCTCATTAATTGCTGATTCTTGCTTGAATGATTAAGATATAATTGTTCCATGAGACCCTAGGTGACCTGATTCTAGTATGATTCTAGATTGATACTGGGGCGTAACAAGGTTTTAGTGGTGGCCCATGCAGGTCTAGTTTTTAGACTTGTGGGATATTATTATTAAAGGAGTATCAATCAAAATATGTTACATTGATCTCTTAATTCGTCTCATCTTTCGCACCTTGATTGTTAACTTGTTTTCATCCTCATCCTGTTATTTGATATCTTGTATCTTTTTCTATAGGGGTGCCACATTCTTTTTAGTTGGCGGGCCTGGCATGGAAGAAAATCCAGTGTAGTAAGGTTCTACAGGGTATTGCAGGAGGCAGTACCTTCTCCGGATCAGATTCATATTGATCCAGTGGCAGGGCCAGTTGAGCCGCAGCTTCGAGAATTTCCTACACGTCTAGTAATATAGGTAGTGGCAGCAGTACCCGACTCTATAGCACTTCTGGATATTATTCGAGGATTGTTGGCAATACAGCAGCATCAGATGGCAGTTTATCAATATCAGTATACTCGACAGCAGGAGCAGAATGTTTTATTGAACCAGGGTTTGCAGACAGCCCAAAGAAGGGTGATGACTGCTTCGGGTATGTCGGTAAGATTCATTTTGCTCAACGCGAGGTACTTCGATGGCACGGAGGATGCCGTTACCACAGATGCATAGCTTCAAGATATCGAGGCAATCTTGGCGATGGCCAAGGTTTCAGCAGATGAGCAGGTAGATCAGGTCCGATTGTTACTTTAGGACCTTGCCTGTGACTTGTGGGCATCGATGGATGTTAGAATGAGACGTCATGTTCCTTGGAATAGCTTCAGTACAAGATTCAAGGACAAGTACTTTGGTGTAGTAGCATAGTGTGAGCTTCAACAAAGATTTATCAGTCTCAAGCAGGCTGGTAGGACAGTGCACGGGTACATAGCAGAGTGTTGTAGGTTTAGTCGGTTTGCCCTGACTATGGTGGCTACTGAGCCAAAGAAGGCTATGAGATTCCAACCGCAGCTTCATCTGGAGATTCTACAACTGGTAGAGGGGCATGACTACCAGACTTTTAATGCAGTTTTGACAGCAGCTCGGAGGTACGAGCTTACCCAGCAGAGATTGGCATCTAGGACTAGAGGCTGAAAGAGATCTTATGCCCAAAGTAGGAAGGAGAAGCAGTACAGCGAACGTCGACACGAGCACTCGATGTTTGTATCCATAAGTCATGAGCACCGCGAAGGCTGGTGTTATTAGAGATAACAGCACTAGTTCTGCAGCATCATCTGAGGCACCAGTCGCAGCCGCGCCAGGGGGCGCCATAAGGATATACCTATCATTGTAAGGAAGGGCACACTAGGGACGTATACCGGGTAACGAATGGGTTATGTATGAGATGTGGTAGTACAAACCACAGGATAACTAATTGCCCAATAATGTAGAGGCCAGGAGGGCTGGTTCAGCAGTTTTCATTATTGCCAGCTCCAAGGACAACAATGATTAGAGGGCCAGTACTAGCAGTAAGGCCATTAGCCCAACAGCCATTACCGATGCAGACCCATGTGTTTTAGCAGAGACAACAACAAGGATAGCAGAGGTTGCAACATCATGGCCATGGGAGACAGTAGCGAGGAGATCAGCAATGCCATGGTTACGCTTTTAACTTGAATCTGGAGGAGGTATCAGTATCAGGCGACGTAGTTGCAGGTAATGTATCTGTCGCATCTTTTTCTGCAGTAGCATTATTTCATTCATGAGATTGATATTCTTTTGTATCTGCACAATTTGTGACACGTATTGGATTGGAGTTTGAGGCATTGCCGGCGGGGATGAATATACTCACTGGTAATGGGGTCCTAAGAGTTAACAGAGTGTGCTTAACATGTCTGGTCGTAGTGTGTGGGCATTTGTTACCCACAAGGTTGTTAGAGTTCCCTATGGGTAACTTTGATATTATTATGGACATGGACTGGCTGAGAGACAGTCATACTATAATAGATTGTCGAAGAAGTAAAGTTTTCTTTAGTATTCTGGGCATAGGGGACTTTGTCTATGTGCGATCATTAGAGATTTTTTTTAAGGGTGTAGTTGCAGTAGTAGTAGCAGAGCAGAAGCATATTCCAAGTGTAGTCAGAGAGTTTCTTGATATATTTCCTAATGAGCTTCCAAAAATACCACCAGTTAGGGATGTGGTGTTTTGTATCGTGTTGATCCCTAGGATGAAGCCTATGTCCAGCAGAGTTTATAGAATGTCGCAGTCAGGGTTGGACAAGTTGTATCAACATGTGAAAGAACAAAAGGCAAAAAAGTTTATCTGAGATAGTGAATCGTCCTGTGGAGCATCGGTTATTCTAGCGACCAAGAAGGATGGACCGACACGGATGTTCATGGATTACCAATAGTTGAATGCAGTGACAACGAAGAACAAGTACTCGCTACTGAGAATTGATGATTTGTTTGGTCAATTGAGTAAGGCCAGCGTCTTTTATAAGATTGACCTTCGTTCTAGGTATCATCAAGTGAGGGTCTAGGAGGAGGACATATCCAAGACATAATTTAGATCGCGATATGGGCATTATGAGTTTCTAATAATGTCATTTGTATTAACTAATTGTTGGCTCATTAGTCATGGCCGAACCGATTTCGATAATCGTCTAAAACTCGGACTCTATATAAGGGCTACTCATAACGGGCTAAGACAACCAGTACTGCTACCGTTTAAGATTTGTACAGTCGTTGCATCTGTCTTTATTTTTCTTCTCAAATATTTTTTTTTACTATTTTTATTGAGTCTAGAAAGCAATGTAAACTGTGTCGTACTGGCAAATAGGCTTGAACCAGAAATATTTTTCAAAGTATCCAACTTGTTTTTCAAGCTACCCATTATTTTTTTTTAAAACCCAAAAACCTGTATTTGAAAAACAGTCACAAAAGTCCAACAGTTCCAAAAACCCCAAAACCAGTTTTAGACCCTAGATTCTGACCTAAATAGAAGACCAGAGTTCGGACAGAGTTCGGCCCGAACTCGGCCCAAACTTGGGTACCTGATTTGGTAAACCCTGTAAACCTGTTCTCCCTCCAACCTCGGCTGCAACAGTCAAATTTTTGAACATTTGGCATCCAAATTCGGCCAAAACTCGGTTTTTAGCAATCTAATAAATAGAGAAGAGATTTCCATTCTAATCACTCATTGACTTTCTATCGTCTCTTCTCTTAAGCTTTCTAAACTATCAAAGCTCCCATTTTTAAATTCTAAACCTGTTTTACAATCTCTAGTCTACTTGCCAGTACGGTTTATAAATTTCAGAGAGTTGTAATCAGAGGCTTGATCCAAAAGTTTACACTTTATAATTGAAGTCGGTCGAGCACTTCGGATTTAAAGCTCGGTGTTGTAAGAGCGAAAAGCGCTCGTTTTAAAGCTTGTGTTTCCAGTAGTGGATTTCAAACTCGGAACAAGAGTCCGCCGACTTGGACTAGTCCACACAAGAGAAAAATAGGATACATCATTGTGTTTGCATTTGCTCTCTATCCCTCTTATTTACTGTTTATATATATAACTATGACATAGCCACTGTGACACAATAGTGATATAGTAATATTTTTTTTAATTGCTAAATTTTTGCTGCATACTCTACTCACCCCCTCTAGAGTATATTGCTGCATATTGATCCTACAATTAGTATCAGAGCGAGTTAATTGACATGTCTTCTCTTATTAGTTAATTTTTTCTGTCATTTACTTGCATATACTCTTTATAGACACTGTATCATGGCTAATGCACGTGAAGGACAATCCATCAACGGACCTCCATTGTTTGATGGAACCAACTATACTTACTGGAAAATATGAATGAGCTTCTACTTGAAGTCATTAGATTTTGACCTTTGGTCAATCGTTATTGATGGCTACAAAAAGCGTCACGTATAGTTTTTGATGGTGAACTTGTTGATAAACCTTACGACAAGTACACTGATAATGAAAAGAAACAAACTAGTCTTGATGCTCGTGCTATTAACATATTGTTTTGTGCAGTAGACATAACTGAATTTTATAGGGTATCCATTTGCACAATATCAAATGAAGTATGGAAGCTTCTAGAGGTGACTCATGAAGGCACGGCTCAAGTCAAAGAATTAAATATCAGCAGATTGACTCAGGAATACGAAGCATTTAAGATGAAGCCAAATGAGACGATTACTCAGATGTTCACCCATTTTCTTGACTTCGTAAATTCGTTGTCTTCTCTCGGTAAGGAGTACAACAATCACGAAAAGATTTACAAAGTACTGAGGGATCACAAAGAACTGGAACCCCAAGGCTACAACAACCGTTTAAGGGAACGACCTCACCACAATGTTACTTGAAATAGTCATGGGGAAGCTAATGACTCACGAACTGGATTTGCAAGATTTTGAAGAATCAACACCCAAGGAGAAATCAATTGCTTTCAAGGCACAATGCAAAAGAATAGTTGAAGAGGTGTATGAAGACGGTGACTCAGATGGTGAAGAGCAAGCTCTCATGGTAAGAATTTACAGAAAGTTCTTGAATTTCAATCGTTGAAACAAGAACATCAACAAGAACAACAACAACAATGACGATGAAGAGAAAATATGCTACGGATGCAAAAAAGAAATGACACATCAAGAAAGACTATC
Organism: Iris pallida; assembly: GCA_029216955.1. Classification (NCBI taxonomy): domain Eukaryota; kingdom Viridiplantae; phylum Streptophyta; class Magnoliopsida; order Asparagales; family Iridaceae; genus Iris; species Iris pallida. The sequence goes on along the minus strand of JANAVB010024199.1, from coordinate 4,123,444 downwards.
TGTCAGCATCATCGACCAATAAGGATAACAAATATGAAAATAGTTACACGAAGAAAATCAACGTCCAGAAAGTATGCAAACACAAGCATATGATACGAAAGCGAAGCCGGCGAGTCAGAAGACAACAGTTCTTAAAATGCTGCAAATGTGTGCTTAACGGCGTTCGATCAGGTAACTACTAACCCTCTATATGAAGACTTCACCTTTGATAATCTAGGTGATGCATTTAGTGACCTCCTAGAAGACCATAGGAATTGCTAAGTAAATATAAGACTTCTAAGAAGGTACTCAAGGAACACAAACTTGAGATAGAAAGACTGACCCTACTACTGGAAGATGTTAGAAACAATTAACCCTTTAGTGAGACTGGTGAGTTACCTTCTATCAGGCTACAGTTATATAAAGTATTACACACTCTTAAAGAAGAGGACAAGACCATAGCTCAGATGCAAGAAGACTATCAAATCGAGAAGAAGAAGAGTATTAATGCGCTGATTAGGAATGACTCCCAAATAGCTGATTATAATAGATTGTTTGACACTTCCAAATAGTTGGAAATTAGGCTAAAAAATAGCCGATATTGACTGCTTCCTCTCTTAGCACGTGTCACTTACCCAAAAGGAATATTGTCCAACCAAAGACTGACAAACCCAAGAGGTATAGCAATCCTAGACATACTTTTTAATATTAGTATCCTCCTAAAGCACATTAGACTACCAAACAAGTATACAAGACCAACACTTCATCTAACATTCATGCACATGCTAGATGTCACTACTGTGGCACCCCTGATCATATTTCTTCTGCATGTAGATTTAGAAGATTAGTATATTTGAATATTTGTACTTGGATACCAAAAGCTATTATGTCGGGACCCTATAAAAAAAAGGTACGAAGAGTTTCATCTGAATTGTTTTGTAGGTGGAACCTCCAACCCATTCTAGAAGCAAGTAGATCCTCGACAACGGTTGCTCACGGTACATGACCGGCGATGCATCTTTGTTTGCAATACTGTCAAAGAATAAAAAAGGGTATATCTCCTTCGGAAATAACTTGAAAGGGTACATTATCGGTATTGGTAACGTTGGAAAGGCTCTCTATCCCCTTATCAAAGATGTATGTCTTGTAACAGAATTAAAGCATAACTACTCAACATAAGTCATTTAGCTGATCATGGTTATGATATTAATTTTGTTACAGATAAATGTACTGTCGTTGATAGCTCAACTGGTAGTACTATTTTTGAAGGTATTAGGGAAGATAATATATATATTTTTTATCTTTTGGAGAATACTAACACTGTAGGTAGATGCCAAACGCCAAAAATGACGAGAGTCAACTGTGACACATAAGACTAGGTCATGCAAATATGGACACAATTGCAAGATTATCCACAAAAAATTGGTACGAGGCTTACCAGAGATCGTTTTCAAGAAAGACATGGTATGTAGCGACTATGAAAGAACAAAGCTACTAGATCAACCTTTAAATCGATCAATGTTGTCATGCCCCAGAACCAGAATACTGGCAAGTAGGGACAGACCAGGCCAGCTACGTATTCCAAAGTACTCTAGTACCCCAAAATAACGTATAAGCTGTAGAGACATGGGGGTTACTACTACAATATGTAACCACCACTTTTTAAAAACAAGGGTTGTAACCACCACTTTTCTAAAATGCGAATAATTTTGAACTTTTGTAAAATTGGCCAACTAATAATAGTATTTAAATCATGTTAGTAATTTTTGGTGATTTTTAATTAATTTAATACTATTTAATATGGTGCCTTGTGATTTTGGTGTTTTACTAGTGTAACCCTAGAACTACTTAGCCTAGAGACTAATCATGACCATAGGGACCTAACCATGTGATTAGAATGGCTAACTACTTTTTAGGTCAAGGGTATTTTGGTCATTTGGTGACTATTGAATTAATTAAGATTTTGATTAATTGATATTGTGCTAATTGATATATTAAGCCTTAACCTAAAATTGCCCTAACCTAGATATTAGTCATGAGCCTAGATATTAGATTAGATGCCTCCATCACATGACAAGGTTAGAAATATTTAGATATTAGTTTAAAGTAGGATATTTGTTAAGAATAGATATTTTAACTATATGTCTTTACTAGAAAGGCTTGAATTAAACTAGCTAGAGGCCTTCAAAACTCATGAAACCTAACCCTAACCCTAGAAATGATTCTTGGCTACCATTAAGGGATCCTCACCCCTATATAAACACATATTGACACCCCCTTGCCTCTTTCATTAAACCTACAAATCCTAATTTAGAGTTCTTCCCCAAATTTGCCCCTTCACCAAATTAACTCCAAATTGAACCAAATCAATTTCAATACACTTCCCTAGTGTAGAGGAGGTCTCTATTGGCTAGCTAGCAAGGATTGGGAGCAATTTGACCATAGGAATTGGCGTGGGATCGATTCAAGGGCTTTTTTATTGAGATTCCAACTCTCAATAGTTAATGACCTCTAAACCTATTGAAATTCTGTTTTCTTTCCATAAATGCATTCATTTAGGCCCCCCTAGCATTAGGTTAAGTTTGGTTTGATTTCGTGTCCATTTGGGGTGCGTATCGTAAGAGTATCAGAGGGGTATTCGAAGTATTCAACGAAATGCTCCTTAGGTTATTTTGTTCTCTATTTTATAAACTAATTACATATTTGGATAGCCTATATTCTGTAGATTTCAATGGTGTTTGTCTGGAGTGAAATCGAGGTCATTTGTCATGTCAAACTGGACACGAGGATACTGCATCCGGAGTGCAGCCAGGAACAGTGTTCCCCTGCTACTCGAGTGTTAGTTCTCACTCGATACGACTCGATTTCACATGCCGGTGACTGATTTAGGTAGGACAAGTGTCTGACACCTAACCCGAGTTGTAGGGCTTGAAGTGAGGGTGTATTTGATCTATGGCATTAGCCACAGATCCCGTGCTGTGCTGTCGGGAGCCCATGCTCTGTGCAGTCAACCATAGCTGCCCCTACTCTGACACTTGTTCACTGTTTTGCTTTGTTATTTGTACTTGACACCTCTTTGACACCTCATGAGCACACACACGAGGCACTTGTATCTGACACTTGGCACTTGGTTTATATGGCACCACTTCTTTAACACTCGAACACAGCTACACACACACCATGTCACTTTGACACTTTTTGACACTGTTCTTGACACTGCAGTAGCAGGGACTACTGTATGGGCTTGGCCACTCGACCAATTCATTGTGTGTGGCACTATACTACAGTGGGTATGTGTCAGTATCTTGTGTTTGTGTTTATAAGTATCTTGAGTTAATTAGAGAGTGAGGTAGGTGGGCTACTGTCATGAGATGATAGGAGAATTAGTATCCTATAAGAGAGTTAGAGTTAAGTTAGAGTGGAATGGTGTCAGTAGAGAATTAGAAATATGAGTGATACCAGAGTTGTGTTCAGTTGATGAATGACATGTATATAATTATATGTTACTCAAATTGTTTTTTATGTATATTTACATATGTTGTCTTTGTCTCAGTTAGGAGACTAGTGGGTGTATTTATTAGAGAGGAGGTTGTACTAGTTAGATGATTAGTTCAGGGTATTGGGGGTTTTAGGTACCATTGCCTTGATTTTCAGATGTAGCAGCAGCAGTGGAGGCTCTGTGCAGCAGTAGAAGTTGCAGAGCAATTGGGCATAGGCCATTGCATTGCAATGCATTGCAGTGGCACTTGGCCATGCAATACAAGCACATCAATAGTGCAGCAGCATGGCAGCTGGTCATATGGCCATGGGGTTTGAGTTCTTGTTTAAATTCTGTTATAGGGTCTTGATTGAGTGAGCTATAGGCAAGAGTGGAAGGAGCTTTTAACATCCTGTGTAGGTAGGGACTTCAAGTCCTGTAGGAGGAAAATCAAGGTATATGAGACATGTAGGAAGTATAGGCTTTGGAAGAATATGGCGTGAGTGTTATAAACTAGTATCAGTTGGACTTAGTTTCTATAAGTTAGATACAATATATATCTGAATTTCAGATTTTAGAGGGGTGTTTTAGAGGGGTTTTGTAAGTTCAGTTAGTAGGAGTATAGGCCTTGGGTGAGAGTATTCATATAGGGTTAGGTATATGGGGTCAGGGTATTGCTCAGTTAGATGAGAGGCTATACCTACATGTGAGGGTGTGTCTTTATATATAGTATGTATCTTATATATATATATATAGTATGTATCTTATATATATATATATATAAATATATATATATATATATATATATATATATATATATTATATATATATTATATATATATATATATATATATATATATATATATATATATATTTATATATATATATATATATATATATATATATATATATATATATATATATATATATATATATATATATATATATATATATATATATTTTTTATATATATATATATATATATATATATATATATATATATATATATATATATATATATAGTATGTATATATATATATATATATATATATATATATATATATTTAAAAAAAAAAAAATATATATATATATATATATATATATATATATATATATATATATATATATAGTATGTATGTATATATATATATATATATATATATATATATATATATATATATATATATATATATATATATATATATATATATATATATATAGAGTATGTATCTTAAAATGGAGATTAGTATCCTATAATTATACAAATGTTGTTATAGGATTTTACTTACTGTAAAGGGAGTTAAGTAGGTAATATCCTATACATGTAAATATAGGGTAATGCTAGACTATAGGGCATATACATATAGGTAGGACAATTTGGTAGGTATGACTTGATGTGGTTAACCTAGCCTAGATTTACTAGAGGTTGACTAAGTTTGACCCAAGTTTGTCTGAGTTGACCAAGAGTTGACTTTGACTTAGATTGACCTAGAATCGTGTAGATTTCATTATATACTTCAATATCATATATGAACATATTATAACCTATTTTGCTCTAAATAGGACTCTGTGACTACAGTTTGGACATCTATACATATCAGTCGCTCAGGGTATCAGACGAGTACATTCTCTGATAGTTTCATTATGTTGATATATCCTTTGATGCATGTTATACTAGTGTTCTAGCTTGATTCTGACACAATGGACTCACGGATTGGTATTTTATGGATTCTTTGACTTGAGATACGTGGTTTCATGACTATCACGAATAATGTAAATCATGACTAATGCATCTATCACGAATAATGAAATGCGTGTCGAAGAACCTGGATTCCATGTGTACTAGTCGGGCGGAGAAATACCTAGGAGACATGTAAACATACCCTTTCTATCTAGTTAATCTTGTATGAATAATAGCGGCCACACACGTAGGTGTATGGTTTGCTGGATATCTCCCTCTAGCCATTCACATGACAAATTGGTATTTTAAATCACTGGTCAAAACACTAATTCTCTAAGCTGTCTATTACATACCTTGCATGACAGGTTTACCATTATTATATATCTGTCTATTTTCACACTTTGCATGTTCTTTATACACTCGTCTTTTCCATGTACATTATCTTTATAACCTGATCGTCAAGAATTTCATTATTATTACATACTCATAGCGTTTGTCAATTATTTTGAACTGTTAGAGGTGATATGCTCGTTCCAATCCTGACTGGATATGTTGACAAAATATTACAGATAATGTAGATGACTGCCCCACATTATATGAGGCCTACAAGAGTGGCACACAGGAGCCAAATGAGGATCTAGTCCAGTAGAGAGTACCCTAGATTTATAGCTTAGTACTTATAGCTTTCAGTTTGTTTCGGATTGTTCCGAATGTTAGTAGAGACTTATTTATATTCTGGATATGTATTATTTGGGTTGGACATCTATTGTGTGTTGAGATAACTCTGCTATTTATATTTAGTTTTTTCCTTTTATCTAATTCCATATCGTGCTATATCTTTCTTAGACTTGTGATTGAGATTATATAGTTGAGATATTATATTATACCTCCGTGGAAGATGACAGGTTTATATTTCCTTGTTGTTAGATGTTAGATGTTATAGATGACATATACAGCGTTCTACTGCCGACACTGCGACGTAGGCTGGAGGTACCCACGTTCTCGTGTCCCTAATCAGGGTGCGGGTCGTGACAAGGGTAATTTTGAACTTTTGTAAAATCAATCATTGAATAATAGGATTTAAATCATATTAATAATTTTGGGTGAATTTTAATTAATTTAATACTATTTAAATTGGTGAATTGTGATTTTAGTGTATTACTAGTATAACCCTAGACCTACTTAGCCTAGAGACTAACCATGACCATGGGAACCTAACTATGTGATTAGATTGGCTAATTACCACTTTTTAGGCTAAGGATATTTTGGTCATTTTGTGACTTTTGTATTAATTTGAATTTTGATTAATTAGTAATGTGCTAATTGAGATATTAGGCCTTAACCTAGAATTATCCTAATCTAGATGTTAGTCATTAGCCTAGATATTTTATTAGAAGTTTCTAACTAGATGACAAGGTAAGTAATATCTAGATATTAGTCTAAGTTAGATATTTTAGCTAGAAACCCTAATTTGTATTGGGCCTTTGCTAGAAAGGCTAGAAATACACTTGTAGAAGGCCTTAAACCTACATGGAACTAAACCCTAACCCTAGAGAAACCTTTGGCAGCCAAGAGGCAGCCCCCTTCCCTATATAACATCTCCTTAGCCTCCTTTTGCCTCTTTTCATTACATCTTGAAACCCTAATTTGTGTTCTTCCCCAAATTTATCCTATTTATCCAAATAAATTCCAAATTGAGCCTAATTAATTGCAATACACTCCCCTAGTGTAGAAGAGGTCATTAGTGACTAGCTAGCAAGGATTTGAAGCAAGTTGACCATTGGAAGTGGAGGGATTTGGCTCTCAAGTGCAATTTCATTGAAATTCAAACTCTCAATAGGTAATAGCCTCTAAACCTATTAATTTTTTGATTTCTTTCCATAGATGCATTCATTTAGGGTCCTCCTAGCCCTAGGCTGAGTTTGGGTTCGATTCGTGTCCATTTGGTATACGTATCGGAGGAGTATCGGAGTGCTATGTAAAGTGTTTGGTGAAATACCTCAAAGAAATAAATGTTAATGTTTTTTAAAACAAATTACATGTATGTGCAGCTAATTAGGTTTATATTGCATATCAAATCGAATGAGTCAATTTTAGGATGTTTTAGACATTGTATCTGGGCATGGGGACACGGCACGAGGGCTGTGGTGCATGTCCTGCTACCACACCCTCAGATCTGACACGACACGACACTTCGTCACACCATATTTGGTGGACACATGGGGGCATTCACTGACACTACACACAGAAATTTCAGGACATGGTTGGGCATTTGATGAGGAATCAAACCCACATTGAATTTATACTGACGCGCACACACAAGATTGTTGGTTCTGATACGGACTTCGTATCACGACACGACACGACTTTGACACTGGAGTATGACACTGACATGTAGCCCTATATCCCACCTAACCTAGGACACGACCACGAAACATGAGCTAGGATAAGCTATGTCCCAGATTGGTCGACACACCCGCACGAGAAACCCTATACGAATGCCTGATAAGGTGTTCGACCTCTGTTTAACACAGTAGGATACTTCGTAGACACGATAGGTTGGACACTTGGTCGATACCTTGCTGACATCACTCATATTGCATTCCATGTACACACATCTCACTTGTCACTCATTCATTCATTACTTGCTATTACTTGTACACTCTGTGACTCATACACAGACCACACCCCATTGCCTGTACACAGACGCCATTGCCCATTGCCATGGTTTAGATACCCCTCGTTCACTGCATACTTTTGGTACTATTTCACTGCATTTAGTATCATTGCATTCACTGCATCTGTTAGACATCTAACCTTTAAACATATATTCAAACCACTTGTCCATTTGACTAATACTCTTAGAGTATCAGTCATTTTGCATTCCATTGAAGAAATTAGATATTCCTTATCATTTTACCACTGTTTGATGTTCAATCACATGCCTTCCCTTTGATTGCAGTCTAAATTCATCTTATATTCAGTCCCACCTTTCACTCCTACTTTATAAGATTGTGTATAATGTTCAGTCCTTAGTTTGTTTCAATCACATTTTGTTGATCCTTCTCATTTTAGTTTCAGTTATATATATATATATATATAATTATGAGATCATATATGTTGAGTTTGTCAATTCTGAGTTTATATATAGTTGTTCATTTCTGAGTTCATATTTAGTTGTATCTCTTTATGAGTTATATTTAGTTGTATATATATGATACATATATTAGCATAGGTTATTTCCAGTTTTGAGTAATATGTTATGTTAATTCATTAAGATATTAAGATGATGTATGTGTGTGTTTAAGTGGTAGGCTCAGATTTCCTAAGTTTGGTATGTGGGTGTCATGGTTCACTTATGAGTTGTTGAGGAGAGATTGGGTTTTCATGAGGTGTATAGGTCTGGAGGTTGGCTTGTGCTAGCTTGACATTGTATTAGGGACTTGGGTTCAGCCTAGGTGAGTGGGGGGGGGGGGGGGTGTTGTCCTAGAGTGTGAGTGAGAGAGTGAGGGATTAGCAGTAGCATTAGGCAGTAGACAGAGCATTAGTAGCTAGTAGCACCAGTAGCAGTAGCCTAGCAGTAGCAGCAGCCTAGCAATAGCAGTAGCAGTAGCCTAGCAGTAGCTACAGCAAGCAGTAGACCCCCCCCCCCATTTTTTGTCTGTTCACTTAGAGGCCAAGGATTTAGCCCCTTGGGTTTTGTTTAGATTCAATGTGTGTGTGGTAAATTGGAGAGTTTGAGAGTGAGTTCTAGTGTGTCACAACTTAGTAGAGGGATAATGAGTGAGTTTTGTGTCTTATATATAGTTATAAGTATATGTGTAGATTGTATAGGATATCTATATATGTAGGTAACTTATATATATAGGTTATGGATAGATATATGTTATATGTATAGTGTGTACTATGTCTATATATGCCTATGTATATAATGTATATGTTAGTAGATAGTGTATAAGCCTATAGATACCAAGGGTACCCTACATCTTAGATATTGGTGTTAGTTAGCTAGTTTAGTTAGATTGACTTGACTAGATGGTTTGATAGCTAGTATTGATCAAGTGAGTAGTTAGACCTAGAATTGACCAAGTTGACCAAAAGTCAACCTTGAGTCTATATGTGACCAAGTTTGACCTAATTGACTTGTTGACCTAGTTTGACTAGATGGTTGACCAAACCATATATGTTGATCAAGTTTGACTAAGTGTTGACTTTGACCTAGATTGACCTAGAATCATGTAGAATGTATTGTAAACTTCATTTATCTTATATTGAACACATCTTAACCAATATTGCTCTAATTAGGACATTGTGACTCCGGTTCGGACATCTGTATTCATCTGTCATTCAGGATATCAGGCGAGTACATACTCTGATAGTTCTTTCATTTACTTGTCAATAACTGTATTTCAGTTCTAGTTAGTTTTATTTGATTCTCTGTCAACACGGATTGATATTACTAGATCCATTGCATGCGGCACTCACCTTTTACATGTCTGGCTCTATTACTGAAACCACCACTGAAAAAACCTACTGGCAACATCATGTGCTGGATAGACTTGTACTTACTTTCATGTCGGGTTATGGATTCACTTGTACTTATTGGGCGGGGAAATATTTGAGTAGACATGTGAACATTCCCAAATACTGAAACTATTCCCTTAGACTTATACTGGAAAGCTAGCCATCCCACACTTGGCCAGGTGTACGATGTGCCGTATTATCCATAGCTATTTATATGTAGATCTCGGTACTTTAAAACACACTGATTAGTGTCATGTTTAGGACTCACCCTGGAATTACTCTCTGGACCTATATTGTCTGGACCCATTGGAATCACATTCGACTTATATTGTCTGGACTCACATTGGAATTACACTTGGCTTATATTGTACTGTCTGGACTTATGTCACATTACTCTAGTTCAGCTAGATTTTATTTACAGTCTTCGTTGCCATGATCTTTTGATTCGTTACATTACTTCTCTTCTACTTTAACTGTTGCTCTACATCATTACCTGTATAAAACTTACATGTTCATCAATATAACTGTCTATAACTGCTTTATAGTCTTTGTCATTAACTTGGAAGTTCTAGATGAGTTGTGCTCGTTCCAATCCTGACTGGATACGTTAAAAATATTACAGATGCTTGTCCTGAGCACAATTGCCCTACTTGCCTTGGATCATGAGATGACTTAGCTACCTTGGGCCCCGACTCCCAGGAGTGATTGGGAGACTAGCTAGTAGGCTTGCTTTAGATTCATGTTTAGAACTTGAGTTGTAATAAGTTGAGATATTAACTTTGTTTTGAGATTGTTTGAGATATTATTATTTAGTAGTTTTATTTGTCGTTGTTGTTTAGTCTTATTAGTTATAAAACTTTTGTGTTATCTTATCATGCTTAGACTGTGATTAATCTTCATTATATTTATACTTGTCCTCCGTTCGGAGTTGTGATTATGACAAGTATATTATATATTTGTGTGAGTTGTTGTTTAGATAGTGACCTAGTACAATGTTCTACCACCGATTCTACAGCGTAGGCCAGGCGCTGTTACGCACTTGTACCCTTACACTGGGTGCGGGTCGTGACATATTTTTAATAGTGGCCCACGCAGGTCGAGAGTCGCATTAGTACGGTGTCGTGGTAGTACGGCGACTTAGTTGTACTACTGCGAGCTAGCGATTGGAATTAAGAAATAGGCTTTAGCAGAGAGGTTACTCAATCACAGTTAAGACTACTTGAGAAAATTCCTAGGATGACCCTTGAGAGTCTCATTATAAACTATCTCAAAATTCGATTCCAACTGTTTCTATGTTGTTCCTTGATCGTTGTTGAATTTGATTCTTGGTGTTCAATGTTGACTTGATTTTCTACCAAAATAAATCTTATGGGCTAGGTTGTCTCAGATATGGAATCTAGAGTCTTCTACAACCATATTAGCTGGCATGGGGAAGGTATAAAGTCTAATTTTGGATGTATTTCTCGGGTGTGGAAATTTAAGGTTTTCGCAGCCAAGCTAGCAGTAATACAAAAGTTTTAAATATCATGATTCTAGAGGTATGTACCTTAGTTGCAGACTCTATGGATTATCGTTGTCGTACTTATGACGTGATGAGGATTCTGGTAACATGGTTCTGGATAGACGGGTATGATTATTAGATTGAAGAATAGATACCATATAGATGGTGCCCTAGTATAATAGAGTGGAATGTCAGTGTGGATGATTATTATGGATTAGATAGAGGAAGATAGGCCACCTGTGGTGCAGCACCATGTCCAGCACCAAAGGGACGGGGCTTTTACGCTGACGGTCGAGGAGACCGACGCTGCGAGTGACGGGTTAGCAGGTCTTTCTTTCATGTTCTTCTTTCCCACCTTGATGTGTGATTTTATTAGTACCTGTCAGAATATTCTTGTGATGTGCTAGATAGTATAGTGACTCTGTTCGAGACTGTGAAATTATGGCCAGTAGGACCATGATTACATGTTATTTCTTGACCTTGATTGATTGGGGATTTGACCTAGAAGGAGTACGATCACCTTAAATTTTGAGGACAAAATTATTTTAAGGAGGGTAGACTTATAACCACCACTTTTCAAAAACAAGGGTAATTTTAAAATTTTGTAAAATCAATCATTGAATAATAGGATTTAAATCATGTTAATGATTTTTTGTGAATTTTAATTAATTTAATACTATTTAAATTGGTGAATTGTAATTTTGGTGTATTACTAGTGTAACCCTAGAACTACTTAGCCTAGAGACTAACCATGACCATGGGGACCTAACCATGTGATTAGATTGGCTAATTACCACTTTTTAGGCTAAGGGTATTTTGGTCATTTTGTGACTTTTGTATTAATTTGAATTTTGATTAATTAGTAATGTGCTAAATGAGATATTAGGCCTTAAGCTAGAATTGTCCTAATCTAGATGTTAGTCATTAGCCTAGATATTTCATTAGAAGTTTCTAACTAGATGACAAGATTAGTACTATCTAGATATTAGTCTAAGTAAGATATTTTAGCTAGAAACCCTAATTTGCTTTAGGCCTTTGCTAGAAAGGCTAGAATTACACTTGTAGAAGGCCTTAAACCTACATGGAACTAAACCCTAACCCTAGAGAAACCCTTGGCAGCCAAGAGGCAGCCCCCTTCCCTATATAATATCTCATTAGCCTTCCTTTGTCTCTTTTCATTACATCTTGAAACCCTAATTTGTGTTCTTCTCCAAATTCACCCCCTTTATCCAAATTAACTCCAAATTGAGCCTAATCAATTGCAATACACTCCCCTAGTGTAGAAGAGATCATTAGTGACTAGCTAGCAAAGATTTGAAGCAAGTTGACCATTGGAAGTGGAGGGATTTGGCTCTCAAGTATAATTTCATTGAGATTCCAACTCTCAATAGGTAATGGCCTGTAAACCTATTAATTTTTTGATTTTGTTCCATAGATGTACTCATTTAGGGCCCCCCTAGCCCTAGACCGAGTTTGGGTTCGATTCGTGTCCATTTGGTATGCGTATCGGAGGAGTATCAGAGTGCTATGTAAAGTGTTTGGTGAAATGCCTCAAAGAAATTAATGTTAATGTTTTTCAAAACAAGTTGCATGTATGTGCAGCTAATTAGGTGTATATTGCATATCAAATCGACTAAGTCAATTTTAGGATATTTTAGACACTGTATTTGGATACAGGGACACAGCACGAGGGCTGTGGTGCATGTCCTGCTACCACACCCTCATATATGACACGACGTGTCACGACCCGCACCCACTGTGAGGGTACGAGCACGTAACAACGCCCAGCCTACGCCGTAGTGTCGGCGGTAGAACGCTGTCCTAGGTTACTATCTAATCAACAACATACGCAATTATATAATGTACTTGTCAAATCTCAACTCCGAACGGAGGACAAGTATAGATATAATTAATCTCAATCACAGTCTAAGAACGATAAGATATCACAGAAGATAAAATCAAAGACTAATAACAGAGATAAAACCAACAACTAATAATATAAACTCAGAAAATCTCAACTACAAATCTCAACTACAATCTCAACTATATACAGCTCCTTCTAAAATATAAAAGCTAAAATAACAACTAGATATTCTCCCAATCACTCCTGAGTGTCGGGGCCATAGGTAGCTAAACCATCTCCACAGTAATATGTAGGGCATGTGTCCTCAGGGCAGTCATCTGTAAAATTTGCAACAGGTCCAGTCAGGACAGGAACGAGTACAACTCGTCAAGAAAACCCAAGTAAATGACAGAGAACTATAAAACAGTTATAGACAGTTGTATTGATGAATATGACAGTTTATGTTCAGGTGATGGTAAGAAAGACAGATAAAGTGCAAGAAAAGAAAATAACTAAACAAGAGAAGAATCATAGCAATGAAGAATGTAAAAATAGAACTAGCTGAACCAGGGTAATATGATGTAAAGTCCAGACAGCAATATAGACAAGTGTAACTCCAATGTAAGTCCAGTACAAGATGAATCTAATACAAGATGAATCCAGTAAGGGACGATTCCAGTTATAATGATCAATGATTCCAGGGTGAGTCCAGCCTATACTCTAGCAGTGTGTTTTAAAATACCGAGTTCGACATGTAAACGGCTATAGGTAATACGGCACATCATACACCTGGCCGGGTGTGAGATGGCTATCATTCCAGTAGATTCCTGTTGAAAGATTCCAGATTGGGGTATGTCTACATGTCTTACTCTAGTATTTCTCCTCCCAGCAAGTGAATCCAGAATTTCGACACAATGATTCAAGATGAGTCCAGCCAAAATATAATGATACCAGTAAATGATTCCAGTAAATGATTCCAGTAGGTGATTCCAGTAATAGAAGCCAGGAATGATGATACCAGTAATAGAGGCCAGAAAATAAAAGTGTGTCGTATACATGAATCCAGAATATCCACACGTGTTGTAACAGAGAATCGTATACAACTAACTAGAACTGAAGTACAGTAATTGACAAGTAAATGAGAGAACTATCAGAGAATGTACTCGCCTGATACTCTGAAAAGAGTAATGTAATGTCAGATGTCTGCACCGGAGTCACAATGTCCTAAATAGAACAGTACAGGTTATAATATATTTAAAATAAGGCAAATGATGGTTATGATGCAATCTACATGATTTTTAGGTCAATCTAGGTCAAAGTCAACTCTAAGTCAAACCTGGTCAACTGTCTAGGTCAAACTAGGTCCAAGTCAAACTTGGTCAACTCTGGATCGACCCAAGTCAACTGCAATAGTCAAACTAGGTCAATCTTAGTCTAGTCAAGTCTCACTAGACCTACCCAGCCTATTCTAGCAAGCACACCCAATTTCTAGGCCATACAAGCCAACCACACTCCTACACTGGCATTCAAGCCATAAACACAGGTTTATGAGCCATAGGCTATATGCCTAGGCTAATCACATAGGGATACACCCAAGTGCAATGTGCCATGCATATAGGCTATAGGCCATATAGGCTATATCACACAGATTGTATATACATTACATTAATATAATATCACACAGATTCACCACATTATTATCAAGCATATAGATATATATACATACATAGAGTGATATAGAGAGAGAGGGGGGTAATGGCATGTGTCATGGCAAGGTTGAATGTGTTAGAAAGGGATGTGTGTGTGTGTGTCTGAGCATGATACAGTGCAATGTGTGTAGGCTAGGTGTATATATCAATGTGTGTGTGTGTATGGAGAGTGGGCAAGTGACAGGAAAAACCATGTGTGTGAGGGTGATATGGTGTAAGTTAATGAGTGTGTATAAGCATGTGTGGGTATGTCCATGTGGGGGAAAAGAGTGTAACCATGTGCAAGTGGGTGAGAGTGTATAGGTGGCATGAAAACAAGTTTGTGTGAATATGTTAATAGGGTTTAAAGTGAAACTGTTTTCAGGTTTGTGTGTGTGTGTCAAAAGGAATTTAGTTTTTGTAGAGTGGTGTGTGTGAGTATACATTTACACAAACATTCATTTTAGTTCAAAGGTTAATATCCAAACCAAGTTGGACAGATATGCAAGAATGCAGGGCATCTAATGTGAAGGGCAGATGCATCATGTTCATATCTGAACATGAAAGCAATGCAGTGGTGTGTACACCTGTACTAGGAACTCAGTGTGAAAAAGGAAAACAATGACAGGCTCCTAACATCCTTGGATAGGTAATTAGCTATAGGTATTGGGATGTAAGGCTAGGGGTGTGTTCAGGAATCAATGTGTAATGGTACCCATGAACTAAACATGTGGCCAAGGTAATATAGAGACCATACATGAAATTTGAATAGTAACAATGGAATGAACTTAGTGTATCTGAACCTAAATCAAATATTCCTAACTGTGTCCTGAACTGAGATGGTTCAAACATACTCGGCTCATCCCAAATCAAGGAATTAACAATCGAAAACTAACATTTATGTATCAGGAAATCAGGAACCTGCAATTTCGATCCCACATTGAAAAACCAAATTCGAAACCATATCATCCATATCATTTCCAACACTAAATTGAATCTAATTTAGGGTGTGGTAATCAAAACATATCCAACAGTTGAACAAGGTTTAAATTTAGGAATTAAAAGATGAACTGTGTATCAGTCCACTTGACAGTTTTCAATAACAGTTGATAATGCCAAACCAAAGCGAAAACTTCATTCCTAACATAAATCACAACCAAACATTCAAGTAATGCAATTTCACATGTATATGAATTTATATGATGGTTTAAACATGGTAAAAATGGTTGAAACTCATTTATATTTCGAAAATTTCAAAACAGTCAACAGTGCATTGATAGTCTACATTTTTAAGTTAACAAATTCAGTCCAAACCCCATTTCGAACATCCCTTTTTCAAACACCAAACATAATCCAACATTCAGTATTCTAATACAGGTGTAACAATTTAATATGGCAATTAACATCAAGAAATCAGTTTGAACTAACCCTGTTTTCGAAGTATCAGAGAAAAAACAGTAACCTAAGTTCTCAGGTTCAATTCGAACTCAAAATCCAAGGAAAACTAAATTATCAAGTGCACAAGTGTCTAATATATATGTGTCGACCTTAGGGTCGTGTCCATGTGTCCAGGAGGTGGACACGAGTGTTGAATTGTGCCAAAGAACACTGTGTCAGTACATGTGCACACAGCAGCCTCGTGTACACATGTCGAGAGCTCCAGGACACGACACACAACACTAGAGGTCTCGTGCATACGTCAGAGGGTACGTGGGGTATTGGGGTATGTTCCTAGGTGCCTGATTCGTGGCCAAGTTGTGTCGTGTCCGAGTTTCGAAGCCGTATCAGTGGCTCGAAATCGCGTGTGTGCGTGTCAGGGCATTTCGATGTGAGCTCAAGAACTTCCTCGACTCGCAACAAAGTGCCACGAAACTTGGTGAGGGTCTAGTCAGACATGGGACCCATCACCTCACCAAATTCCACGTGTCCTAATGAAGTATCGTGTCCTGTGTCAGCCCCGAAATAAAGGGGACACGCACAGCGTGCACGAGCAGGCACGAGACAGTACAGCCTCGTTTTCTTCGTGCACAGACAACGAGAACCCACGAAATTTTGTGGGGATCCTGTCATTCAGTTCCCGCACCCACACACCATATTTCAGGTGTTGGGGTGCTGTGTCGTGTCCGCTAGGACACTCGTGCAGTAGGACAGCCGTACGAGGCCAGTACACAGTGTCGTGCACGACTTGCGTGTCCATTTTGGACACAAAATGCGCACAAAAACTAACTCAGTCCTCAACAATATTAATGTACACATCAAGAGCTTCAAATTCATGTAATTAGTTTAGCAAAATCGAAAATAAAATCCTTAGAGGCATTTCATCGAACACCTAACATACACTACGACACGTGTCCGATACGGACACCAAACGGACACAAAATTCATCCAAATTTCAGGGACACCTAGGGGACTCTAGATCTAGCCCTATATGCAAAGAAAACTGAAATTTAAATCAATTTAAAGGGTTTTACCTATAGGTGCAAATTGCATGGAAAAGCTCTAAATGGGGGGTGTTCCTCTTGATGGCCAAATGCTCCAAATTAATCCCAAACTGAAATGGCTCTCCACCAACAGTCCATAAACTCAATTTAGAACCTAATGCAAAAGACTAGGATGAAAAAGGAGATCAAATAAATAAAATAGGAATTTTTGGAAGAGGGAAACTTACCTTTCTTTTCTCCAAGTGTAGGAATGATAAAAGAGGCAAGTCCTAATGAACAAGTGCTTAAATAGGGTGGGGATCCCTATGTGGCTGCTCATAGGTTCAATAATTAGGGTTAGGGTTCACTAAATGGCCCATGGGCTTAAGTCATGATCAATTAAATAATTAAGCCATAAGTCATTTCATGAAACCACAAGCCATGACTTAAATTCACTAAACCAAATCCCCTCATTCTAAAACTATTCTCTAATGACTAAAATAAGTTAACTCAAGTTAGACTAGGGTCACCATGGCTAGGGTTAGCTTCTAGGCTAGTCCACTAGGTCTCAACAAGTCAAAGTCAACTAGAATTCACCAATTCAACAAATCACCAAATAATTCAAATAAGTCAAAATGACCAAATTACCCCTAGGCTAAAAATGATAATTAAGTCATCATAATAACATGGTTAGGCTCTAGGTCATGCAGTCTCTCAGGTTTCACTAGCAGCACATCAAAATCACAAGTCATGACTTAAATCAATTCTTAAATAGTTTAAAAATTATCAAATATCAATAATTAATAATTAAAATTGCAAAATTTCAAAATTATCCTCATCTGGAAAACTGGGTGTTATACGACACGACACTTCGTCACACCATATTTGGTGGACACGTGGGGGCATTCACTGACACTACACACAGAAATTTCAGGACATATGGTTGGGCATTTGATGAGGAATCAAACCCACATCGAATTTACACTGACGCGCACGCACACGATTGTTGGTTCTGATACGGCCTTCGTATCACGACATGACAAGACTTTGATACTGGACTATGACACTGACATGTAGCCCTATATCCTACCTAACCTAGGACACGACCATGAGACATGAGCTATGACACCCTGTGTCCTATCAATGCCTGATGAGGTGTTCGACCTCTGTTTGACACAGTAGGACACTTCGTAGACATGATAGGTTGGACACTTGGTCGACTCCTTGCCGACATCACTCATATTGTATTCCTCACTCTTCACATTCATGTACACACATCTCACTTGTCACTCATTCAGTTATTACTTGCTATTACTTGTACATTTTGTGACTCACACACAAACTATACCCTATTGCCTGTACACAGACCCCCATTGCCTTGGTTCAGATACCCCTCGTTTACTGTATACTTTTGGCACTATTTTACTGTATTTAGTATCATTGCATTCGCTGCATCTGTTAGACATCTAACCTTTATACATATATTCAAACCACTTGTCCATTTGACTGATACTCGTCATTTTGCATTCCATTGAAGAACTTAGATATTCCTTATCACTGTACTACTGTTTGATGTTCAGCCACATGCCTTCCCTTTAATTGTAGTCCAAATTCAACTTATATTCAGTCCTACCTTTCACTCCTACTTTATAAGATAGTGTATAATGTTCAGTCCTTAGTTGTTTCAGTCACATTTTGTTGATCCTTCTCATTTTAGTTTAGTTATATATATATATATTTTTATATAATTCTGAGATCATATATGTTGAGTTTGTCAGTTCTGAGTTTATATATAGTTGTTCATTTCTGAGTTCATATTTATTTGCATCTCTTTATGAGTTATATTTAGTTGTATATATATGATACATATATTAGCATAGGTTATTTCCAGTTTTTAGTTATATGTTATGTTAATTTATTAAGATATTGAAATGATGTATGAGTGTGTTTAAGTTGTAGGCTCAGATTTCCTACGTTTGGTATGTGAGTATCATGGTTCACTTGTGAGTTGTTGAGCATAAGGTGTATAGGTCTGGAGGTTGGCTTGTGCTGGCTTGATATTGTATCAGGGACTTGGGTTCAGCCCAGGTGAGTGAGGGGAGGGGGGTGTTGTCCTAGAGTGTGAGTGAGAGAGTGAGGGATTAGCAGTAGCATTAGGCAGTATGCAGAGCATTAGTAGCTAGTAGCAGCAGTAGCAATAGCCTAGTAGTAGCAGCAACCTAGCAATAGCAGTAGCCAAGCAATAGCAGCAGCCTAGTAGTAGGAGTAGTAACTACAACAAGCAGCAGACCCCCCCTTTTTGTATGTTCACTTAGAGGCCAAGGGTTTAGCCCCTTGGGTTTCGTTTAGATTCAATGTGTGTGGGTTAAATTGGAGAGTTTGAGAGTGAGTTCTAGTGTGTCACAACTTAATAGAGGGATAGTGAGTGAGTTTTGTGTCTTATATATAGTTATAAGTATATGTGTGGATTGTATAGGATATCTATGCATGTAGGTAATTTATATATATAGGTTATGGATAGATATATGTTATATGTATAGTGTGTGCTATGTCTATATATATATAGTATATATATGCCTATTATATAATGTATATGTTAGTAGATAGTGTATAAGCCTATGGATACCAAGGGTACCCTACATCTTAGATATTGGTGTTAGTTAGCTAGTTTAGTTAGATTGACTTGACTAGATAGTTTAATAGCTAGTATTGGTCAAGTGAGTAGTTTGACCTAGAATTGACCAAGTTGACCAAAAGTCAACCTTGAGTCTATATGTGACCAAGTTTGACCTAATTGACTTGTTGACCTAGTTTGACTAGATGGTTGACCAAACCATAGATGTTGATCAAGTTTGACCAAGTGTTGACTTTGACTTAGAATCATGTAGAATGCATTGAAACATTATTTACCTTATATTGAACACATCTTAACCAATATTGCTCTAATTAGGACATTGTGACTCCGGTTCGGACATCTGTATTCATCTGTCATTCAGGGTATCAGGCGAGTACATTCTCTGATAGTACTTTCATTTACTTATCGATTACTGTATTTCAATTCTAGTTAGTTCTATTTGATTCTCTATCAACATGGATTGATATTATTAGATCTATTGCATGCGGCACTCACCTTTTACATGTCTGGCTCCATTATTGGAACCACCACTAGAAACACCTACTGGCAACATCATGTGCTGGCTGGACTTGTACTTACTTTCGTGTCGGCTTATGGATTCACTTGTACTTATTAGGTGGAAAAATATTTGAGTAGACATGTGAACATTCCCAAATACTGGAACTATTCTCTTGGACTTATACTGGAAAGCTAGCTATCCCACACTTGGCCAGGTGTGCGATGTGCCGTATTACCTATAGCAGTTTATATGTCGATCTCGGTATTTTAAAACACACTTATTTGTGTCATGTTTAGGACTCACCCTGGAATTACTTTCTGGATCCATATTGTCTGGACCCATTGGAATCACATTCGACTTATATTTTTTGGACTTACATTGGGATTACACTTGACTTACATTGTCTGGACATATCACATTACTCTAGTTTAGCTAGATTTTATTTACAGTCTTCATTGCCATGATCTTCTGATTCGTTACATTACTTCTCTCATACTTTAACTGTTGCTCTACATCATTACCTATAAAAAACTTCCATGTTCATCAATATAACTGTCTATACCTGCTTTATAGTCTTTGTCATTTACTTGAAATTTCTAGAAGAGTTGTGCTCGTTCCAATCCTGACTGGATACGTTAAAAATATTACAGATGCTTGCCCTGAGCAAACTTGCCCAACTTGCCTTGGATCAGGAGATGGCTTAGTTACCTTCGGCCCTGACTCCCAGGATTGATCGGGAGACTAGCTAGTAGACTTCCTTTAGATTCATGTTTAGAACTTGAGTTGTAATAAGTTGAGATATTGACTTTGTTATGAGATTGTTTGAGATATTATTATTTAGTAGTTTTATTTGTCGTTGTTTTTTAGTCTTATTAGTTATAAAACTTCTGTGTTATCTTATCGTGCTTAGATTGTGATTGAGCTTCATTATATTTATACTTGTCCTCCGTTCGGAGTTGAGATTATGACAAGTATATTATATATTTGCGTGAGTTGTTGTTTAGATAGTGACCTAGTACAGTGTTCTACAGCCGATTCTACGACGTAGGCTGGACGTTGTTACGCACTTGTACCCTTACAGTGAGTGCGGGTCGTGACACAATCCAACAGTCAATCCTAGGTTAAGAGTCTTAGGTATCTCAATTATAGGCAAATATGCAAAGTACAAGAAGTATGATCATCTGGAATATAAAACAGTAAACGTCCCAAACTATCATATATCAATGATCATGAAGCTAGTAATACAAAGTGAAGAACTAGTAAGAGTAATAGTCATACATGATAAGCTCTAGCATAGTCTAGAATACGTAAATCATGTTTAGGTCCATAGGCTAAATGTCAAGATCTAAAGCACGAGATAAACATGTGCTCGGAGACTAAACGTCATAAAAGAATAATGTACATAACTAGTGGAATAATGATATAGGAAAACCTACTAAGCTACTCTGGTGCTCCGGATAGTCACCGTTGAGTAGATGGTACGAAAGATCCTCCGGGCTCCTCTACCAGATCCGGCCAAACAAAACTAGTGGGGTCAGACCCCCAATAGCAAGTACCACAAAGGAAGCCAAACTATGAACTAAAACCAGCAATAACTAATATAGCAATGGATAGAGACAGAAATAAGTAAATATGGATCGAGACACGTGCACTACCAATGCACTTATCCCGAGAATAGAAAAGACAATAAGCAAATCAACCTGGAGCATAAGTAAATAATATGTGACATAATATAAACTAGGGACATGTGAATTAAAAGAAAGCATGTGAACATGTGACTTAAACTTATTAATGTACGAAAAATGGTACATGTGAGCATGTAAGATAATTGGAACATGTGGGCATGTTAGATGACTGGACATGTGAGCATGTTAGATAGCTGAGACATGTGAGCATGTAAGAACTATATATAACGACAAATGATAAGATGACTTAGGAACTATTCTGGAACCCAAGTTACAACCCGTAAACCAAACAAGGATCGGGGTTGTAATCCTTCTCCTGAACAGAACTTAGTCTCTAATCATTTACCGACAAAAGTAAAGCATAAATAATGATGTACTGAAATAAACAAGTATGGACACTGCCTAGACACAACTAGACTAGACTGGACCCCATACAACAATCACGATCAAGCAATGAGTACAACTTTATACATTATCAAACTAGGTTTATCACAATCCTAATTACTAATATATGCACTTTTGAGAAATTCAATCCAGTTACCTTCCCTACAGACTACCCGACTCATCCAGGCCAAAAAAAAATAAGTATAGCAAACACACCGCAGTAAGATACGTGTGTCCTAAAGAAGTGCCCCACTCGACGGTGTGCTGGAAATGTGCTCATCATGACAGATAGCTCCAATTCCCATGTGTATATATAGACCGGAACACGAAGTGCTGCAGGTTACTGGAAAATTCTTCCCTCCGAATGATCTAGATAATCAAGCTAGTTATTAGTCCTTAACATTTTTTTGTTGGATTCTGGGTGTGGCATTATGCAGAATCCATCCTAGACATGATATGCAAGACTGAACAATACAAGAAAGTGCACTATAACAAGCCACAACAAGAAAATATAATAAGCTGGAAGCTAGGAGTGCGCTACGATGAGCCACTATAGAGAAAATAAGGAGTGCGCCATGACAGGCCACTATCATGTAAGCAAGAAAAGACGTGTAAAAGAGTGCACCACGACGGGTCCTATCTAGTAAGCAAAGAAGACATGTAACGTGAGTGCGCCACGACGGTCCACTATTTAATAAGCAAAGAAGACATGTAACATGGGTGCGCCACGACGGGCCATAACAAAGAAATTCTAGACATGGCATAGACTGCAAAGTATAATAAATTCGAAAAGGCATGGCAATACATATCATAGTATATAAGAAAGAATCAAAAGGAAAGACATATCATGGCATGTGAAAAGGAATAAATAAAAGTAAGTATAAGACATAGAATAATAATTAAACATGTGCTAGTGTCAAGTGTATATATGGTGTATAATCATTCTCTAACTATACGAGATCATCTAATCATGTTAAGAATTTATTATAGTCGAAAAAAATATCAAAAACGGCCAAGTACAGAAAATATGCCAAAAGATCAAAACTATGATTGAAATTATTAGTCGTATATGAACTTCAATTAAGGTGAAAGAAGAATATTCTTGAAGGTAAGACAAAGATCTACAACTTTCTTGTTTTGAGCTTTTCAAGATTCTAGCTACAAAATAGCTTAAAGAAGTAAAAATAGTCATTCAAGGCAATCCGTGCATGGGCGCAATGCGCGCGAGCAAAACTGCCCACAGCGCACGAAGCGCGCAAGCATGACCCATGGCACATGACCAATGAATGGCGTGGGTGCATGGCGCCCAAAATGTACCGCACGCTCGAGCAAAACTGCTCGCGGCACACGTAACGTGCAAGCAAGACACGTGGGCATGTGACCAATAAATGGCGCGGGCGTACGACACGCAAAATGCACTGCACACGCAAGAAAAACTGTACACGGAGCACGGAGCACGCAAGCACGACATGCGAGCGCACGACCAATAAATGGCGCGAGCGCACGGTGCACAAAAGTACTACGTGCGTGAGCAAAACTGCCTACGGCGCACAAAGCGCGCAAGTACGGCGCGCGGGCACGCGACCAATGAATGGCGCGGGCGTACGACACGCAAAAGCACTACACGTGCGAGCAAAACTGCCCATGCTCACGGAGCGCACAACCATGGCGCACGACGCGCGACCAATGGATGGCACGGGCGCGTGGCACGCAAATGCGCTACGCGCGCGAGCAAAACTGGCCACGGTGCATGGAGCGCGCAAGCACGACGCACGGGTACGTGACACACAAAGCGCAAGCGACAATGTTTATCGTCCCGACAACACCGAAGATGTGTCTGAACCCATGAACACAAAAATGCTAAAACTAACTCAAAATAAATCAAAATCAAGTGGTTCAAAAGCCAAAATTGGGTAGAATGAAATTTCCTACAACATGTGACCCTTAGATTTCAGTAATAATAAACTTTAACAGATCAAAACCAAGAAAACTCGAAAAAACTACAAACTTAGTTCTACAAAAAATAAACATTAAAACCAAAACTCCAAGTTGTAAAGAGGCTTAGAATCATACAAGGAAGAGAATAGAACAAACAAAATGGTAAAATAATATTCAAGATTTGGCAAGATGTACTTGCCTCGGGTTGGGGGAGGAGTAAATTCAGAAGAAGATGAAAGTAAATGGAGTTAATGGAGGAGAAAGAGAGAGAGAGAAGTTGATTTTTATACAAAATCCTTCTCATCTAAAACCAACCCAAACTAAGCTATGCTAAGTTGAACTAAACCAAGTTAAGATTAAACCAAGACAAGGCTAAGAAAGACAAGTCAAAATACGGGTCACCTGACAAATATCAGAATTTCGTACAGGTATATTGAAAATACGTATAACAAAAAATGGGAGTGGCAGGTATGCCTTTGGTATATACTGGTATACTGGAGGTATGTCGGTCAAGAAGAAAATCTATAAGTTGAAAATTTTTAGAGTATTCCAAAAACCAAGAAAATAAGAAATACTGTACAAAAATACATATTCGTATATAAATACCGATACTATGAGACGAGTCTCACAAACGTTGTAAGTACTACTCGACCTCTACAATTATTACATATGGATCTATTTGGATCCAGCAGAGTTACTAGTCTAAATGGTAAGTTATATGCCTTTGTAATTGTAGATGATTACTCCCGATACATGTAGGTATATTTTCTTGCTTATAAGAATGATGTACTATCAAAATTTGTCATATTTTATAAAAAGGTACAAAATGAGAAAGGCTTCATGATCACTCGCATTTGAAACGATCATGGTGGCGAATTCGAGAATGTTGACTTCGAGCAATTTTGTGACCACACGGATATTTGCATAAATTTACTTGCCTTAGGACTCCGCAACAAAATGTCATTGTGGAACGTAAGAACAGAACTCTTAGCAAAATGGCTAGAGTTATGTTAAACCAATTTAGCCTGCCTAAATATTTTTGGGCTAAAGTTGTCAATACAACATGTTATATTATGAACAGGGTTCTTATTCGACCTAAATCGAAGAAGACTCCATATGAACTATGGTTTAATAGGACCCCCTATGTTTCTTATTTAAGATTTTTGGTTGCAAATGTTTTATTTTGAATACAAAAAATAATTTGGGAAAATTTGACTCAAAAGCCGATGAAGGTATTTTTCTAGGTTATGCGGCCAAAAGCTAAGGTTACCGAGACTTCAACAAGAAATCAATATCAATTGAAGAATCAACCAACGTCACCTTCGATGAGATGATCAGTCAAATGAAAAATGACAGTGACGATAAAGACCACGGTACACCAAGCAAAGCACCTACTGAAGTGGAACCCGAAACCAGCTACTTGGAGAGTCTGCCAAAGAGAATAAAATCATGGCTGACCACCCAAGGACTTAGTAATAGGTAAGATCACAAGAGATATAAGTACTTGTTCCTCAATTAGAGATATAGTTTCTAGTGTAGCATTTATTTCACAGTTAGAGCCTAAGAACATGAAGAAGCTTGTAATGATATTTATTGGTTAGATGCTATGCAAGAGGAGTTGAACCATTTTGAATGAAAGCAAGTTTGGAAACTTGTTCCTAAGCCCATTGATCATACGATAATTTGCACCCGTTCGGTATTCCGAAATAAACTTAATGAGAATGGTTTTGTCACACATAACAAGGCTCGACTCGTAGCTCAAGGATACAACCAAAAGAAAGGTATTGACTACGATAAGACATATACCCCAATTGTATTTTTAGAATCCATTCGCATGTTATATGCTTTTGCCTATTTTTATAATTTCAAATTATTTCAAACGGATGTTAAAAGTGCTTTTTTAAATGGTTTTATAAAAGAAGAAGTTTATGTCGCTCAACCGCCTGGTTTTATTGATTTCAAAAAAACTTGAATATGTTTTCAAGTTGAAGAAAGCCTTATACATACTGAAATAAGCCCATCGTGCTTGGTATGATCGTCTAAGCTCTTTTCTACTTGAATTTTTTTCAAAAGGCAAGGTTGATACAACACTTTTTATAAAATCTCTAAATAATAATCTGTTATTAGTACAAATTTATGTCGATGACATTATTTTCGGTTCTACTGATGAATCTCTTTGTCAAGATTTTTCTATGTTCATGCAGAGTGAGTTTGAGATGAGCATGATGGGGGAGTTGAAGTTCTTCCATGGACTGCAAATCAAGAAAACCACAAATGGGACATTTATTAATCAAGCCAAATACACAAAGGATCTGCTAACGAAGTTCGATCTAGAGTCAGCCAAACCGCTTGGGACTCCGATGGCAACTTCAACTAAGCTTGACATAGATGAACAAGGCAAACCAGTCGACACACGTAAGTATCGAGGTATGATCGACAGTTTGTCATATCTAACTGTTAGTCGTCCAGATATAATGTTTAGTATTTGCTTAAATGCATGATTCCAAGCTAACCCTAAGGAATCACACTTGCGCGTTGTTAGGCGTATCTTTCGATACCTTAAGAGCACTTCTTCTGTCGGCTTGTGGTATCCCAAAACTACGTCTATTAACCTAACCGGTTATTCGAGGCTGATTTTGCTGGATGCAAAGTGGATAGAAAAAGTACTAGCGGAACGTGTCATTTTCTAGGCATCTAGACAAAGCTTTAGTCTCTTGATTTAGCAAGAAACAAAATTTTGTTGCATTATCAACTACCGAGGCGAAGTATATCGCTGCAGGACGTTGTTGTGCAAAAAATTTATGGATAAAACAAATCCTAGAAGACTACAATTTACATTATTCATATATTTCTATATTTTGTGACAACACTAGCACGATCAATTTGACTAAGAATCCAATATACCACTCACGCACCAAGCATATTGAGATACGACATCACTTTCTTAGAGATCATCAACAAAATAGAGACATTAATTTAGAATATGTTGACACAGAACATCAACTAGCTGATATCTTTACTAAACCTTTGACAGAAGGTAGATTCAACTATTTACATCGTGAATTAAAAATTTTAGATATCAATAATATTAATTAATTTTATTTATTGAATTAATTCTAATATGTTATGATTATTTTAGAGACAAACTTACAAATGATCTGTCTATCACCAAGGCATTAAGAGCTTAAGCGAAATAGAACTTAAGCATCCTGTGTGGATCTCCTCTAGCTGGGATAATATTCCTAAAGCTAATCTGAGACAATCAATGTGTAACAAAATTAATTTGTTAAATAATTTTAATTATATTAATTGAGATTTGAAATTAATAATTTTTTGAATTAAACAAATGAAAGAATTTGATAAATTGATAAGTAGATATTATTTTTTGGTGTAAAATAGCCAAAATAAGAGTTTTAGGCGAACTCAGCCCGAACTCGGGTGGCTAAGTTACAGCCAACCCAGTGGGCCCCGCTTCTCCTATTTATTACCCCTCTTCATCTTTGTAACACCCCTAAATTTTTAGAATTACTTTTTATTATTTATTTGATTTAAATAGGATTTTATGGAATTTATGAATATTTTTGATTAATAGTTATTATTATAGATGACCTTAGCCATGGTTGAGTTTTGGAGTACTAGATGACCAAGAATTGTGGCACGGATAGTGTACACGTGTGCTTTGACTAGTATTTTAGCCATAGTAGGGAAGGTCGAGCCATAGGTATGTTCTAAATAGGAAAACCAAGCGAAGTTGCGACTTAACCCCCACCGATGATTTATTTATTTAATTATTAGATTATTGACTTTCTAGGAGACCCGGTTGTACCAATTTAGTCCCGACTTGACCCGAACCAAATCCAAATCTAAATAGACTTGTAGTGCTCTCAAATACCTTCATGTTGATATATATATATTTTATTAATATTAATATATTTTCAATTTTGAAAAGTTTATATTTATAGAAAGTGTCTACGTGTAATCCTTGTTTAATCCTAGTTGGCATTAGTTTATATTTGATCCAAAGTCCAATCCAAACATATGTAGGTATGTTGGACATTAAAATATATTAATAAATATATATATATTATATTTAATTCATATTTGGATTGTATTTATATAAGATAGATTTAATTAGTCTATATTAGGAAAGACCTTTTTAATCCTCAATCCAATCAATTAGCCAACTCACCAAACAACCAAACCATACCAAGTGGACCCCCACCATGGAGTGTTCGCCCAAAAACCCTCCAGGCCGAACATCCAATTAGGAATAGGTTTCCTATTATACTACATGCATGCAACCCAAAAAAAAGCCTATATATATACCTACTTTTAGCCAAACCCAAATCCTAACTTAATTCTTCCTTCCTCTTCCTCTGCATAGGCGACCAACCCCCTCACCCTCTCCAAATTTCGGTAGCATCTCCTCCATCCAAACCCATCATCTTCATCCCCTCCATCATACAATTCTTTCTCCTCCATAAAACTCATTCTTTCATCTTTCTTCCATCCAAACTCCACCAAACAAACCCTAAAAACTTCATCTTCTCCATCCAACTATCTAAAGCCATTGCCAACTCCTCCAAACTCATCAAGAGAGAATTAGCAAGCAAGGATAACAATAAAGGTGGGAGCTTTGGCAAGGAGAAGCCTCCACAACCCAACTAGCAAGGACTTTTGGTAAGAAACCCTAATTTTTCCATCTCAAACCCATGCTATAATTCTGTAAAAATTCTATTATTAAATCTGTAAAAATATTATTTTGGTACCTTTTGTTATGTATTTTCACCCATAAAAGTTTCATGATTTATAGTCGTAATATTCATGCTTCGGTAGGATCAAATTTAACTCTGTTGTGAAGGAACTATAAGTTATTGGTGGTTATTTTTAAAACTGAATTTTATGTATGTTCATATATAGAAATTAGGATTTTTAATTATTTTTTCATGAATTTATCAACTCAAATATGGTCGGTAAAATTATAGGTCAAAACTAGCTATTTTCGGGTAACCTGCTGACCTAGAATGTCCCAAATTAGTAGCAAAACTTAACTATTGTATTTATGTATTAATTATGAGATATAATGTACTTTAAGTTCTGTACAAAATATTTTTTTGGTATTTTAGCTATTTTGAGTAATTGGCCACGTTCAGGACGAGTTTCGGGTAGACTAGCTGACGTAGTAGTCAACTAGTCACATAATTCTTTATAAATTATAATTCTGGAATTTTAGAGTTAATACTGTAGAAAATATTTTTACATATTATTTTTAGAAATTTTATATGATTTTTAAGTGTGTTATTGACGTGGGGTCATAACCGATTAATTGGAAGGTCGAAAATCCTAAAACTGTGTTCCGATGTCTCGTTGGACACGTATGTATGTTATACAATTTAAGTAGTCCTACGAGATATTTGAATATAGTTAAAGTAGTTTAAAACACTAATTTAGTTAATTAAGTTTTGTTATAGGTTTCATAAGTAGTTAAATAAATTATTTAGGAGCATTGCATTACGGAGGCGTGGACACGGGAGCGAGATTTCATCTTCACATCACAAAACCAGGCAAGTACACCTTGCCAAACTTTATAGTACTTACATGCTTTTCTATACTACTATTCTTTTATGTCTCACTTGGTACATATTTCTCTCCCGCTTCATATCATAGTTATTTTCTAGTTCTACGAGCACGTACATGGTTGCTCTTTCTTTTCTCATGTTACTCGCCATATTATTCTTTCGTGTTCATGTCTAGTGATAGTATAGCTTAGCCTCTGTCATCTCCCTTTGACATGATTGAGCTGGACTTGACTTGTTGACTTGACTTGCCTTGACTTGACTCGTAGTTCTAGGCGAGGACCTTGTGATAGACGATGACTATACTTGACTACTCTCTGTTGTGAGCCCCCACTGAGCTGCAATAGAGACTTACTATAGGTTGTGAGCTCCCACTGACCTGTGATCTATTGGGCCGTGAGTCTCTACTGAGCTGCGGTTTACTCCGATTTACTCGTAGTCATGTTTATCATCACGATTATCGACGGCATGCCACTTCCTTATATATTTCATTCTTATACTACTCTGCAGTCTTTATTTCTTCTATAATTTTATACCCTTTCTTTGCACGTTAAAACTGTTAAAGTAGGCTTGTATATTATGTGTCTTGCTAATCCCCTGAGGACCTGGTTATTTCTCCAAGCTTAGTTAGAGAGGAGGACTTCCCGAAGGTTTATGGTTCTGGAGTGGAGACAGGTGACGTACCTTCGCAGGAGGACGAGATAGTGGCCGAGGACTTCTCTTGAGACATGTCTCTTTATTTTAGACTTGACACATTATTTTCTTTCTTTTCATCAGTGAACATGTAGTTGATTATTTATTTTTTTATACTGTAGTTTCGGGATGTCTTACCCGCACAGTTATTATTTCTATTTCATGTTGGACAGATCTTTCTTGTTAGTATTATTTTATTGGACTCGATACCTCGTGTGTTATTTTCTATGAGGATGAGATTAGCTGTGTACCTGTGACTTGTACTATATTCTGGGTTGTTATCATGATTTACAGCTTAAGCATTTCGCTAATAGGCTTATTATAAGATTTGGCCCACTGGTGAAGTGCTGCTGGCATGTACCGTACCTGGTCCTATACGTATTTTGGGACTGGGACTTTACAATCTTCTTCCTCTACTCGACGAACATCAGCTCCGAACCCACGAAAACCCTTACCCTAGTTTAATTTTTCCTCCCTATTTACTTGGTTTTTTGCCTCCAAATTTCGGATTCAGGATCTCGGGTTCATTCTCTATATCATACTCAATTTTTGGAAGGTATAATCTCTATTTTCCTTCTATCTCCTATTTCAATTTCTAGAAATATTCCTTTGCAATGGCTTCTAAGTTCTTTAGAAAGAGAAAGAATAGTGTTGAAGGATCATCATCCTCTCAACAACCTTCTATTTTCTCTCCGGTCCAACCGGACGATGGATCGTTTTGCGAATTATCATTCGCAATGTTAGACCAATCCATATAATGGTTTAGTGATTTTATGACCGCACCGTATGTGCCGGCTCCCCTGATAAGTTTTAATATTTTTCAGACCATCTTAATTCTTTTTAATTATTACAACTTAATGACTTAGTAGCAACTTCATTTCCTATCTATCTCAATGCTATTTGGTTATTTTACTGCAATTTGACATATGACTCTGGTGTTATTTCTTCTCATATCGGAGGAATTGACATTAAATTTGATGTGGATGATTTAGCGGCGATTCTTCGCGTACCAAACGAAGGAGAAGCGCTAATTGATCTCTCTAAATTTAACTTTCCTCCTGACATATCTTTGAACACGTTCAAAGCTTCTATTTGTCATCCCGGACCTTGTCCTATCGGCAAACTTAAGACCAAACACTTGAGTTTATATTTCTACAACCTCCACAAGATCATCTTCTCTGCTATCCTTCCAAAGTAGACTTCCATTGATGATATCACTGTACTTGAGTTGTCTGCCATCTACCATATTCACTTTGGGATTACCTTTTCCTTCCCAAAGACTATGATCAAGATGATGGTACGTTCTCGCATGAACAAGAGAAATCTTGTTTACGCGATGTACTTGCCACTCGTCTTTCGGCACTTTGACATTGACCTAGATGAGTGCAACGTACTTGCTGAACCAGCACATCTTAGTACAGCTAGGCGTTCTGAGATTACTGCTCCTATTGCTCATGTTGCTCCATCTCCTGCTCTAACACCTACCACTTTGGCCACTGTTGCTCCATCCACTAATTATCTACCGACTATTGAGAATATTTGCCATATAATGAGAGATCACACACAGCTGACTCAGTCTCAATATCAGGCTACTCTTGATCGAGTTAGTGGTTTAGAGACTCGCTGGACTGAACGATTGAGAGATTATGAGTATCGTGATGTCATTCGCACCCAGGCAATCTCTAACACACTAGCTGATTTCCGCTTTGCTCAGTCCCAGAAGCCTGGTGGCCCTGGCTTCTTTTCCAAAGATCCTACCTTTTCTGGCTATCGTGTTAAGGATCAGGAAGTACGCCAGTACTTCAATCCTGTCGGCACATATGATTGGTTCAGATCTTCTGGTAACCCTGCTCACACTTCTGGTGGTGATGATGATGCTATTGATCAGGATGTAGGCAAGGATTGATGATATCTAGATGTCATTATCTTTATTCAAAATATTATGTTTAGTAGATTTTCTATCTATTGTCATCATTTCTTAGAAATATCATACATTCTAAGAACATGTAGTATCAATTTATGCATTTTCTTTCTAGTTGCTTGTATGGATTAAAACTCTTTCAGTTTCAACTATACTAAGTGGTTTTTCTCTTTATGAAGACGAGTAGTTGTTTATTATCTCTTTTTGGCAATATGCACATACCACATATTTCATAGTTTAGCTTAAAAATAGCTTCTTACATATACATGCTCTGTGACATATCTGTTTCATTGTTGTTCTCTCTTTTCTTTACGTTTGTCTTTTTGTACACATATTGTGGGAGAGTATTTTGGCAAATCAAAACGGGGGAGAAAATACAACACTGGTCAAGAGGAGATGGTACAACTACAACTTTGCTACAACTTTGAAGGATTTTTTTTGAACAAGATGTTATATCGATCAAGGTTTATCAATTATCAAAATGGAGGAGATTGTTGGCCAATTAGTCATGGTCGAACCAATTTTGATAATCGTCTGAAACTCGAACTCAATATAAGGACTGCTCACAATGGGCTACGACAACCAGTACTGCTATCATTCGAAATTTGCACATTCGTTGCGTCTGTCTTTATTTTCCTTCTCAAATGTATTTTTTATAATATTTTTTGAGTCTAGAAAACAATGTAAACCGCATTGTACTGGTAAATAGGCTTTAACCAAAAACGTTTTTCAAACTACCCAACTTATTTTTCAAGCTACCTATTATTTTTAAATAAACCCAAAAATTCGTATTTGAAAAACAGTCCTAAAAGCCCAACAGTTCTAAAAAGCCCAAATCCAGTTTTAGACCCTGGATTCTGGCCTAAACAGAAGACCGGAATTCGGACAGAGTTCGGCCTGAACTCGGGTACCTGATTTGGTAAATCTTGTAAATCCATTCTCCATGCAGACTCGGCTGCAACGGTCAAATTTTTGAACGTTTGGCATCCAAATTTGGCCAGAACTCGATTTTCAGCAATCCTATAAATATAGAAGAGATTTTCATTCTAATCACTCATTCATTTTCTATCTTCTCTTCTCCTAAACTTTCTAAGCTATTGAAAGCTCTTATTTTCAAATATCAAGCATGTTTTACAACCTCTAGTCTACTTGTCAGTACGGGACGATCTAGAAATTTCAGAGAGTTGTAATCATAGGCTTGATCCAGAAGTTCACACTTCACAATTAAAGTCGGTCAAGTACTTCGAATTTAATGATCGGTGTTGTAAGAGCGACAATCGCTTGGTTTAAAGCTTGTGTTTCCAATAGTAGATTTTAAACTCGGAGCAAGGATCCTCCGGCCTAGACTAGTCCTCACAAGAGAAAAACCAAGATACATCAATGTGTTTATGTTTGCTCTATGTCCCTCTTATTTAATTTATATATATATAACTGTGATATAGCCACTACGACACGATAGTGATATAGTAGTGCTTTTTTTAAATTGCTAAAATTTTGCTGCACACTCTATTCACCCCCTCTAGAGTATATTGTTGCATATCGATCCTACACTAATGCCCCAACAATATTTATGGATTTGATGCATCGTATCTTCATACACTATTTGGACAAGTTTGTGGTAGTTTTCATAGACGACATCCTCTTCTATTCCTATTATGAAGCAGAACATAAGAAGCATCTTTGGATAATTTTATAGACCTTGGGAGAGCATTAGCTTTATGCCAAGCTTAGTAAATACGAGTTTTGGTTGGATTGTATTTCATTCCTGGGACACATCATCTCCGGAGCAGAAGTATCACTGGATTCGAAGAAGGTTGAGGCCGTAGAGAATTGATCAGTTCCAAGGACGGTGGCAGATGTGCGTAGTTCTATAGGATTCACAAGATACTACAGAAGATTAGTGGACTTTGCCAGGATTTTAGCACCCTTGATGCGTTTGACATATAAGGAGGTAGAGTTTGTTTCGTTAGTAGAATGTTAGGCATCCTTTGAAGAACTGAAGAAGAGATTGATTTCAGCGCCAATTCTGACACTTCCAATAGGATAAGAAGGATTTATAGTATATTATGACGCATCCGGAAAGGGACTCGGGTGTATATTGATGCAACATGGAAATTTGATAGCATATGTATCTTGACAGCTTCGAGATCACGAGAAGAACTAGCAGACCCATGATTTGGATTTAGCCGTAATGGTATTTGCACTTAAATTATGGAGGCATTATTTGTATGTGGATCAAGTAGAGATTTATACTGATCATAAGAGCTTGAAATATTTATTCACCCAATAGGACTGAACATAAGGCAGAGAAATAGTTAGAGTTGCTGAAGGATTTTGAGGTGGATCTTCAGTACCATCAAAGCAAGGCCAATGTGGTAGTAGATGCTCTGAGCATGAGGGGTAGTACGTTTTTCTTGACATCACAGAGGCATATTTTGGAAAACCTTCAAGAAATAGGAATTGAAGGCGATTCTACCTCAAGATACTGGAGTCATGTTTATTTCTAGATTTAGTCTACTTTAGTGGAGAGGATCAGAGTAGCTCAGGCAGAAGACCCACAGATCCAGAAGCTTCGATCGGAATGTGAGTTGGGTCTCAGAAAGGAGTTGGTAATTCATGAGAATGTGACACTTAGATTTAAAAATCATCTTTATGTGTCGAATGGGGACCTACGACAGGAAGTTTTGGCAGAGGCTCACACCTCTCCCTATTCTATACATCCCAGAGGAACGAAGATGTATCAGGATATAAAGTAACACTTTTGGTGGAATTGGAATAAAGAGTGAGATAGCAAGATTTTTTTCCCAATTGTTTGGTGTGTCAGCAAGTAAAGGCGGAGCAGTAGAGGCCAGAAGGGTTATTACAGCCGCTTCCCATTCCTGAGTAGAAATGGGAGCATATTATAATGGATTTCGTAACCAGTTGACTTAGATCCCCGACGGACCGTAACGCAGTTTGGGTGATAGTGGATCGGCTCACGAAGGTGGCTCATTTTTTTTTCTTTCAGAGTAGGGCAGTCTACTGAGTAGTTGGCAGACATATACGTGAAGCAAATAATAAGGCAGCATGGTGTTCCAGTAAGCCTAGTACCGGATTGAGACACCCGGTTCACCTCTCATTTTTGGCATAGTTTACACGAAAGCTTGGGCACCAGGTTGAGGTTCAATATAGCTTACCATCCAAAAAGATGGGCAGTCAAAGAGGACCATCCATATCTTGGAAGATATGTTGCGAGCTTGTACCTTAGATTTTGGCGATACTTGGGAGGATCATCTTTATCTAGTCGAGTTCTCTTAACATAACAGTTATCAGATAAGCAACCAGATGGCTTCGTTTAAAGCATTATATGGAAGGAAGTATAGGTCTCCTCTAGCATGAGACGATGTGGGTAAACGAAAATTGTTGGGACCAAAAATGATCATGCAGACAGTGGAGATAGTCAAGCTAATCAGAGAATGGTGTCGGGTTGCACAGGATAAATATCATCATTGGGCATATCAGTATCGGAGACCCCTAAAATTTAGCGTCGGTGACCAGGTGTTCTTGGGAATTTGCGTACTCAATGAGTCATTAGATTTGGATCCCAGGGAAAGCTTAGTCCGCGTTACGTTGGTCCTTTTTATATTCTCGCACGGATAGGCGATGTTGCTTATCATCTTGCCCTTCTGCCATCATTACATGATGTACGTAATGTATTTAACATATTTCAATTGCGTAGGTATGTCCCTGATCCGAGGTATGTCCTTGATCATTCTGATATATTCGTTGGTACCGACTTGACTTATGAGGAACAGCCCGTATCTGTTTTAGATTGGAGAGAAAAGGTGCTCAAGAATCGGACTCTTAAGCTTGTCCATGTAGCTTAGGGCCATCACTGACGAGAGAGTCGACATGGGAGCACGAGAATGAGATTAGATCTCGATAACCGTACTTGTTCGACTCTGTAGGTATGTTTCTTCTCATACCTTCGTAATTCGATATCCGTGCTTGATTAGCGCCCTGTAGTGTGGATAATTACTTGCATGATTAACTGACAAGATTGCATGTGTAGTTAGTATCTTGTTTGTCCTAATTTTTTATCTAGTCTTGGTTGAAATTTCGAGGACAATATTTTTCTAAGGAGGATAGAGATGTCAATCCCCATTACCCGTATACATATTTTATTCTGCATTGATCATGTATATCGTATTTGGTATTTGTATATATGCACATGTATCTTATTTTTATACATAATCATGGCATGAAATAGTATCTCGTCACGGAATAATGAGCCACCCCTTGTCCGTGTCTAATTGTAGGTGTGGTTCACTGCTTCGATGATGAAATAACTGGGCTGTATTAGAATTTGAATTTAATTAATTATTTATAATGTAGCATGGAATATAGAATGGATTAGCATAGTTAGGGTTAGGGTTTAGTGGAACCACCCCTACCTCTATATAGATACTCTCTTCCATACTCTCTCTCTCTCTCTCTCTCTCTCTCTCTCTCTCTCTCTCTCTCTCCTTCCTTATTCACTCGTATTTCATTTCCTTCCACCAACCCACCTAGGCAAGTACACCTTGCACTAATGGAGAGACCATTTGTCATTTTATTTTCCTCAATTTTTTACATATTATTAGCATATATTGTGCATCTAAACTTTCTCTGCATGTTTAGTTCTTGGAGCGTCCAGATTTAATGGCAGCGCCACCCTTTGACAACCTACATGCCACACATATAGGATTTTCTCTGTGTATAGACTGAAGGCATCGTGCTTGTCTCGTATCGGCCAAGAACTTATGCGCCCTTGGTGCCATAATCTAGTGCACATGATTGAACCATGTGCCAGCTGGTGTCATGTGCCCCTTGGGGGGCCTGTGCTATTTGCTACAAGCCAGGGTGACATGTGCATGACTATGCCATGCGCTTGTCCATTGTCACACACCATGATGGCATGTGCCTGGCCATGCTATGCGTCGACTTGCTCGTACGCATGGATGTACTCATGCGCCTGCTCACCCAGCGCTAGATATGCCCTTATGCCTACTTGCTCGTGTGCATGGATGTATTCATGCGCCTACTCGCCCATGCACTGGATATGCTTATGTGCCTAGGACCCTTATACGCTTATTCTGCTAGACTTGCATTTTGGTATTTTCTTTGCCATGCGCCTATGTGACCCATGTACCTATGTTATCCATGTGCCTATGTGTGCCCATGCACATGTATACCCAGTGGATTCTAGTGACTAGCCTATGTGCATTTTCGACCATCTTCCTGACTTGATTACCTGTGTTGTGCTGGTACTATTATATTCGTGTACAGAGGTACAACTATTTAATCACTGAGGTACTATCCTATATGCGCACTAAAGTGCTAATCCACGTGCTAAGTGAACCTCTGTGTTATATGTCAATACAATCATGTTTTCTAGCATGGTCATAGTTAGTGGTCAGTAACATCGACGTGGTATGTTGATTGTTGGTTTGATGCACTATACTGAGGATATATCTAGAAATGGGACTCTGTAAGGCATTCTGGATCCGTACTTAGGGTACCCCTACCAAGGTACGACATCTAGGAGGATGATAATATGACTACGACATGTGATTCCAAACAAAAGTAGGGTTAATCTAGGCAACTCAAGTAGATATAAGCATAGGAAGGAAATAGAATCTTGAGGTCGTGTGTTACATGCCCTATCGAACAAATGTCTAGGAGTGCAAGGCTGGCTACTACAGATATTGTATATTTGTTCGTACTAGCGCGATACAGTATTTGATTACACGTGTCGAGCCAGTACCTTCCTATAGGAGGACTAGAACTGCTACTGATATGTTCAGCACGGTGGACTTACGAGGGACCGGTGCATTCTACATGCTATGTGTTATGCGTTAATAATGGTTCAGCTAGCCCGACTTGGGTATAATATGATCTGAGGATTTTCATATATAAGCATCACTGGGATAACCCATGCTAATCATAGAAAGTCGTAGGACTGTTTGGTCACTTGTAAACTGACTAGCTTGTGATATATTTCCTTTTGTTTGTAGCAAGAAGCATGGACCGTCGTCATGCATGGTCTAACCCATGTCCTTGTTTGGTTGTTGGATTTGGAAATTGTGCTACGACTGATTATGGTTCGAAGTTGCAAAACAGAAGCCAATAACATGATTTTGGTTGTAGGATGTATTTTATCTTGGTGCGATATTGGCCCCCTTTGTCCTTGTTTAAGGGTATCGTATGGCCGCGATCATATGGTATAAGCGTATAATCCTTGGCCAGGTCTTATTTATTACTCTGGATTTTCTTTTTATATGATCTTTTTTGTATTACTTGCTATTCGGGACTGACCCTGCTGGTTTTGTTTGGCTAGATCTCATAGCAGCTCCTGAGGATCTAGCTTTCTTTCCTGAAGATGGTTCATACCAGAAGCATGGTCATCGGAGGACTCAAGTGGTTTTCTTCTCCACTAATCTGATATCTTTAATTTTGCACTTGTCATTAAGCCACCGACACCTATTTAGCCAGTTGTTCTTGACAATAGTTTCCTTTTACATAATTATAATTAAATTAGACTGCAACTGACTATGGTTATGTATTGTTGACTCTACGAGCTAGCTAGTATCTCATGAACCTAGTTCTGATGATGACTTTGATGAAGCATCGGGGATGTCTTACTGCTTTATATTATATTCTCATTAATTGATGATTCTTGCTTGAATGATTGAGACATAGTTGTTCCATGAGACCCTAGGTGACCTGATTGTAGTATGTACCCCCAAGTCTAGCGACAGTCTCGAATGTCGTATGACGTCTTCGTACCTTATACGGGATTGCTGGCCATGTCTATCTCCGTATTCTGATAGTTGGGCGTGACAAGGTTTTAGTGGTGGCCCATACAGGTCAAGTTTTCAGACTTGTGGGATATTGTTATTAAAGGAGTCTCAATCAAAATATGTTCCATTGATCTCTTAATTCGTCTCCTCTTCGGCATCTTGATTGTTAACTTGTTTTCATAATTGTTAACATGTTTTCATCGTCGTTCCTTCTCGTATGTCATTTGATATCATGTATCTTTTCCTATAGGGGCGTCTCGTTCTCAACATTTAGTGGGGCCAGCATGAAAGAAAATCCAGTTATTTGTTTGGAGTGTACCATTGTGTGCCAATATCAAAGAGGCACTCCAAATAGTAATTTATATAATTTTTAATAATTTTTAGTATATTTTTGGATTGTCACCATTGTGGATGCTCTTACTTATATATAGTCAACTTGATTTAATATTGATCGAACCATGACTTGATATGATTCGATACGACTTAGTTAGCATATCAGCATCACATATCTCAAATATTCTTGTGCAACAAGGTCATCTGGATTTTGTCATTTGTTATGTATTTTTTGTTTCTTTTATAGGACAGGATGTGCATTGCATCGTGTTGGCACTAGAAACTCAAACCTCAGCTTAACTTATGTAAGTTCTCTCAAATCAGCCTAAACCTAAACCAAAAACTTGCTATAAACAGGATGATCGAACTCGAATATTAAGTACTACTTTGAATTATTATTGTTATCAGATATCATATTTAGATTTGTAATTATGTCTCAAATAATTATTTTGTATTTAAATTATAGAAGTGATATGATCTTTAGATTTTGATGATTATCGGTTTAGGAATCCTCTAGCTATTTAAGTAGGCTTTTCCTTTGTTTTTTTGCAACCCAAAATTTCTAACCACGATCATCATTGCCAACCACCACATCCTTTGTGTCGTGCATCATATCGTGTCCAACTATTTTCTTCTATTATTTTCTAATATATTTACACATCTTTTTTTGTGTCCGACACATCGGACACATCTCCACACAAACTCCATATAATTTATGTGTCCGTGTTGATAAGCTGACACAACCACCTCCACGTCTCCTTCCTTTCC
This sequence comes from Iris pallida, assembly GCA_029216955.1. Lineage (NCBI taxonomy): Eukaryota > Viridiplantae > Streptophyta > Magnoliopsida > Asparagales > Iridaceae > Iris > Iris pallida. Next base: position 4,083,077 of record JANAVB010024199.1, on the reverse strand, counting down.
TTGCTCCTCCTCGGTCGCCACATTGTTCTGTAGTCAACCACCTCGCCACAACAAGACTCCTCCCTGACGAGCAACCACGTGAGCTGCCACCATGCTGGCCCACCCCCTGAAATCCCATCACCCGACAAACGAAGCCAATCACCACCACCCAAGCCAACACTCATGGCCCCATCTACCGTCGTTCACAAGCAGAACCACCACCAATGCTCTACGCCCTCCACATGCCCAGATCAACTCCACCACTGCCACGTTCGATCGAGCCGACCACCACATGCCACCTGACCACCTACCTATCCACCACAACACCACCACCTACCTTTCTATCGGTGGAACACTAACCTAACACATCCAATCACTGTTGTGTCCGATATCGACTCCGGACACGACATCAATACAAAAATCAAAGTAAAAAATCCCTAACCCTAGCTCCAGCGAGCTCTCCACCGTCTCAGCATCCTGAGCCACCCTCCTTGCCCAACCCTTCGATGAGCCAGCGCAGATCTGCGCGTGTCCATTTTCTGGCGGTAAGATCGTACGCGAACGAACCTAGCGGAGCTCCTCCATCTCGGCCATCTGCTACTAGTGCCCCGCCAGTAGCCGATCCGCTTCCCCGGTACTGCGCACCTCAACGCCAGAGCAACGCCAACCCAGCCCGACCTTCCCGTCGCTCTATCTCGAATGTTGTTCTCTTTCCCACTCTCTGGATCTGTAATGTCTCCCTTTCCTCTTTCTTTGATTTATTAATTTATTTATTTTTTAATTTTGTGTGGGCTGATTTCCAATAAGCGAATTAGGGTTTGGTTTAAATAGTAGGCTTTACTAAGGTTCGGCCAACATTAATATAGTAAATATGGGTTTCATGTATTAAAACATATTTGGATTAATATATAAATATAAATACGTATAGGATTTTTGATTTGCGCTAATATATATGGGTATTGGGCTTAGATTAATTTCTAAAGTTTCTGGAGTTTATAATGTTGTGGATTGGACCATTGGGCTTAGCCCATATTACTTAGCTAACTAAATATTTTTTGGGTCTTATATATATAAACAAGTTGGGATTAAAGATTAATGTGGGCTTAAGTAGTTATACCAACCATTGGTGGGTTTTATTTAGATTAAAAGCTTGTACTTAATATATTATTGTATTAAGTTTTATGGGCTTTAAGTATATTCTAATATAAGTTTTGTTTTTAATAATATATAGTATATTATTTTGGGAATTTTGGACTGATATTTGTAAGTAAAATAATTTTCTTAAAATTAGAATTTGGTATTTGTGGTTTTATATTTAAATTAGTTATTTTGGCTTTTATAAATACAAATGATTTTGGGCTTTAAGAAATATTTCTAATAAGTTTTATATATAATGATTCTAATATGTTTATAAATAAATACAAAATATTTATCTAAATACTTTTGACTAATAAAATATAGTTTCCAAATATTATACATATTTTCAAAAATAGTTATATATATTATTTACAAATGATTATCATCTTGACCTTGACTAATCATATTTTCTATTTTCTTGCGAATCTGAATTTCTACATATTAATAGCCAATTGGACTATTCTGGACTCCATAAAATTATTTGTTCCACCAGCTCGGGACCTAGGCGAGGATATTTTTTGTTTGTTTCTAGTATTGATAGTTACTATATTTGCATGATTAGTGATGTTATACTTGATTCTTGGCACACTCGTTACACGGATAGCAACATATTAATTTTTAGTCATGGTACCATGCTTTATTTTTTGTCGCATTACTCATGATCATCGTGCTTGTGTTATCGTGTTTCGTGACCTATTTTCATGACTTGATCCAGGCACAGTAGTCGGGCGGGGAAGTATTAGGTTGATATCTGATCAGACCTTAGACCTTACGTTATTTTATATTTCATGCATATTTAGACTATGAGGATGCAAATCCAATGTAGACCTTGCGATGTAGTGTCCCAGCCCGATCACGTATTGAAAAATGTACTTCACATCACTTAGATGGTTATGTTTTCTTGTTCTATGATTTATTTGTCTTATAGTTCATGTTAACTGTTCCACTTTACTTTCTATGACATGTTTTATGGTTTATTTATTTTATCATGTATGCCATGACTATTTATTGTTTTTATAGTCGTATCATATATCTGGAACTGCATGCAATGAATTGTACTCGTTCCATTCCTGACTGAAAACCTATTTTTTCAGCTTAGTCGATTGCTACTCCATGCACTTGGATCTTGGGAGGGATATGGATAAATGCTGAGGCCGATCCTAGAGACTAGATAGATAGATTGTTAATCATGAAGTTTAATAAGTTGTTCCCAAATTTGATGTGTCAATGTGATATTGTATTTTTGGCAATTTATAAACTTTGGATGTTAATTTGATTTAGTTATTGTGAATGAGCAAATGAAGAGATTATTTGATGAGTCAAATATTAGGAGCACTTTGGTTATTGAGATCTAGATAGTATTCTACCGTCCATGTCGCGGCATAGGCTGGACTTGCCTATGCACTCGCATCCTGATAAACGGGTACAGGTCATGATAATTTTTTTGGTGGCCTACACAGGTCAGTTTTCGCAAATCATGCAAACTCGTGATAGTATCATATTTGTCGTACTAGTGCGAGCCTGCGATTAGGAAGTGCTCATTCATAATTATGTTGATTTAATTTTAGGAAAATGACTAGATCTTGGGCTATGTATACTGTGGGCAACCCATAAATTTATTTCGAATTGATTCCTTTGGTAGTTAAGGTTCTTACATAGGCTATATGATTAAGATAATGATATACGTTGAATTTTGAGATACCCTATTTGATGAATTTGAAATATATTATGTGATTATATTGCGTTTTGATAGTACGACTCTAATCAAAAGTGGTAGAGTTCTCGATTAAGGAATTGAGTCTTTGCGGTTATTGTTGAAGATAAAAATTGTTAGCTTTGGTGTCGTTGAGGTTTAAATTTCTATGATGAATTTATTACTAAGGTTGAATTTTAAATTTTTAAAGGAAATAGTTTTTGGTTTAGTCGGTGATAAATAATATTGAGATAAGAATTTGGAGATTTATTGAATTTGAAATTTTGAGGAGATTATGACATAATCGATTTAAGTTTAAAATTTTGAAGATTTTAAAATTTTGATTTTTGAATTTAAAATTTTTAATAGATTATGAAAAAGTGGATTTAAATTTAAAATATTGAAAGAATTTAAATTTGTGGAGTTTAAATTTGAGGATAAACATCGTCTTAGATAATAGTTGAAATTTGATAAAGAAATATTGACCATTTTGTTAAATCACAATCATGAAGATTATGATAAGTATTGAGTAGTGATTTAAACTTTAAGGATTGAAATTGAGGAATTTTTAATATTCTTCGGGATACGAGTTTATAAAATTGATGGGTGATAAGTTAAATGTCATATAGGTAATACTCCTTCGAACCATATCCATTGACTATATTCTTCCATCCATCTTGATCAATTTTCTCGTTAAGAAAATTTTATTATCTTTCATCTCATGATCATTCTTCTTATAAATTTTGTTGGTCTATTTTCAAACAATCGATGGAAAAACTCAGTTGCAATCCCTAAGAAGAGATGCAAAGAATGCAGTTGCAATCCCTAAAAAGAGATGCAAATAATGCAGTTGCAATCCCTAAAAAAAGATGCAATAATGCTGATTGCGTAGCCTAAACGATTAAAGAAAAATTGAATCGCATTTGCAATAGCGGTTTCTCGAAGGCAACAAGAGATGATCAACAACAGTTGAGTCTCAGATTCTCGAAGGCAACAGAAAGAAAGGAAGAAGAAGAGCGGATCTCGCTGGGGTGTTGAACACCGGCGCTCAAAGCTATACCCGCAGTACGGATAAGCTCCAGGAACCAGCAAGTTCAGGAGAACTTCTGGAACGCTCGTAAGTCAATATTTGAGACTTGAACGGGCTTCCTGGACTTTACAGACTCCCTTTTCTCTCTTCTTGGTGCATCTTACAAAGGCCAAGGGGCTCTATTTATAGAGTGGAGTTGAGACTTCACATCTTCTCCTATCGATGTGGGACTAAAATACCAATACTCAAAAATAGAGTTTGATATTTTAGATCATCCACAATCAGCATAGAAGTGTGCCAGTCCACGCCTACCCCCCGAACCCTCCCGTGCATGCACGAGACATCTTGGAGTCGCGTCCGAGTCCGAGTCCGCACAACAAAAATTAACTTGCATCCTTGTTGGATTTAATCCTTTTTCCTTCTAGGAAAATACTTCCACATGGCACAAACTTGTGCCCCACTACACCTCATGTGCACACCTCAACACAAGCAATGCATTATATTGAGATACTCACCATTTGTAGCCGATGTGGGACTATCTTTTCTAGTCCAAAGGCAAAAACACCAACAATCCCCCACATATCTCAATATATGGGTTGAGCGTTCCCCACAGTGATTGTCCATCATGCATTAGGAGAGATGTCGCTACGACTTGAATCTTCCCGCATAGGTTAAATAACAGCATGATACAAGAATGGACTAAGCCTTGAATTCTGTACCATAACTGCAATTCTTCCTACTCACATAGTGACATCAACTGTGCTTCTGGCTGCACATTGAAGGCCTTGTGCCAGCCTGGTTTCAGTGTATAATTTTTGGGCGTCTACAAGTTTACCCTCAAGACGGCCTGATATCTCTGTCCATACACTATAGGGAGTCTATATAAAGAGTCATTGGCATGAAGCATTGCGCTTCTTTGCGGTGCTACGCCGCTATGACATGGCTGACAAAGCCAAGGCATTACCCCTACCTGGGAACCTCATCGTAGTGTCATACTACTGTAGCATGAGGTCTCAAGCCTCTTTGTAGTGCCAAACTACCCAGCATGAAGCCTTGCGCTCCCTTGTGGTGTTACGCCACTATGACATGGCTTGCAAAGCCGAGGCTTTACCCCTACCTGGGTACCTCATCGTGGTGTCATGCCACTGTAACATGAGGACACCGGCCTCTTTGTAGTGCTGCCTACATCTCTTTATTACGATTATGCAACATTAGGCTACCTGCCTATATGCGGTGCTACGCCGCCTGTAACTTGGCTAACAAGCCGAGGCATTACCCCTACATGGGAACACTCATGGTGGAGTCACCCCACTGTAGAATGGAGTTGTAACACTCCTTTGTGGTTGTTGCGCCACCATGCTTCCTGTAAAGCATACCAGACCTTCACTCAGTCTGAGAATCATTAAGGATTATGCCATCCTTCTCACAGGATCAATTTTTCGTAGAAAATTCATAGTAGACAACAGTGGTTCTGGGTCCGAAACCTTACATGTTCCGCAGAACAAGTGCCCACTGTTAACTAATATTTTTCCAGTCAATAGTCCTCCCTTGAATCAAAAATTAGATATCTGGTAGATTTCTCTTTGAACCAATAACATAAAATTTTGATAGGATTATAATGACACAATATTAGAATGCCTTCAAGCCATCTTCCTTGCTGTGTCCTCGACCAGCTGACGCTTGAGACCCTTCGTGAACGGATCCGCCAGGTTTTCCTGACTCCGAACATCGATCACTGCAATGACGCCCCTTTTTATGAGATCGTTCACTGCTCTGTGCTTCACCACACAGTCCTCTT